>CAMRHE010000265.1:1200000-1735000 GCA_947044405.1 Leptodactylus fallax
CCGGGCCTGACTCCGGGATCCGGAGTCATCAGGTTCCAGATCTCGGGGGCCCCTTTGGGGACGGGGCCCTGGGCAATTGCCCAGTTTGCCCCCCCCCCCTAACGCCGGCCCTGATTAGAGGTTGTAGGCCTTCTTGAATGGGTGAGTCTTCAGGGTCTTCTTGAAGCTTGTGATTGTGGGGGACAGTCTTATGTGTCTTGGTAATGAGTTCCAGAGTATGAGGGATGCATGGGAGAAGTCTTGGAGACGTTTGTGTGAAGAGCAGATAAGAGCAGAGCGGAGTAGGAGGTCTTTGGAGGACCAGAGGTTATGTGTGGGCAGGTAGCGGGAGATTAGGTCGGAGATATATGGAGGGGACAGGTTATGGATGGCTTTGTATGTCAGCATTAGTAATTTGAACTCTATTCGCTGGGCAACGGGTGTTAAAAAAAAAAAGCATGTAAGCTACAGGGGAGGTATAAAAAATGTAAAATGCCCTGATGCATACCTGCATACTCTCCTCCGTTTCTGGGCTTTCGTTTGCTCTGTTTGTATACAAATGTCACATCAGTGAGACTACTGCAGCTAAACACCACTCTCAGCAGTATACAGCTCCGAGGAGTGAATGGCTGCAGTGGTCCTGTAGATATGACGTCAGCACTGCAGTCGCTCCGTGTACCACCAGAACAGCGGAGCAGATGACTGACCCAGTGCAGGAATGGAGCGGAAGATGCAGGTAAGTATCAGTGCTTTTTTTTATATTTTACTCCCCCCTTACTACCTGCATATACAGGTGCATCTCAATAAATTAGAATATTTTTGAAACATTCATTCATTTCAGTAATTCAGTAATACAATTCATAATCAGCGTCTTCCATGATTGTGTGTCCTACTGACCCAGACTGAGGGACCATTTAAAGGCTTAGGAAACCTTGGCAGGTGACACATTGAATTTACAATACTGAACTTTTTTACAATATTCTAATGTTCTTAGATTTTGGTTTTCATTACCTGTAATCCATAACCAACATTTACAGAAATAAAACACTTGAAATAGAACACTCTGTGTGTAAAGAAAATCTAGGAGGTCACTTTATTAATTTAATTACTGAAAGAAATAAACGTTTCAAAGATATTCTAATTTATTGAGATGCACCTGTACTTTTGTAAATCCCAGACAAGCTTTTTTAGTATATGGGGAGCATTAAAAGGCAGTATTTATGCATAGGGGCATTAGGGGGTATTAACCTCTGGGGAACTGGCAGTAGTAATTTAAGGTGGCATTACTAATTAGAGGTCACACAAGGGGCACTATTAGTTTAAAGAGGCATTATTAATTATTAAAGATGCACAAGGGGTATCACACAGATGTCTGTGCTGCAAATTTTTCAGACACAAGTATTCTTTTAAGAGGTGTTCCAGTTCCTATTTTTAACACCTGAAGAGGCTTAAAATAAAAACATTGTATACTCTCCTCTTTGTTCAGCCAGGAATCCAGCAGAGAGTCTCTGTTTGGGTCTCTAGTCTTTGTTGATGTTTTGCTCACACTTCAGTCATGGGCTGAACAGAGCATCACTGCTCAGCCACAGATAGACTGTATCGCTCACATGCGGGCCAAAGTTCAGGAAACTCTCCTCTGGATCTCCAGTCGAAAGGAAAAATTTGTATATATAGTGTTTTTTTTAAGCCTCTGCAGGGGTCATAATAAATGTTTCATACTGATAATCTATCCACAGGATTGGTCATCAGTATTTGATCTGTGTGGTTCCAGCAGCCAGACCCAACACAAATCAACTGTTCCAGCAGCCCCCAAGTGCTGGAAGCTGCTGGATTGAATGAAGATTGTTCCTGTTTTACAGTTCCTATAATACCAGAGGTGTAACTAAAAGCTCTTGGGCCCCACTGAAAAATCTGTAGCAGGGACCCCCCCCTTACCAAATACTATGTATAATAGACTGTGTGTCTTATTATGCTGTAATGATGCCTTTAGGCCCCTCAACCTCCAGGGTCTGGTAGCAACTGCACCACCTATAGCTACAACCCTGTGTAACACCCCTTTAAGGTATACAGTAGATATTCTCAAATAAGAGATTAACAAAGAGTATGACACATACAAATGAAAATATTTGTTGTTCAGTTTATTTCCAGTTTTGTTAGAAACATCTATGACCTAAAATTGTTGGTTTACCAGAATTACTCATAGTGTGCTGGTATACTACTATGCAAGAAACCAATACAGTTTTTGTAGTTCTGGTTAACAGCAGGGTAGGGAACGCAGAATTTTATGTTCTAGTGAATGGGTTTCATACCTCCTAACATATCAGCTGGTCAAACAAGGACACAAGTAAACAAATCTACTTTGTTATTCCAAATCTATAATCAGACATACAGTATGTTCCTCAATAAACTTATAGAAACAATTTAACAGAAACACAGATATATATATATATATATATATATATATATATATATAAACAAAAAAAGGTAGCAGCACTCTGACACAGCACAAGGGTATATAGAGAACAGAGATAGGAACTGCATTACTGCTATTATTGGCACATATAAACTAATATGGTGTATAAACTAAATATAAATTTGAGGTTCTTCGTTATACATATTTGATCAAACAGTAGGAAGCCCACCTGCCCCGACAAGGCAACCTCATTAAGGTGGGACCCTATACTAATACCTCTATTGAACCCAAAATAAGTCTACAATGTGAACACAGGGCAATAATATACCTCTCTTGGACAAATAGGATCCAGAGGACCCAGAACAGGTCTACAATGTGAACACAGGGCAAATAGGATTCAACTTAAATAAACCCGTGCAATTGAATGGGAGTGCAAGTCCAATTAGAGGGAACCACACCCCTCATGTAATATATATACAAAAAGACCTGTTCTGGGTCCAAGAGAGGTATGTTATTGCCCTGTGTTCACAATGTAGACTTATTTTGGGTTCAATAGAGGTATTAGTATAGGGTCCCACCTTAATGAGGTCGCCTTGTTGGGGCATACACCATATTAGTTTATATGTGCCAATAATAGCAGTAATGCAGTTCCTATCTCTGTTCTCTATATACCCTTGTGCTGTGTCAGAGTGTTGCTACCTTTTTTTGTTTTTATATATTTTACCACAGTAGCTTGCACCGGTTCACATTGGGATGTGCTGTCCGAATCTTTTTTGTGTATATATCTCTTATATATATAAAAATGAGTTTCTGTCTGTCTGTTCTTTATGCGCGACCAAACGACTGGACCGATCCTCACCAAATTTGGCACACATGTACATCAGGTGTCCAGGAATATTATAGACTGGGTCTCAGCTCTCTTGGGCATACCGTTCCTGAGATACAGTATTCCCAAAAAATGACCAGCATTAGTCTATACAAGCCTGCAAGTCTTTCACTCATATTCCAACTGCCATACACACGGTCACATGTTGCTTATCAGCCAATAAGAGCTCTCAGGCGCTTACTCTCCTCAGGCACACAGGTTTCCATAGCAACCAAGCTATGTATGACCTGTATTAGTCAATAGCAGTTCACAGGACCTTAAATATTCAGTCATATCACGTGTATCAGCCAATATAAGTTCACATTTAATTTACCAGGTTTCCATAACAACACAGCCATAAATAGACTCTACCTATACAGGACTCAGTGGTGTAACTAGCAATGGCGGGGCCCCAAGGCGAACATTTGACATGGGACTCCCCCCGGCAACCCCCCCCCCACACAAACTGCATTCCTACACACACTATTATGCCCCATAGTGGCCCCTGCATACACTATTAGGCCCCATAGTGGCCCTTGCACACAGTATTCTGCCCCATAGTGGCCCCTGCACACAGTATCATAGTGGCTCCTTCATATAGTATTATGCGCACTTCCCGCTACTTCTTCAATGTTGGACCAGATGTCACGTGAGCCAGGCATGTATCGCAACATATAATGACGTCAGACTGGCCCACCGACATCTGGGACGCCACCAAGGAGGCCCGAAGCCTGCTGAAAAGACCCCAGAGTATAATGATAGCAGTGTTTGTGGGGTTCACGGCCCACAGGCCTTACTTACCAATCCCCGCTCCTGCTCACAGCCGCCTCTGCAGAAGGTGAAGTGCAGGCGGCCGTGAGCAGGAGCGGGGATCGGTAAGTAAATAGGGCCCGTTACCTGCTGGTGTTACACCAGCAGGTAACGGCCTATTAAAAAAAAAAAAACATCAGGGGATCGCTGGGACCCCTAATGTCCCGGGCCCTGTGGCAGCTGCTACCACTGCTAAACCAGTGTTTACGCCACTGACTGGACTGCCATACTGTATTTCAGCATTCTTATAAATTGAAACGTTTTTAAACTACTTATGTCCCCTGCAGCAAAACGCATGGCTGCTGCTCGAGCTAATGAAAACTCTCAGCAGACCCAAGCCTGTCTCCAATCTGATAAGGTATGTTACAGACAACAGCGAGCTGCTGAAACTCCCCAGCAGACCCAAGCCCGTCTCCAATCTGACAAAGCATTGTCAGCCACATGTACACAGCTGCACTCCAGGTTTCAATAACAACCCAGCCATTTTTCTTCACTGCTGTAGGTCAGCTTTAAAGGGGCAGGGCGCTGTGGATGACACTGTTACACAAGGTCACATACACACAGCTTTACTCCAGGTTTTCCATAACAACCGATCACAGGTTTTTCACTGATATCCAAACTGAGATGCACATGATCACATGACACTTATGGACCAATGGAAAATCGCAGGTTCAGTCTTGACATACACACAACTTTACACCAGGTTTCCATAGCAACCAAGCTATTTATGTCCTGCATGAGTCAATAGGAGTTCGCAGGTCCTTAAATATTCAGTCATATGACGTGATTTAGCCAATATAAGTTCACATTTCATTTACCAGGTTTCCATATCAACACAGCCATAAATAGACTATACCTATACTGGACTGCCATACTGGATGTCAAATGCAAAACTGGCCAATTCTTATGGGGTCACTACACAAACAAAAAATAAAATATACCCGTGCCAAGCCGGGTCCTTCTGCTAGTATATATATATACTACCTGAACCACCTGAAGATTAACGCGGGGAAGACCAAGGAGATGGTGGTGGACTTCTGTAAAGGCAGATGCCCTCCAAAACCAGTGGACATCCTGGGGACGGGCATCGAGATTGTGAACACCTATAAGTACCTGGGTCTGCTCCTTAATAATAAACTGGACTGGGCAGATCATATGGAGGTCCTGTACAGGAAGGGCCACAGCAGGCTCTACCTGCTTAGGAAGCTGAGAGCCTTTGGAATCCGGGGGGCACTTCTTAGGACTTTCTTCAACTCGGTAGTGGCATCAGCCATCTTCTTTGGAGTGGCCTGCTGGGGGAGCAGTATATCAACCAGGGACAGAAATAAACTTGACAAGCTGATTAGAAGGGCCAGCTCTGTCCTGGGGAGCCCACTGGACCCAGTGCAGGTGGTGGGTGACAGAAGGATACTGTCCGTGGTGAGCTCCATGCGGGAGGGAACTCCCATCCCATGCAGACTGTGATTGCGCTGGGCAGTACTGTCAGTGACCGACTGCTCCACCCTAGGTGTGAGAAGGAGCGCTATCGGAAGGCTTTCCTCCCCACCGCGGTTAGGCTGTACAACCAACACCGACCTAAGCGGAGATCATTACATACAGAGAACTGAAATATCTCTCTGCCTGTTAAATCCCCCCCCCCTCTGCTACGTCCTATCTGTCTGTCTGCTATTAATGTAATGCCTCTCACCTTGGAACATTCCTGTACATGTTGTATTTGTATTTGTATCTGCTTATCTTATCTTTGCTGCTGTAACACACTGAATTTCCCCACTGTGGGACTATTAAAGGACTATTATTATTATTATTATTATATATATATGTACTATTATTTATATATATATTATATATATATAAATGAGTTTCTGTCTGTTCTTTATGCGCAACCAAACGACTGGACCGATCCTCACCAAATTTGGCACACATGTACATCAGGTGACCGGGAATATGTTAGACTGGGTCTCAGCTCTAAAGGATGTACCGTTCCTGAGATACAGTATTCCCAAAAAATGACCAGCATTAGCTAATACAAGCCTGCAAGTCTTTCACTCATATTCCAACTGCCATACACACGGTCACATGTCCCTTATCAGCCAATAGAAGCTCACAGGCGCTTAGTCTCCTCAGGCACACAGGTTTCCATAGCAACCAAGCTATTTATGACCTGTATTAGTCAATAGCAGTTCGCAGGTCCTTAAATATTCAGTCATATCACGTGTATCAGCCAATATAAGTTCACATTTAATTTTCCAGGTTTCCATAACAACACAGCCATAAATAGACTGTACCTATACAGGACTCAGTGGCGTAACTAGAAATGGCTGGGCCCCAAGGCGAACATTTGACATGGACCCCCCCCCTGCAAAAGCTGCATTCCTGCACACACTATTATGCCCCATAGTGGCCCCTGCACACACTATTATGCGCCATAGTGGCCCCTGCACACACTATTATGCCCTATAGTGGCTCTTTCACACAGTATTATGCCCCATAGTGGCCTCTTCATATAGTATTATGTGCACTTCCTGCTACCTCTTCAATGTTGGACCAGATGTCACGTGAGCCAGGCATGCATCGCGACGCATAATGACGTTGGACTGGCCCACCAACGTCTGGGACGTCACCAAGGAGGCCTGAAGCTTGCAGGAGCGCAGGAGAGGTAAGTAACAGTGTTTTTTATGTTCCCTCAACTCCTCGGGGCCTCCGATCATTATACTCTGGGGTCCGCAGAAGGTGAAGCGCAGGCGGGCCGTTACCTGCTGGTGTTACAAGATCTCACCCCGTGGGGTCAAATTGATCACAAGAATGGTGAGCAGAAATCCCAGAACCACACAGGGGGACCTAGTGAATGACCTGCAGAAAGCTGGGACTAACGTAACAAAGGCTACCGTCAGTAACACACTACGCCGCCAGGGACTCAGATCCTGCAGTGCCAGACGTGTCCCCCTGCTTAAGTCAGTACATATCAGGGCCCATCTGAAGTTTGCTAGAGAGCATTTGGATGTTCCAGAAGAGTATTGGGAGAATGTCATTTGGTCAGATGAAACCAAAGTAGAACTGTTTGGTAGAAACACAACTCGTCGTGTTTGGAGGAGAGTGAATGCTGAGTTGTATCCAAAGAACACCATACCTACTGTGAAGCATGGGGGTGGCAACATCATGCTTTGGGGCTGTTTCTCTGCAAAGGGACCAGGACGACTGATCCGTGTACATGGAAGAATGAATGGGGCCATGTATCGTGAGATTTTGAGTGCAAACCTCTTTCCATCAGCAAGGGCACTGAAGATGAAACGTGGTTGGGTCTTTCAGCATGACAATGATCCCAAGCACACTGCCAGGGCAACAAAGGAGTGGCTTCGTAAGAAGCATTTCAAGGTCCTGGAGTGGCCTAGCCAGTCTCCAGATCTCAACCCCATAGAAAACCTTTGGAGGGAGTTGAAAGTCCGTGTTGCCCAGCAACAGCCCCAAAACATCACTGCTCTACAGGAGATCTGCATGAAGGAATGGGCCAACACACCAGCAACAGTGTGTGCCAACCTTGTGAAGAATTACAGAAAACGTTTGACCTCTGTCATTGCCAACAAAGGATATATAACGAAGTATTCAGATGAACTTTTGTTATTGACCAAATACTTATTTTCCACCATAATTTGCAAATAAATTCTTGAAAAATCATCATTTTCTGGATTTGTTTTCTCATTTTGTCTCTCATAGTTGAGGTATACCTATGATGTCAATTACAGGCCTCTCTCATCTTTTTAAGTGGGAGAACTTGCACAATTGGTGGCTGACTAAATACTTTTTTCCCCACTGTATATATATCTTAATATAAATTACTAAAGCTTTAACAGTAAAGTAAATTACAATACACCCATTTTAGTAATACACTTTATTAAATGACCTTTACAAAACATAGTAAGTAACATAGACATATTTGGTATCACTGTAACAGTTACAAATCACACAATAAAATAAATACAATATTTAACATGATCACTAAATGGCATAAATAAAAATGGCACACTTGTTTTTTTATTTGGGGTCTACTATTATTATATGGGGTCTGAATATACTGTATGTAGCTATCCACTTTTATAAAGGCCATGCCCCTTGAAAAGGCCACTCCTACTTTCACTGTGAATTGTCATTTGCAAACAACTCTGTGAAGGGCTCTCCCAGGTATCTGGACTGAGTCATCAGTCGACCCCTAGAGCTAGATAAAGAGAGGTGGTCTGGTACCTAGGCAACCAGCCAGTATCTGGGAAATTGAGCATGATAGATAAATCAATGCATTGGGTAAACACTTCACTTAGCTTAATCTGCAAGTTTGAATATAATCCCCACATTGCGAAAACGCTGCATTTTTGCCACTTTGGAAACACTGCGGCAAAAAATGCTGCATTTTACAGTACCTGCAAAGTGAATGGGATTCTGGCTAATCCTATCCACACATTGCAGAGAAAATCCGCAGCAGAAAAGCTGCGTTTTCAAAAATCACAGCATGTCAGTTATACCTGCGGAAACGCTGGTCTGCAGAGGAAAACTCTGCAAAAACGCATTGAAAAACACTGTGGAAAAAAATGCAATGTGTTTCTGCTACGTTTTTTTACGCAGTTCCTTTTTTTTGCTGCGTTTCACTGCGTGGGGCCTTAGCTTCATTCTCCCATGTCCCTAGTCTCAAAAATGGGAACCATGTTAAGGGACAATTCTTAAGCAGGGTAAAACCAAAACTACAATATAAATAGAGGTTTAAATGTAAATATCACATTTTAGAACTCATTTGCTAAAATTGATTGCATAGAATTTACTCTTGAAGGCTAAGGCCCCACGTAGCAGGCTGCAGCAAAAAGCTCTGCAGGAAAAGCCCCGCAACGCATTGTGGTTTTTCTCGCAGGACTTTTCACAGAAAGTCCACAGACGTTTCTGTTTCAATTATACCTATAGGGAAACCGCCAGCGTAGGTTTTGGAAATTGCAGCGTATCCACTTTGTGTATTTTTTCTCAAGGTGTGGATGGGATTCACTAGTCTTTGCAGTGACTGTAAAACGCTGCATTTTCTTCTGTGGCATTTCCGGCACGGACAAAAAGCGGCGTTTACGCCATGTGGGGCCCTTAGCCATAAGAGGTAATAAAGGATAGAATCTAAATGACCAAATATAAGCTACTAAACTGGGTTGGTTATAGGGGTTGTAGAAAGGAAAGTGTTTCCTATTCAGGAAAGTTATCTCTGATACTGTAGTCATATGTCCGCAATTTGGCAGAAGTGTGAAGTCTGTGATAATCATGGACAGCACCCCATCCTGCTTATTAGGGGCATGTATGCTGTCCGTGGTTGATCCATTTTTCATGTTTGTGATAAACTTTTTTTTTGTTTTTTACATTCCCTAAGTTTTTGAGTGTCTCTGGGTCTATGAAAAACAAATGCCAAATAGATACTATCCGATTTTTTTTTCCTCAGACCTTTAGGCATCTGTATCAATGAAAAAACAAACATGCCTCCATGTTTTTTTCACTGCCCCTAGGTCTATGAACAAAAAATTGATGTCTCAATAAATACATTGAAATTAATAGATATGTACAGTCATGGCCAAAAGTTTTGAGAATGACACAAATATTCTATTTTCACATGATCTGCTGCCCTCTGGTTTTTATGTGTGTTTGTCAGATGTTTTTATCACATACAGAAATATAATTGCATTCATATTATGAGTAACAGAAGCTTATATTGACAGTTAGAATGAGTTAATGCAGCAAGTCAATATTTGCAGTGTTGACCCTTCTTCTTCAGGACCTCTGCAATTCTCCCTGGCATGCTCTCAATCAACTTCTGGACCAAATCCTGACTGATAGCAGTCCATTCTTGCAGAATCAATGCTTTAATTTTGTCTGAATTTGTTGGTTTTTGTTTGTCCACCCGTCTCTTGATGATTGACCACAAGTTCTCAATGGGATTAAGATCTGGGGAGTTTCCAGGCCATGGACCCAAAATCTCTATGTTTTGTTCCCTGAGCCATTTAGTTATCACCTTTGCTTTATGGCAAGGTGCTCCATCATGCTGGAAAAGGCATTGTTGAGCGCCAAACTGCTCTTGGACGGTTGGGAGAAGTTGCTCTTGGAGGACATTCTGGTACCATTCTTTATTCATGGCTGTGTTTTTAGGCAAGACTGTGAGAGAGCCGATTCCCTTGGCTGAGAAGCAACCCCACACATGAATGGTTTCAGGATGCTTTACAGTTGGCATGAGACAAGACTGGTGGTAGCTCTCACCTCTTCTTCTCCGAATAAGCTGTTTTCCAGATGTTCCAAACAATCGAAAAGGGGATTCATCAGAGAAAATGACTTTACCCCAGTCCTCAGCAGTCTACTCCCTGTACCTTTTGCAGAATATCAGTCTGTCCCTGATGTTTTTTCTGGAGAGAAGTGGCTTCTTTGCTGCCCTCCTTGAGACCAGGCCTTGCTCCAAGAGTCTCCGCCTCACAGTGCGTGCAGATGCACTCACACCTGCCTGCTGCCATTCCTTATCAAGCTGTGCACTGCTGGTAGCCCGATCCCGCAACTGAAACACTTTTAAGAGACGGTCCTGCCGCTTGCTGGTCTTTCTTGGGCGCCCTGGAGCCTTTTTGGCACCAATGGAACCTCTCTCCTTGAAGTTCTTGATGATGCGATAGATTGTTGACTGAGGTGCAATCTTTCTAGCTGCAATACTCTTCCCAGTTAGGCCATTTTTGTGCAGTGCAATGATGACTGCACGTGTTTCTTTACAGATAACCATGGTTAACAGAAGAGAAACAATGATGGCAAGCACCAGTCTCCTTTTAAAGTGTCCAGTGGTGTCATTCTTACTTAATCATGACAGATTGATCTCCAGCCCTGTCCTCATCAACACCCACACCTGTGTTAATGGAGCAATCACTGAAACGATGTTAGGTGGTCCTTTTAAGGCAGGGCTGCAATGATGTTGAAATGTGTTTTGGGGGATAAAGTTCATTTTCTAGGCAAATATTGACTTTGCAAGTAATTGCTGTTAAGCTGATCACTCTTTATAACATTCTGGAGTATATGCAAATTGCCATTAGAAAAACTGAAGCAGTAGACTTTGTAAAAATTAATATTTGTATCATTCTCAAAACTTTTGGCCATGACTGTATGCTGGCTATGTAGGCTGTGAAAAATACAGATGGCATATGTATATAAATTGTGGACAAATTATGAATAAAGCCTATGCCAGAGCAGACAGCATCTACATAAGAGCATCTTTCACTCTGGAGGACCCAGCACTTCAAAGGACCCTTGAAATAAAAAAAAGTACTGTTCAAGGTTTTATTTACTGTTAAGGTATTATTTAATTACTTTGTTTTAAAAAGTTAAAAACATGAATATTTTAGTTCAGTTGTGTAGTTTTATTTAAACGATACCCGAGTTTTCAAGAAAACTTTAAATGTGCAGGGTCTTGCTGAGCAGTCTGTTCTATGACTGTATAAGCCTTCATATGTGGTGTCCTATCAGGTTTTCTGCTGCTAATAATCACATTATGGCTGAATAACATTTTACATTTGTCTCTAACACTAGGTTCACTCTCTGTTGTTCTGTGCAGCCAGCGGAGACCCAGCACAGGTGTGAACTTAGCCTAAGCTGTGAGATGTGCAGAATCTGCAGTCTTTTACGCAGAGCAAGTTTGCAGACATGTGTGTGCAAACTGTGAGGAAAATCAGCCTCTCCCATCTTCATTCACAGTGTGAAGAGACTAGCCCCTCCGCCTTCCACTCACTGTGTGTTGCATCTATAGAGACAAAACTAGCCTAGCAACAGGTAGTGGACTGTAAATTAGCTAGAAGGGAGACATGTAGTGGCAGAAACTTTAGAGAAGTTTTTTAGGCAAAAAGCAGCAACGTTTTTTAAATAAAGTGCATTAATTAAAGTGATCCAGAATCACATACTTTATGAAATGAGACTAAGTTTTCTTAAAAAATTTATGACTATTTAAAATGTTTAAACTATGTTCAAATGGAACCAATAACATGCAGCAACAAGTGATTAGCATAACAAATACACAAAGGAATTTGACCAAGAATAATATCAAATACACCATTTGGACAAGAAACTGTGAAAAGTAAAATCGCAAGATAGATAATTACATCTGGTGAATGTTTAGGCTTACCACATTGGTTTGGTAAATTATCTTGGTATAATAACTAATCCTACAAATGTACAAATGCACAAATGTTCCTGCCTGTTTGCCCTGATCTGCCTGATTTCTGTGTATGACCTCTGCTTGTCCCTGTCTTGTGAACCTGAGCTGCATGTCCTGACTCTTGCCCTCCTGCTGCCTGCCACAGACCTTCGGACCAGACTTGGCAACTCTAAACCATGCACGAGCAGCGCTGCTCATTCACCATACAAAGTGTCCTGCAGGTACTGCAGCACTGCCCCATAGACTTAAGGAAGTCAATATGTACCATATATACCTAACTAAGTCATATGGACATTTTATATGAGGAGTCATCCACTCTTGACCAGTGGCCAGATGAAGATTTTTCTGGAAGTATCAGCTGATTGTCAATGGTACCAGAAGCTAAACCTGTGGCGACACAATTCTAGGGTGTTTGATGATGTGCTATGGCAGACAGGGGCTAGTTATCGTACGATATCTATTCTATATCCACTAAGCCTTGGCAGCGGCAGAGCCTAATAGAATACAGCATTATTTTGAAACACAAAATACAATACAGAAATATTGCAGTGTATTATAGAACAGTGGTTTTCAAGGTGCGGTATGCATACACAGCCTTGGAGGTTACGCAATGATGTCCAAATGAAAAAGGAAAAAAAAGCTAATTGATGCTCTGTATTTCTCTAGCCGCTAGCAACGCTTCCTTGCTGGTTGGTAGGGAGCCGCAGCATATGAACTCATAAGCCCATCCTATGGCATCAATAACTAAGGGTCACCACCAACCTTCACTTGCAGACTTCTATTCATCAGCTGAATAAACCAGCTGACTGAGGTGCTCTGGTGTGTGGGGCGGATGTTTAATTCAACTGATGTAAAGAAGAATGCAAGTAAAAGCCTTTCTTAGGCTAAGGCCCCATTGCGGAAACGCAGTTTTTTTTGTTGCAGATTTTGTTACGTTTTTTTGAGCCAAAGCCAGGAGAGGATTGAGCAAAACGTAGAAGTATAAGAACTTCCTATATATTTCCCATTCCTTTTGTAGACATTCTTGGCTTTGGCTCAAAAACCTGCAGCAAAATCTGCAACAAAAAAAGCTGCGTTTCCGCAACATGGGGCCTCAGCCTGAAAGGGGTTGTCTACTTTCAGACCAATATTGAGAGACAAATGTTATTGTTTGTATAATAAAAAGTTGTACAATTTTCCAGTATACATTCTGTAGCAATTCCTCACAGTTTTCTAGATCTCTGCTTGCTGGAATTCATTCTGCTTACTTTTAGTGGATAAAAATCAGTCCATGGTCATGTGATGTACACACAGGTGCAGAACTCGTTATAGTCACAGCACAATAATCAGACATCTGCCTGGTAATGAGCTGTGCACCTGTGTGCATCACATCACCATGGACCGTATATCACATGACCATGGACCGTATATCACATGACCATGGACCGTATACACATGACCATGGACACAGACTAACCATGGGATTACTTTGTTGGAATTCTGGCATAATTTGCCCCCCAATATTGGCATATATGCTTTACACCTCATTTTCTATATGTTTTAGACACTTTATAATGGTTTCTGCAACTCATGTGACAGGTAGGTTGGACTTGTTGAAAAGGAGGCAGAGCTTTATATGCAATACACAATGGCACATTTTTTTGGCAGAAATTAAGCCATCTAATAAGTGGTGTGAAGTTAGACTAGACAGTAAGTATGCAAGATTTTCATACAGCATTAGACACTTCGGAGAATCTGGTGCAGTTTGACTGATCTAAGACTGCCTGATCCAAGTCTGTACTGTTTCAAAGTTAGATTGTATTAGTTTACCCGCCCAATTGTTTTAGGCTGGTAAGGTTCCATTTTCCATATATTCTAAATGTTACAGTGACCTCTAGTGAGAAGAATGATGAACAGAAATCTGTGTTTTGATTTACTTTGTGTTTCTTTCATTTTACTTTCATGACAAATACACACGTGGACTAAACTGTTGGTACCCCTCGTTTAATGAAAGAAAAACCCACAATGGTCACAGAAATAACTTTAATCTGACAAAAGTAATAATATATAAAAATTATATGAAAATGAACAAATGAAAGTCAGACATTGCTTTTCAACCATGCTTCAACAGAATTTTTAAAAAAAGAGAACTCATGAAACAGGCCTGGACACAAATGATGGTACCCTTAACTTAATATTTTGTTGCACAACCTTTTGAGGCAATCACTGCAATCAAATGATTCCTGTAACTGTCAATGAGACTTCTGCACCTCTCAACAGGTATTTTGGCCACTCCTCATGAGCAAACTGCTCCAGTTGTCTCGGGTTTGAAGGGTGGCTTTTCCAGACAGCATGTTTCAGCTCCTTCCAAAGATGCTCAATAGGATTTAGGTCAGGGCTCATAGAAGGCCACTTCAGAATAGTCCAATGTTTTCCTCTTAGCCAATTTGGTTGAACAAGTAATATATTCAACAGGAGTTATTCACAATTCTAACATTTTACCCAAATGCCATAAACCTTTAAGAAATAATAACCTTTAAGAAATAATAAACATTAAATAACCTACAAGTAATCTGCTAACTAACAAAAATATTAGATTAAAGGGAGTCTGTCATCACCTAAAAAGTTATTAAACCAGCCCCAGTACCTTATAAAATGCACCAGATTTTCCTAAGTATCTAATGCTGTGAAAATGAAAATTTTGCATACTTTTAGACTGTCTGGTCTAACTTTACACCACTTATTAGTTGGCTTAGTTTCTGCCAAAAAATGTGGCAAAATTTTTCAGCATTTTTAGTTCGGACAGACTCCCTAGCTAAATTGTAAAACTAATATGCATATGTAAATACATGTGCAATGTGCGCACATACCATCATACATATACAGTCAGTGACAAAAAAAATAACACACCAAGAAGGTGTTGTTGAATTGGAATAAAATTTTCTTCTTGTGAATGTATTGAAAATACACAGTGGGGAAATAAAATATTTAGTCAGCCAACAATTGTGCAAGTTCTCCCACTTAAAAAGATGAGAGAGTCCTGTAATTGACATCATAGGTAGACCTCAACTATGAGAGCCAAAATGAGAAAACAAATCTAGAAAATCACATTGTCTGATTTTGAAAGAATTTATTTGCAAATTATGGTGGAAAATAAGTATTTGGTCAATAACAAAAGTTCATCTCAATACTTTGTTATACACACGTGGACAAAATTGTTGGTACCCCTCGTTTAATGAAAGAAAAACCCACAATGGTCACAGAAATAACTTGAATCTGACAAAAGTAATAATATATAAAAATTCTATCAAAATGAACAAATGAAAGTCAGACATTGCTTTTCATCCATGCTTCAACAGAATTTTTTTTAAAAAGAAAACTCATGGAACAGGCCTGGACAGAAATGATGGTCCCCTTAACTTAATATTTTTTGCACAACCTTTTGAGGCAATCACTGCAATCAAACGATTCCTGTAACTGTCAATGAGACTTCTGCACCTCTCAACAGGTATTTTGGCCACTCCTCATGAGCAAACTGCTCCAGTTGTCTCGGGTTTGAAGGGTGGCTTTTCCAGATGGCATGTTTCAGCTCCTTCCAAAGATGCTCAATAGGATTTAGGTCAGGGCTCATAGAAGGCCACTTCATAATAGTCCAATGTTTTCCTCTTAGCCATTCTTGGGTGTTTTTAGCTGTGTGTTTTGGGTCATTATCCTGTTGCAACACCCATGACCTGCGACTGAGGCCAAGATTTCTGACACTGGGTAGCACATTTCTCTCTAGAATCCCTTGATAGTCTTAAGATTTCATTGCACCCTGCACAGATTCAAGACACACTGTGCCAGATGCAGCAAAGCAGCCCCAGAACATAACAGAGCCTCCTCCATGTTTCACAGTAGGGACAGTGTTCTTTTTAAGATATGCTTCATTTTTCCGTCTGTGAACATAGAGCTGATGTGCCTTGCCAAAAATTTCGATTTTTGTCTCATCTGTCCATAGGACATTCTCCCAGAAGCTTTGTGGCTTGTCAACATGTAGTTTAGCAAATTACTTTTGTCAGATTCAAGTTATTTCTGTGACCATTGTGGGTTTTTCTTTCATTAAACGAGGGGTACCAACAATTTTGTCCACGTGTGTATATCCTTTGTTGGTAATGAGAAGTGATGTTTTGAGGCTGTCGCTGGGCAACACGGACTTTCAACTCACTCCAAAGGTTTTCTATGGGGTTGAGATCTGGAGACTGGCTAGGCCATTCCAGGACCTTGAAATGCTTCTTACGAAGCCACTCCTTCGTTGCCCTGGCGGTGTGCTTATGATCATTGTCATGCTGAAAGACCCAGCCACGTTTCATCTTCAATTCCCTTGGTGATGGAAGATGGTTGCACTCAAAATCTCACAATACATGGCCCCATTCATTCTTTCATGTACACGGATCAGTCGTCCTGGCCTCCTTGCAGAGAAACAGCCCCAAAGCATGATGTTGCCACCCCCATGCTTCACAGTAGGTATGGTGTTCTTTGTATGCAACTCAGCATTCACTCTCCTCCAAACACGACGACTTGTGTTTCTACCAAACAGTTCTACTTTTGGTTTCATCTGACCATATGACATTCTCCCAATACTCTTCTGGAACATCCAAATGCCCTCTAGCAAACATCAGACAGGCCCCGATATGTACTGGCTTAAGCAGGGGGACACGTCTGGCACTGCAGGATCTGAGTCCCTGGCGGCGTAGTGTGTTACTGGCGGTAGCCTTTGTTAGGTTAGTCCCAGCTTTCTGCAGGTCATTCACTAGGTCCCCCCATGTGGTTCTGGGATTTTTGCTCACCGTTCTTGTAATCATTTTGACCCCATGGGGTGAGATCTTGCGTGGAGCCCCTGATCGAGGGAGATTATCAGTGGTCTTGTATTTCTTCCATTTTCTAATTATTGCTCCCACAGTTGATTTCTTCACACCAAGCTGCTTGCCTATTGCAGATTCAGTCTTCCTAGCCTGGTGCAGGACTACAATTTTGTTTCTGGCATCCTTCAACAGCTCTTTGGTCTTCACCATAGTAGAGTTTGGAGTGTGACTGTTTGAGGTTGTGGACAGGTGTCTTTTATACTGATAACAATGTCAAACAGGTGCCATTACTACAAGTAATGAGTGGAGGTCAGAGAAGCCTCTTAAAGAAGTTACAGGTCTGCGAGAGCCAGAAATCTTGCTTGTTTGTAGGTGACCAAATACTTATTTTCCACCATAATTTGCAAATAAATTCTTAAAAAATCAGACAATGTGATTTTCTAGATATGTTTTCTCATTTTGTCTCTCATAGTTGAGGTCTACCTATGATGTCAATTATAGGCCTCTCTCATCTTTTTAAGTGGAAGAACTTGCACAATTGGTGGCTGACTAAATACTTTTTTCCCCCACTGTATATAAGTTATTACAGTATCAGAGTGAAAGGATACGTTTATTGGGGACAATCATACAGGGGGTGCCTCCTGGCATAAACTGAGCGGCTGCAACTTTTTCATTGGCCGCTACTAGAAATGGGTGAACCAATTCGTCTCAAGCTGGGTTCGACCAAATATTCCAAGTTATTTGATTTTTAAACTAAACCAAATAAATGGTGATTCGTCTCGGACAAACTAAAATCTCTGCCACCATATGTATTATGCAGGAAAAATACAGAAGAGACACTTGTCTTATGATTGACTGGGTAGTTCTTAGCGCTAGCTACCTGACAGCCTCTCAGCCAATAGTCAGTGATAGGTGGATACAGGGGCGCCTCTTCCATGAGGCGCCCTAAGGCGATGGCCTCAGGCGGCACCTTGTGGAATAAAACCTAGCGATACTTTTTACTCACCTGTCTACGATCCTGCCCTGGCCGCCCTCCAGTGCTGCCCCTAGGCAGCGCTACACTTACTGTATGTCACAACGCTGAAGAACACTGGGATGCTACATACAGCATCCCCGCATTTTTTAGTGTTGGCTACAGCTCACTCTGGAGGTGGCAACAGAAGGTGGCCAGGAGAGGAGCGTGGACAGGTGAGTAAAAATTATTGTCCGCTACTCTGGATGGGGGGAAAAAGGGGGTCTTAAATTTAGTGGTGGTGGGGTGTGTGTAAAAAAGGCGGGTCATGAATGCACGGAATGTGAGCTTCAAAAAAGGGGTCATATACTGTGTGGGTTAGTATAAAAGGGGGTCTATTTTCAGGGCCATAGCGGGGTAGCAGCCGTAGCGGCTGCCACAGGGCCTGGGACCATAGGGGGCCTGGCGGGCCCCTGATCCTTTTTTTTTTTTTTTTAATAGGCCGTTACCTTCTGGAGTAATCCCTGCATGTAACAGGCCCTATTTACTTACCAATCCCCGCTGCTGCTCACGGGTGCCTCAGCTTCCCCTTCTGCATCCCATATCATGTTGCTGGGGCCCCCAGGAGGGCAGAAGGGGAAGCAGCTTTGACTGTGAGCAGGAGCGGCTGCCACAGGGCCTGGGACCATAGGGGGCCTGGCGGGCCCTTGATGCTTTTTTTTTTTTTTTTTTTTAATAGGCCATTACCTTCTGGAGTAATCCCTGCATGTAACAGGCCCAATTTACTTACCAATCCCCGCTATGGGGCATTATACTGTCTGGAGGCCACTTTGTGTAAATGGGGCGTTATACTGTGTGGAGGCCAGGAAAGGGGGCGTTATGCCATGGGGGGGTGCGCCAAGTCAAAAGTTTGCTGGGGGGCTCAGTCTTTGCTTGTTACGCCCTTGATGGGGGGTTAAAAAAGGTGGTCATATACTATGGGGTGCCATAAAAAGCAGGGTCATATGCTGTGGGGGCAAAAAGGGGGTCATATCCTGTGTGAGGTCATAAAAAGGGGTCAAATACTTTGTGTAGGGCAAAAAGGGGTCATATACTGTGGGGGTGGCATAAGAAAGGGGACATATACTGTAGGGGGCTATAAAAAGCGGGGTCATATATTGTGGGAGGCAAAAAAGGGGGTCATATATTGTGGGGGCAGAAAAAGGGGTCATATACTGTGGGGTTAGCATAAGAAAGGGGTCATAAACTGTAGGGGGGCTATAAAAAGCAGGGTCATATATTGTGGGGGGCAAAAAAGGGCTCATATACTGTTCTGACTCAATAGCTTGGCTGCAAATGTGAGGTTGTGAGAGTGTCCTGTAGTCTCTATGCTAACCAGCAATTTACACCAAGATATTTATCAGATAGTGTTCAACTCAACTGAGGAGGCGTAGATAAGATTCCAGATGCTTTAATCCAGGTAAATCTTGTAGAACCTCATAAAGCAGTAGGTGAAAAATGATGAAATACCAGGAGCTGAGCAGACATGTTGCTTACAAAGAAGTGAAACTAAACTGAGGGGGGAGAGAGGAGGAGCTACAGCATCACAACTAAGGATACAGAGAGAGAGAGGGGACAAACTACAAAGACAAACAGTATCACAGATACATGTCAGTGAATTAAACCAAGTCCTGGGACATGACACTCCCCGCCTGAAATCTTTAGATTTCACTGAAAACAAACATTAATAATGTCCTGAAATGTCCATAAAGTCCTCTTCAAACCTGAAAAACAAAAAAGAAACATGCACAACAAACCATAATCAACAGTTAGTCCAAATAAACCAATCTTCAGGTCGGGAAGCCGCAATTTGCCAACACCTCCACCGACCCACACTGTAATCCACAAGAACAAGGTTTTAGTTCATGGAAGGAAGCTCCCCGCCATGAGCTGTGAATGGTGTCCTTATCTTCTTTTATGTGACGTCTCCTCTTGGAAGAAGAAGCACCAGTTCATTAATTGGGCGGAAGAAAACTCGCACTGAGCCTCCCTTGGTTACCTTGACCTTCTCGTGGTAATGTCGGATCAGCAGAGCAGAAATGTAATGTCCACCTGGAATAATCACTGGGTTCTGTTCCTTGCTACACAAGTCAGACTTTCCAATCCGGCCGCCCACTCTCAATAATTCGTGGTGGTCGATTACGGGGTTTAGTTTGTAAAGTGCACTGTTCCTGGACAGATTGATGCTCCGTGAGATACTGTCAATCTCTTGATGATATACCTCTTGTTGAACACTCCAGATGATAACTTGCTCAGCGTGTTCAATGTCCGCTGCGGTAGGGTGTTTCGTACACATATGCCAGCCATGACACTCCGTTGATCTGTCCTTCGCAAAGCACTGAGCGATGTGAAACAGTCGGGCGACAGCTCTCACAATGGATGACCAGGTTGAGAAACGTTCAAAGCGATGTGGCTCCAGCTTCGCCTTTGGAATCACAGAAGTGTAGAGTGTGGAGGTCATAGGCCTGATTTCCTTGTCAGACTCGAGATCCACTAAATCGTAGACAGCATTGTTAGGAGTCAAGCAAGGATCTTCATACAGGAAACCTGGAGGCGACAGCCACATATGGTCTAAAAGGTGCGCTGTCGGTGTAGGCCTTGTACCACGGTCAGCTGGGTTAAGTTGTGTGGAGACGTAATGCCACTGATCAGGGGCAGAGAAACTTCGGATACGTTCCACTCTGTTTCCAACATACACATAAAATTGTCTTGTTTGATTGTGTATATAGCCAAGGACAACTCTGCTATCAGTGTAGAATGTAAATGAATCAATGGCGATGTCCATTTCATCGCTTATTGCTTCAGCAATTTCTACTGCAAGCACAGCTGCACAAAGTTCGAGTCGCGGAATGGAGTGTGCAGGTTTTGGGGTCAGTTTGGCCTTACCAAGAACAAATCCACAGTGTAACTCATGATTGGCTCCTAATATCCTCAGAAAGGCCACTGCAGCTATAGCTTCCACTGATGCATCAGAGAAGATGTGGATTTCCTTTCTTACTGCCGCTGAAAGGGAGCTGGGTACATAACAACGTGGAACCTGGAGTTGTTCCAATACTTGCAAAGAGGTTTTCCATTTTTCCCACCTTTGTTGTTTCTCAGCAGGCAGTGGAGTGTCCCAGTCCATGTTCTCAGTGGTAAGCTGTCTTAGTAGTAGCTTGCCTTGAATGGTGATGGGAGCAATGAAACCAAGAGGATCATAAATGCTGTTCACAACAGATAAAACTCCTCGTTTGGTGAAAGGTTTGTCACAAGAAGACACTTGTAATGTGAATGTGTCTTGTTCAGTGTTCCATAGCAATCCTAGGCTGCGTTGCATAGGAGGAGTATCAGAACTGAGATCAAGATCCTTCAAGTTGATTGCATGATCATCAGAGGGAAATGCCTTCATTACCTCCATATTGTTGGAGATGATCTTGTGAAGTCTGAGGTTAGCTACAGACAGCATTTCCTGTGTTCTAGAGAGGAGATCGATCACTTCTTCACTTGCAGGTAAGGATTTAAGACCATCATCAACATAGAAATTCCTCTCAACAAACTGACGAGCATCAGAGCCATACTCTTTCTCACCTTCATGGGCGGTCCTTCTCAGTCCATAGATCGCTACTGCAGGAGATGGGCTATTGCCAAAGACATGTACCTTCATCCGGTAATCTATGACTTCATTGTTGACATCATTGTCCTTATGCCATAGGAACCTGAGATAGTTTCTGTCATCATCCTTAACAATGAAGCAATGAAACATCTGTTGGATGTCGGCCATCACTGCAACTGGTTCCTGTCTGAAACGGATTAAGACTCCTATGAGGCTGTTGTTTAGGTTAGGACCAGTGAGGAGCAGGTTGTTGAGAGAGACGCCTTCATACTGAGCACTAGAATCGAACACGACCCTGATTTGGTCAGGTTTGCGAGGGTGATACACGCCAAATGATGGAAGGTACCAGCATTCTTCTCCTTCCTTTAGTGGAGGTGCAGGTTCTGCATGATCTCTCTCAAAAACCTTCTGCATGAAACCTACAAAGTGTTTCTCCATCTCTGGTTTCCTCTTGAGGGTACGTTTTAAAGAGGAAAATCTAGAAACTGCTTGCTTCAGATTGTTTGGTAGTTTTGATCTCGGGGAGCGGAAAGGTAAGGGTGCTACCCAGCTGTTGGAATCATCTTGAATGAATTCCTTGTCCATAAGTTTGAGAAATTCTTTATCAGCTATAGCCGGTGCCAGCTTGTTGTCATCACTTGTTGTATTGAACACTGTTAATCCAAGGGTGTCGTCCCCAGGCAGGAAAGTATTCACGTTGTCTCGGTGATTATGCAGCCACTTACTGTTGCTTATCTTCTCTTTCACTTGGTAGTGATGTGGACATGGCTGAAAACAAGTGCTGCGACCATTTGGTAACATATGCGTCTTAAATGAAGAAATATTGGTGGGCCTTTTCATCCTACCTATGCAGACGTTGCCAATGATAACCCATCCTAGATCGAGGCGCTGGGTAAATGGTGCATCATGTGGTCCATTAATTTGCTGGCGTATTTTGTGCAGTCTGAGAATGTCTCTACCTAGTAGAACTAGAATGTCTGCATTTTTGTCAAGGGATGGTATTTCACTGGCTATAGCCCTTAGATGAGGGTGCTGGAAAGCCGCCTCTGGTGTGGGTATCTGTTCTCTGTTTGATGGTATCTGGTTGCACTCAACAAGTGTGGGCAAAGGTATCTCCAAATTGCCCTTGAGAGAAGCTATTACGAGACCGCTGGCCCTTCTTCCAGAAACCTCTGATATGCCACTACAAGTACCCAAGGTATATGGATAAGTATCACCCTTTAAGTTAAACAGATCAAAGAGTTCTGACCTTGCAAGTGAGTGGTTGCTCTGGTCGTCCAAAATGGCGTACACCCTCAGAGCCCTTTCTGGTTGGCCCTTGGGGTATATATTGACTAGGCATATCCTTGCACAGGACTTGTCACAAAGGTCTTCTCCGCAGACTTCTGTACATGAGGAAGATACTGTGGTAGTATTTGCTGCTTGATCTGTGTTCTCCCCGCCATGCTTAGTTGGGGAAGGGGAACCTCTAGGTGGTGTGGCACTAGGCTGGGATGGATGAAGAGCTTGTACATGGTTCTCACTGCCACACTCTATACACTTAATAGCAATTTTACAGTCTCTAGCAACATGTTCAGTAGAGGCACAACATTTGAAACATATCCCTAGTTTCTTAAGAAGCTCTCTACGTTCCTGGATTGGTTTCCTCCTGAAGCCAATACACTTCTTGAAGGGATGAGGCTTCTTGTGAATAGTACACAGACGGTTAGGATTTTCTACCTTTTCGTCTTGGTTGTTGTTGCAACTGCTTTCTTCTGGTGCTGATGTAGGTATAGGAAGAATATCAGTCTTTTTCACTGAAACTGGGCCTCTGCGGTTTCTGTAGTTAGAATGTGAGCTGTCATACTTAATAGGAGGTGAACCAGGAACACTGGGATCCCCATAGGAAAAGCTTGGGTCATTCTTGGATTCTGCAATGTTCTTCATAAACTCACAGAAGTAGGAAAATGGAGGAAAGGAGATTCTATTCTCATTTTTGTATCTTGACCCAACTGTGGTCCACCTTTCTTGAATATTATATGGCAACTTGGTGACTATCGGGTTTACCCCACGAGCAGTGTCCAGGTAACTGAGGCCCGGTAGGAGAGTGTCCGCCTTAGCCAGTAGGAGCTCCATGAGTAGGTCACTAAGTTCTTGAAATTTCTGATGATCCTTACCAGATATCTTTGGAAACCCTTGCAACCGTTTGAACAGAGCATTCTCTATTGCTTCAGGACTGCCATAGGTTTTCTCCAGTCTTTCCCAAGCAGCGGTAAGGCCTGCTATGGGGTTGTAAATGTGGACGGATCTGAGTCTTTTAGCACGTTCTGTGGACTGTGGGCCAAGCCACCGGATAAGCAAATCTAGTTCTTCAGCTGCAGTAATGCCAAGGTCACTAATTGCAGTTTTGAAGGCACATTTCCAGCCTCTGTAGTTCTCAGGTTGGTCATCGAACCTTGTGAGTCCAGTCTTAGTAAGCTCACGGCGAACCATGTACCTTGCAAACTCTGACATGTCTGTTCTCTCTGACTTTAAATATTGAGTTGCTGGCTGAGTAGCGGTGATTATGTTGTTTGTGGGGTTCTGGTTAACAGAGGTAGGTAGCAATGGGGCTGCGTAGGCATTCAGCCTAGGAGCTAGCTTAAAGTCCATAGGTTTAGCCACATATGGATGTGAGACTGGACGGTTGTTTGCAGTCTGGTGGTATGGTGTCACATTGGTGTTTACCTGAGTATCAGTATATTGCATTTGCTGAGGTACAAGGCTTTAGGAATCCATGAAGGAAGAAGAAACTGGATGCTGGACAGGCAGGGCATTGTACTGACCTTGAATGCAGTGTGCTGCAGAAGATACTGTGCCCTGTAGCTCTGGAGAAATGTCGTCCCTGACAGGAACATTTGTGGCAAATAGGGATTCACTGCTTTGGCTTAGTACATAGTCTCTTGTGCGCTTAAGGGGATCCTCTGTTTCCACATCACACAAACTGGTGCTGTCTCTTTCACTTCCACTGATGGCTTGTTCTAAAATGCTTAACCTTGCCATGGCTGCAGCATGCTCATACTGTTTCTCTAGAGCCTCTAGTTCTGCCCTTTTTTGAGCTGCATTAGCTTCCATTTCTGCTTTCTGTTGAGCTGCCTTAGCTTCCATTTCTGCTTTCTGTTGTGCAAAGGCTGCCTGTATCTTAGTAGCTTCCGCCTCTGCACGTGCTTTTATAAGTTGCTCACTGAGTGTGGAAGATTTTGAGGAACGTGACTTAGATGTACGCTTTGAACGCTTGGTAGACTCAGAAACATGGGATGCCATTTCCTGTAGTTGCGCAATTCTTGCCTCTGTCCTTAACTTAGTTTCATGTACTAAGCTGTCTCGTTCTGAATTGAGATGCTGGAAGCTTTGCAATTCAGCTAAAGAATCGTCTGTATGTTGTTTTCTCAATATGCTTTCATACTCCTCAGCTTTCATTTTATAATGTCCATGCATAGCACAAAGCTGTCGCAGAGCCCCCTCTAGTGGTGATACATGGTATGTAGGCAAGCACATGGCAGATATCTTAGTCTGTATTTTCTGCCACCATTTTGAGAGTTCACAGGAAAGTTCATGCTTTAAACCTTCTAGATTGTCTCTAACCTGTTTAATTGAGCGTCTAGCCTTCTCACTGGGCTGCAGACTGAGGTCCATGCTACCTTGTGCTTCAGGGTGCCCTTCAGCCATGATGCAACTCAAACAGGATAAATATAACTTTGCTGGAGTAAGATGGCTGCTTGCTAGAATCTTCTTATGCTGAGGGAGTCTGAGCTGCAGATGCAACTTACACAATGCTGATTCCTTCTGGCTTCAGGTAACTTGCTGTGACTGACTGTATGTCAGAAGTTGGTGAACTGTCTTACAGCCGTATCTGGCAGTCTTTATGCATCATTTTTCACTGTTCTGACTCAATAGCTTGGCTTCAAGTGTGAGGTTGTGAGAGTGTCCTGTAGTCTCTATGCTAACCAGCAATTTACACCAAGATATCTATCAGATAGTGTTCAACTCAACTGAGGAGGCGTAGATAAGATTCCAGATGCTTTAATCCAGGTAAATCTTGTAAACCTCATACAGCAGTAGGTGAAAAATGATGAAATACCAGGAGCTGAGCAGACATGTTGCTTACAAAGAAGTGAAACTAAACTGAGGGGGAGAGAGGAGGAGCTACAGCATCACAACTAAGGATACAGAGAGAGAGAGGGGACAAACTACAAAGACAAACAGTATCACAGATACATGTCAGTGAATTAAACCAAGTCCTGGGACATGACATATACCATGTGAGGGGGATAAAAAAAAGGAGTCAAATACCGTGTGGTGGATCAAACAAGGGGGTCATATACCGTGTAGACGGCCAGAAAAAGGGTGCTATATACTGTCTGGGGGGTCAGAAAAAGGAGGTCATGTATCGTGCTGTGAGACAAAAAAAAAGGAGGGCCATTTATTATGTGGTGGGCCAAAAAAAGAGTGTTGTATATTGTGTGGGGGCCAAAAAAGGAGGTGTTATACTATGTAGGGGCCACATAAGGGAATTTTTTGATCTGCCAATGTAGAGGTGTGTCCTAATTAGGGGGGGTCCCATCACGCAACCAAAGCCAGGTGTGTATCTTATTTTTCTTTGGGGGGGAAGACTTTCTATAGTACTCCTCAGGCAGCAGAGAGGATAGGTTTACCTCTGGGTGGACACCTTACAGTGCTAATGTCATATACACTATATAAGGTGCTGTAGGCTTGACCATGAGACATTGCAGTGATGGTGGATGTAGGGATGAATATGTGATTCATCTTACTGTATGATACCAAGAGCACTGAGTGCTGCAAAGAGCAATAGAGCTAGAGAATCTTAGGAGTAGGAGAGTTTAGTCAGATTTAATCACAAGCAAATTAGTAGTGTTTAAACAGAGTTTTTACAGATAGTTTGGGCAAGAGTTAATTTTTTTTTTTCATTAAATACATACAACTGTTGTTCTAACAGCATTAAAATCTAAGCAGTTTTTTTTTTTTTTTTTGTTGCTCACCCAATAAACAGTCTCACAGCCAAATATGTCCTGTGGCCTGATCCATCATATCGTTCTATGCTGTACTTCCTCTCATGTTGCCAAAGCTACCACCACTGCCACCGCTCAGCCAGATAAGTCCTGCGGCCTGGTATCATATAATTGTTTGCCGCACTGCCACTCATGTTCCCACAGCTACCACCTCTCAGCGAGACATGTCCTGTGATCTAATCACATTCCACTATACCACGCAGTGTTGATTCCACAAGCCTGTAGCACTTACAAATCATCAAAATGGACAAATTTTCTACAAAATTATTGCTTTTTGCAATATAACCGTGATGTGTGTCTGAAAAACCACGGCCAAGCACAGTGTATGGTTAAACCTGAAGTTTGTATCCACTGCTTACCATCCGTTTTTCGATAGACATACATTTCGCTTTCACTTTGACATAACTTCGGCTGTGTTTGCCTTAGAGAGCTAGAACTTGCCCTGACAGTGCTATATACTATGTTTCAAGCCAATTTAAGTTGTGGTTTGTACCAAACTTGGTCAACCTGAAAAAAAATCTGGAACATGAACCACCCGAAACCAAAACAAATCATGAGAGGTTCGGTCATCTCGGGCCACTACCTATTGTTTAATTCCAACAGGTAGCAGCCGACATTTAGCTAACTGATTCTTATTCCAGAGGGTGCTGCAGCATTCTTCTGCGTCCGCGCCCTGGAGGTGACAGGAGCGGGCATTGGTAAATAAAACTATGGCCGCTACCTGGTAGCGAATAGGTAGTGGCCGAACTTTTCTCCTGGCATCCTCTTTAGGCCTTTTCTGACATGTGTCTGTTGTCATGTGCACTAGGGTCACCGTTGAGGCCTTTAATTGGGTCTCATTGGTCACATAGGGTGCGAGGATATTGGGTATTGCCGGATGCCATGAAGATATCCAGAAGAGATGAGGAAAAGTGAGTATAAGTGTTTGTTATTTTTCCTCACCTTCCCCGGGCCTTCCCTTATTATGCTGTAGGGTCTGATGAGAATGCAAAGTATAATAGTGCTTTGTGGGTGATGAACTCCAAAAGTTTCAGGTTCGGGCCAAGCCCGAATCTTTTGGAAAATTTAGGTCAAGTCTAAGGCTAACATAACACTATGTGGTCCCATAAAGGGGTAACATACTGCGTGGGGGCCAAAACGAGGAAGGCAATATTATGTGTGGGGGCCTCAAAAAGGGAAAATATACTGTGTTGGGGCCAGTAAAGGGGGCAATATACTGTGTGGGGGCCTAAAAAGGACAATATACTGTGTGGGGACCAGTAAAGGGGCCAATATATTATAGGGGTCAGTAAAAGAGGGCAACATACTGTGTGGAGACCAGTAAAGGAGGCAATATACTGTAGGGATCAGTAAATGGGGCAATATACTGTGTTGGGACCGGGGGAGTTATGCTGCTTTTATCTGCAAATGGGGAGTGCGGCCTACAGTTTTAATTAGGGGGTCCCATTACAGAATCTCAGGTTGGCCGCTTTTCTATTGGTTGCCTCAGGCAGCAGGGAGGCGGCTAGGTTGACCCTTGCGTACATGTTTCATATGGCATCCTGCAGCAAATTTGCCAACATACAGTATATTACAACTGGACCTCTAGATCCTGACACTTGTAGGTGGCCAAGGCTGGCATCCCAGTGGATCTCATATTTGCTTGATTGGCGATAAATCTGGAGAGTGGACAAGCCAAGAAAGTGCTGCAATCTGGTGAAGGCATTCCTGGGAAACCCTTGCTCTGTGTGGGCGTGCAACATATGTGGACACAGGATGTCCTACACATCCCGCTGAACTGTTAGTGTCCCTTGTATTATTATTAGGGGTGACCAACTGTGGATGTGATGGTTCCCCAGATTATCGGACGCAGTTGGGGAGTATGTCATTCCACATAAAAGACAGGATTAAAGTGCTCAGCATGAGGCTTCCATGCTCAAACCTAACTATTGTCAGATCTCAAGCAGAACCTGGATTGCATCGCTAAAGAGGATATGGTTTCAATCCATAACAGTCCAAGTTTCTCGTTCACAACTCACTGCAAGCAAAGGCAGCAGTGGCTGGCTGTCAACGGCAGGACACCTCAATGGGTGCCAGATTTCCTTCTGCTACATGCCTGGAAATGGTCCAGGCAGAGACAGAGTTTGTAATAAAAAGAACAACTTGTGTCAGAATGGTGGACAAAGAAAATGTGGGAGCTGTTTGTTTCTGTCTGAGCTATCTGGCACCTGTTCACCCCTCACCCAACCACTGCTCCCAACACCTCCTAACAGCGAGGCCTATATAGAGGGCAATTTGTAGCTTTTCCCAGTCCAATGATGCTCCCCCTTTCAAAATCTGTATACTGGGCAAAATATCTTTGAGTGTATTGTAGAGGCATGTCTAGCACACTTCCCTAAAGTAGCTTCTGAGATAATTTTTATATGGTATCACCTACACTGCTATTGTGGCCTTGTTAAATTGGATAGTACACCTAGCACCAATATGGTGTGGTAACATCAGTGCTAATGCAGGAAATTGGACTTGTTAATAAATGTAAAGCCATAGTATGGGCCCATTCACACTTCGGAAAATGAAGAAGAATTTAATGTTGTCTCAGATAACTCTTCATATTCTAACGGCCCCAGCTTCCCACAGCAGAATGTCGATGCAGAGTATTGGCATTCCACCGTGGCTTTCCGCCGCTGATTGAGCCCAGATAAATGACATTATACTATTCCCATGTGAACCAAAGGATAATTTTAATGGTAAGCGTGTTATAAATATTATTTCATACAGGCTTGTATGCTGACGTTAAGATGTCAGAATCTTAGCCAATCCCATTAAGTGGGTTGTCCAGGATTATTGTTAATTGATGGGCTATCCTTAGAAGGTGATATGGAATGCAGAAGGGGAATCGGTAAATGAACAGGAGCGGGGATCGGTAAGTAAATAGGGCCTGTTACCTGCTGGGGTTACTCCAGCAGGTAACGGTCTATTGAGAAAAAAAAACAAAAAAAATAAAACAAAAGCATCAGGGGCCAGCCGGGTCCCCTGAGGTCCCAGGCCCTGTGGCAGCTGCTACGGCTGCTATCCTGGTATTTATGCCACTGACTCCGTGTCCTACATGTTAGGCTACTCCAAGCTTAACATGTTATGGTTATGTAAGAGACAGCCAATGTTGTCCTAAGCTTCATTTGTCTGTATAAACTGTTAATGTTGAATGTATTTCTGTGATTCTGTTCCTTTAAGACAGCAGCCATTGTAATTGTGACATGATGCTGGAGTGAGACCCCCCCCTTTTATGTCAGCCTGCCTGTTCTGCAGACAGAGTGTGAGCAGAGCAGCAGGAAGTGACGAGACAGAGAGCAGCAGCCATCTTGGCAAGTGTTGTATTGAACTGGTGTGGAGATTTTTCTGTACAGCTAAGCTGTATCTTGGTCCAGAGACAAACAGAGTGTAAAGAGACAACAGGACTAGTGAGTCCACGTGAAAGGAACTGTGCTCAGTGGCTGATCAGTGAGACTGACATTGTGACTGTGTATATGGATACCACAGATAGAGACTCGCAGTGCTGTTGATGTACTGGACAGCACCTGCTAAACCCCGGCTTACAACCCAGCTCAGTGTATGGATTCGGCAGGACTGTCAGTGTGCTGAGTGGAATCTGCTGTTGGATTACATTGCATTCATTGGGTTTCCCTGTTAAAGAGGACTTCATTTCTCCCAAGATCCTGATAACAGTGAGGAGAGGACGCTTCACTATAAAAGAAAGGAACGACTTTGGGCCCCACCGCGCGCTTCTACGGACTGTAAGCGGTCCACCTGGACCACTGGGGAAAAGGGGGTGCACCCAAATGTGATGTCAGGGTCAGTTAGGGATAGTTTTGAGTATATTGTTCATTCAGTGTCCATACTGCAGAAGTGGACAGAGTAAAAGTAGAAACCATTGCAGAATTTGCCTTGAAATTGTTCATGCTATATTGTATATTTTGCTTGTCTTTATCCCTGTCATTTTACCTTCAAATAGCCTTTATTAACTAATAGTAAATATATATTCTTTTCTTGAACTACCGCGTGTGCGTTCATTTCTGGTTGCGGAGTCCAAACCACATGCCTTGCTCTCGGTTCACAAATTGGCGTAGTCGGCAGGATCCGCTTACCAGAATGGACGGTGACGCACCCGTTCGGGAGAATGGTGCTGGAGGAAGAATGCCAGCAGGGGCTATAATAAGTCAGTTATCTAAATTTGATGGCAATAATATGTCAGTGAGTATGTGGGTGGAACAGATACGAATGATACAGCGAATGTACCAGACCGCACCAGAAGTACTAGTAGAGCTAGCAATATTGACATTACAAGGGGATGCTAAGACCACGGTGATATTGAGGCCATTTGAACAAAGGCAGACATTTGAGCAAGTAGTCCAGATTCTAGAAACCATTTATGGAGAAACTGCATTGCTGGGGTCTCTGCAGGCTCGGTTCTTCCAGAGGGTACAACAGGAGAATGAAAGCCTTCCCCAATATGCAAATGCCCTACAAGAACTGCTCCGAGATATTCAAGTGAAGGAAAGAGGGGGCTCGCCAGCCTTCTGTAACCCTGATCGGACTCTCCGTGACCAGTTTGTCCTGGGGATACGTGACGGCAGTTTAACTGTGACTATGCAGGATTTTATACGACGAGAGACTGATGCTAAATTCCATGATGTACAGGTAGAGGCCATCTCCCGTGCCAATAGTATGTTCCCGAAGCCCCAGACCGCAGTTGGAGTTACTTTGTCACAGGGGGCTAGTTCTGGCTCAGAGACAGTAGAAAAGGGGACGGTTAAAGAAATTCTCACAGTAATGCAGAAACTGCAAGAGCAAATGGAACACTTGCACACCCGTTGTGATGAACATTCTATGAAAATTGCAGACTTCCAGAAAACTGGAGGTGAAAGGGTGAGCCGTCCATACCCAGAAAATCAGAATCACCCACCACCCCGCTGGAGGGATGAGGATAGGACCTACCGAAGGGGTCCAAATCAGTTAATGCAGTGCTCAGGAGAAATCGAAGGGGCTTACCGAAGGGGCCCAAACAGATGGCCAGAACGACGGGAGATACGCTGCTGGGAGTGTGGACGGATGGGCCACGTTGCTGCTAGATGTCCAGAGCAGCGACAAACTTATGAGAGACCGCCGTTAAACTGAAGTCCCCTGCTGCTGTAGGGCGTGTAGTAGGGGAGACTGACAAGGAGACTATGTGGGGAGAATGCCCTAATGATGACCTGATCGCTGCAAGTCCTGTTATACAGGTGGAAATGGAGGGTATTCCGGTTACCGGGATGATTGACACGGGTTCCCAAGTAACGACCTTGAGTAGAGACTGTTATGAACGGTACTTCCAGCAACATGTGAAATATGATCCCCATACATTCGTACGAGTGGTCGCAGCTAACCAGTTACCAGTTCCAGTCGTGGGAGTGGCCTGGATGAATGTCCGGGTATGTGGCCAAGATCTAGGTAGGAAAGGCATTGTGGTGGTACAGGAGTCACATGAAGTAAAGGTCCCTGTCATTTTGGGGATGAATGTGTTAAAAGAATTAGATCAGATCCTCTTTGAAAAGAAAGGTCACGGTTATTGGAAAGAAACCACCACCCATCGGCCTACTCAAACAGCTTTCCAGCGGCTGATCCGGACATGTGGCTTACAGAAAAGTTCGGATGCGCAGCGTCCTCTGGCTCGAATTTCAGTTCCTTTGCATACAAAAGTTACACTGCCACCCAGTCGGGAGACAATAGTGTCTATGCCCGTAGGCACCTGTCGGAAACTAGAGGGCATAGCTGTGTTGGTAGAACCACTGCAGGCAGCCGAAGGAGGTGTTGATCCGCTAGTGGCCCGTTCCTTGGCAATAGTTCGCAATGGAAGAGTACCACTTCGATGTGTAAACACTCAGGACCAGAGTGTGGACCTGACCCCACGGAGGCAGCTGGCTAACATCTATGTGACTCCGGAGGAAGTAAGGAAAGTAACTCCAATGCAGCTGAAGCCGACTGAAAGGGATGAGTGGACCGTAACTGTGTCCATGGGAGAAGATGAGGAACCCACCTCTGAATGGAATGGCCGTGCAATTTGAGAACAGATGAAGATGGATGCAAGTTCATGTTCTCTGGAATGGGTGCAGAAGGTAGATGAACTGTTGTGGGAGAACCGAGCCGCCTTTTCACGGTATGCTGAAGATTTTGGATGTACCACAGGGATCTACCATGAGATTCCCACAGGAGACACCCCTCCAATTAGAGAGCGCTACCGACAAATTCCTCCACAGTTGTATCAGGAAGTAAAAGAACTGTTAGCTAAGATGCTACAGGGTGGGATCATCCAAGAAAGCCAGAGTCCCTGGGCAGCTCCTGTGGTGTTAGTAAGAAAAAAAGATGGGTCCATCCGATTTTGCGTAGACTATCGGAAGTTAAACGCTTGCACCGTACGAGATTCCTACCCCTTGCCACGGATTGAGGAGTCCCTCTCAGCGCTGGGGAGAGCCCGGTACTTCTCCTCACTAGATCTGGCTAGTGGGTATTGGCAGGTGCCGATGGCCACAAAAGACAAGGAGAAGACGGCATTCATCTTGCCCATGGGACTATACGAATTTAACCGGATGCCCTTCGGGTTGACAAATGCACCCGGAACGTTTCAGCGGTTGATGGAGAAATGTCTCGGTGACTTCAACTTTGAGTTCACTCTCATCTACTTGGATGACATTATAGTGTATTCTGCGACCTTTGAAGACCATCTCCACCAGTTGGGGCAAGTATTTCGAAGATTGCGGGAACATGGGCTCAAATTGAAACCCAGTAAATGTCGGTTGTTCCAATCTGAAATTGATTACTTGGGTCACCGCGTATCAGGAGAAGGGGTGAGACCATCAAGAGACAAGATAGCGGCTGTTCAAGATTGGCCAATACCGACTACCCTGCGAGAAGTGAGGGCGTTCCTTGGAGTAGCCGGTTACTATCGACGGTTTATTAAGGATTTCGCCAAGGTAGCAGCACCACTTAATGCTCTCCTACGAGGCACATCCGGTGGTCCAAAGAACCGGTCCGTGAAGTGGGGACTTGAACAGGAACAAGCCTTCCAGGCATTAAAGGATGCACTGACAACAGCCCCAATCTTGGCATATGCTGATTACCACTTGCCGTTCCAGCTGTATACGGATGCAAGCCTGTATGGTCTTGGAGCAGTGCTTTCCCAGCTTCAGGATGGCCAGGAGAGGGTCATAGCGTACGGCAGCCGGTCTTTGAGAGATTCTGAAAGAAACCCCGAGAATTATAGTTCATTTAAGTTGGAGCTGTTGGCACTGGTATGGGCCATGACCGAGAAATTCTCTGAATATTTGACCGGTGCTGAAGTTTTAGTACTGACTGACAACAACCCACTAGCTCACCTGGAAAATGCCAAGCTCGGGGCGTTAGAGCAGAGGTGGATAGCCCGAATGACTAAGTTCAATTACCGCATTAAGTATCGGTCCAAGACAGAGAACCAGAATGCTGACGGGCTTTCTAGGGTAACCGCCCAGACCCCCACAGTAGACGTGGATCATGAGTTGGAGCATGTGGAGGTGCCCGACTTCAGCAGATTTTCACAGGCCTTGGCCGCCGCTAATCAGTTTGAGATGGAGGGGACTGAAACGGCTCCTTTCTTTGGTCCCTCACGACCGGAATGGGCACAGATACAACAGACCCATGAGGGGCTGGCACAGATGATCAAGTGTGTTGAGAAAGGCCAGAAGCCCTGTAGAGAGGAAAGAGAACGACTGACACGTGAGATATTATCTGTTCTGAGTCAGTGGGAAAAGTTGGAGATGAAAAATGGAGTGCTATGCCGAAAGGTCTATTTACCTTCTGAGATCGACATTCGATACCAAATTGTGGTGCCTAGTGAACTGGCTCGCTCGTTGGCAGTTGAGGCTCATAATAAGAATGGACATTTTGGTCATGAGAAGACCTTTCGTTGGTTACAGTGACTGATTTACTGCCCTGGTCTTCGTCAAATGGTCGAAGAAGTATGCCGCAGCTGTCGAACTTGTGAGATCCATAAGGCAATAGAACAGAGAGCTCCCCTGCAAACCATCGTGACCCAGGAACCTTTAGAAATCGTCATGATAGACTATCTAATGGTGGGCCCATCCAATAGCGGACACCAGTATTGCCTCGTAATGGTGGATCACTTCACCAAATTTGCGGTGGTAACCGCCACCAAGGACCAGACAGCTGAGTCAGCAGCTCGTGCTCTGTGCCAAGATTTCATTCGAGTATATGGGTGCCCTAAACGCATCCACTCCGACCAGGGTGCCTGCTTTGAGGGACACGTAATGAAAGAAGTTCAACGTATCTACGGGATAAAGAAGTCGCACACGACTCCATACCACCCTCAGGGAAATGGGGCCTGTGAAAGATTCAACAGAACTCTGCTACAGATGCTGCGGACTCTGGAGGAAGACAAGAAGTTACAGTGGCCTCAGTTCTAGTCTGAAATGGTGTGGGCCTATAACAATCAGGTCCATTCTACAACGGGGTACTCTCCTTATACACTTCTCTTTGGGCGGTCTGGGCGAAGTATAGGAGAATTACAGTTGGATGATGTGGATGGGTTCCCTCCGAGGGATCCAACCTCTTGGGTGCGGGCGCACCGGCAGAGACTTGAGACGATCCATCGATTGGTGCGGCAGCGCCTGCAAGAACATCCCCATCCTGATAAGACCCCAGTGCAAGAAGCACCATTGCAACCAGGCGACCTGGTGCTAGTTCGTGTCAAGAAACCCCAAGGGAAATTGGAAAGCCGATGGGAGGCTTTGCCGTATCGTGTTGTTGGCCGCAAGTATGCGAATGGGCCAGTGTACCAGGTCCAGAAAGAAGGAACTGATTGTGTTCGAGTACTTCACCGAAATATGTTGCGCCTGTGTCATTCTGAAGGGACAAATCATGATGGGCCTGCCAATGTGAATGAGCTCCCACAGTCAGAGAATGGAGGTGCGGAATGGGCCTCAGACGAGGAGGATGATTGTTGGCCGATCCCTGCTCCTGGGGATGTTCCACCTGTGACTACTGTATCTCCGGCCTGTGCCCCCTCAGGTGCGGAATCCGCTGGTCCTTCTCAGCCCATAGCTGCAGCACCCCATAATATACCACCGGTCCTCAGACGGACCACTAGGCCAAATGCTGGTATTCCCCCTGTTCGGTATGCGCAGGATGAGTTTGTTTGGCCTGCCATACATCGGTATACTACCACCCTGTGCATAAAAGTACAACCCTCTGGATATACAGTCATAGGCAGGGACTGCCAATCTTAAAGTGGGGGGGAATATGTAAGAGACAGCCAATGTTGTCCTAAGCTTCATTTGTCTGTATAAACTGTTAATGTTGAATGTATTTCTGTGATTCTGTTCCTTTAAGACAGCAGCCATTGTAATTGTGACATGATGCTGGAGTGAGACCCCCCCCCCTTTTATGTCAGCCTGCCTGTTCTGCAGACAGAGTGTGAGCAGAGCAGCAGGAAGTGACGAGACAGAGAGCAGCAGCCATCTTGGCAAGTGTTGTATTGAACTGGTGTGGAGATTTTTCTGTACAGCTAAGCTGTATCTTGGTCCAGAGACAAACAGAGTGTAAAGAGACAACAGGACTAGTGAGTCCACGTGAAAGGAACTGTGCTCAGTGGCTGATCAGTGAGACTGACATTGTGACTGTGTATATGGATACCACAGATAGAGACTCGCAGTGCTGTTGATGTACTGGACAGCACCTGCTAAACCCCGGCTTACAACCCAGCTCAGTGTATGGATTCGGCAGGACTGTCAGTGTGCTGAGTGGAATCTGCTGTTGGATTACATTGCATTCATTGGGTTTCCCTGTTAAAGAGGACTTCATTTCTCCCAAGATCCTGATAACAGTGAGGAGAGGACGCTTCACTATAAAAGAAAGGAACGACTTTGGGCCCCACCGCGCGCTTCTACGGACTGTAAGCGGTCCACCTGGACCACTGGGGAAAAGGGGGTGCACCCAAATGTGATGTCAGGGTCAGTTAGGGATAGTTTTGAGTATATTGTTCATTCAGTGTCCATACTGCAGAAGTGGACAGAGTAAAAGTAGAAACCATTGCAGAATTTGCCTTGAAATTGTTCATGCTATATTGTATATTTTGCTTGTCTTTATCCCTGTCATTTTACCTTCAAATAGCCTTTATTAACTAATAGTAAATATATATTCTTTTCTTGAACTACCGCGTGTGCGTTCATTTCTGGTTGCGGAGTCCAAACCACCTGCCTTGCTCTCGGTTCACAGTTATGTTTAGGTTTATGTATGTTTTGTATGTTTTACATTGACGTAATGCTGTACACAAGATGTTCATGCTACACTACTTGCTGTGTTAGGTTTCATACCAGGGGCACCCATCTGGGCCCATTCTCTCCCCTCAGCATAAACATCGCTGCTACCTTCATTTTGGTATGAAGGTACTCACCAGTTCCCTCTCCTTGACATCGGCACTGAGGATGCTGGCAAACCCCCAAAACCCCATACTTACCGCTGCTGATGCCTTCTTTCCCACCCCCACCTTCTCTTACCCATGTAAATAAAAACACAACATTGAGGGTTGGATTAATTGGCCACAGCAGCCATTTTATTAACAAAATACAAACATATAAATAACCGTACTATAAATAACAAAATAAACATCTTTTATCCAAAATATATAATTAAATAAATAACCTATAAACATAATGTAACCCAACTTTCCTGAGCTAAAACTGCCACCTTGGGGGGAGGTCCTTGGAGCTACAAAAGGTCTGGCCGCCAATCTGTTCACCACACCATTTACCCCCAGCCGCAAACCACAGGCTCGGGGGCACCACACCAATACAGATGGCAGTTTAACACATGTAACCACTCTCTGGGACACCACCCAGCAGGAGTCCAAAAACCAGCCAGACCCAAACCGTATTTAACCAATGGGGAAACTGACCACACCGTTTCCCCACACCCGGAATTTCCACCAACTCCAAGGACCCCCACCCCACCACAGTGAGCATATCTTGACCACCTCAAGGATGCTCACCCCCCCCACCAACAATAAGGCCCGCTCAATGCCACTCTGGTCCCAAGGCCCAGAGATCAACTCCCACGTCCATCAGGTGCACCCCTTCCGCCAACCAGAAACCCCCTTGGAGGTCCTCCAGCTCATGATGCCTGACACAAATCCCACCATGACATACCACGAACGCACCAACCACCCTGTTCACCTTCGAACAAGCCTTGTTAATCTTAGAGATAGACCAGGCCCCCCTCCATGACAGCCGCGGGACGATATCTGACCACACTACTACCAGAGACGGGACGTCCACCCACAACCGGAGCAGGTCATGTTTAATGTCCCGCACCAATTGCCTGAAAGGACGGGCCCCCAAATCGTTGCCCCCCAGATGCAGCACCAGCACATCAGGCGGCCGATCCAAGCGAACATACCTGCTGAATTCCCGGAGCATGCGCCCCCACACCATGTCCTGGAGGCCCAACCACCTCACCACCACCGCCATTCTGGAGAAGCCCAGCTGCCTCCCATCCGGGCGAACGTCCGCACGGACCGCCCCCCAGTGGACGTAGGAGTGTCCCAGAATCCAAACCAGCCGGGGTGATGCTCCTAAGAAACAAAAGAACAAACCAGAGAAACATTGCCACTCACAACGCCCAAAAGCCCCCCCAAAAACGCTAACCTTTTCCCTTCTCGCCAAGGCACCCCTGCCGTGCACACGAACAACCCGCCGACACTGCACTCCCTAGGCACTCCCCCAGAAGACCCCTACCCTGGAGTCACAACAATTGTAGGCGGACATAAGAAAGGAAACAACGCGATCCCCACCGCCTAATGCGCCGTACAACCTCAGGACCTAGGCCTAATACCGATGCCTCAGTGGCCGCCCCAATCCGAAAAGAGTGAGGGGTAAACACCGACGGGTATAAATCCAACGACTGGAGACAATGCCAGGAAACCCAAGTGAATTGGTACCGAGACAAAAAGGATCCATCCCGATGACACAATACAGGACCATACCGACTACCTCGTATCGCCCGAAATTCCTCAAAACACTGGACCGGACACATTTCTGAGCCCACCACACTCCCCAGATGGACCTGCTTGCCTCTGCCCAACTGATCCGTCTTAGACCTACAGATGACAAACTCCAACACCGAACCTCCTACCAAAACATCCTGAAACAATATGCCCCCCGCCCTGGTCTTGGAAGGAGATAACAACTCCCCCACCCGTAGTGCCCCAAAAAATGCCCATGAAAAGGCCAAGTGAAACATCACCACCTCAAACCGAGATGAACACACCTCACCCAGCACTACATCCAGCCGTTCCAGTAGGTGAAAAGACACAGGCCTGTGCCTGTCCGTGCAAGACTTGTCCCTCTGGAAACCCCTAAGAGCCTGAACCACCAAAAATTCCTTCGTGACGTCCCACCAGCCCCTACATTTAAAACCAAACACAAGCCCCGCTATAAAACGCCCCATCCTGGACACCGACCAACCCGCCAACGACCCCCGCCCAACTAACAACAAAACCGCCGTACGCCTGACCGCGTCCGAGTTAACCCCCCCCCCACTCCCCCATGACCAATTCAAAATCTCGCCACGCCGCCTCGTAAGCCGACCTAGTGCCAGCCGCCAAGGAAGACTGAATCAGCTCACCGGCTGCCGCAAGACCACACTCCACAGATGTCCTGGGCAAGGGATCCCGGTAACGTTCGCGTGCAGGGCCAACTGCCGAAAACGCTCCCACTGGAAATTACATTAGTGACTCCCGGAACATGAACCGCCACCACCCACGCATTAAGAAACAAGCACCTTAGCACTAAATGCCGCAGCAAGCGAACCACCGGTGGGGAGGACACAATCAGAGAATTAATGGCCGACACAACAGACTGATTATCACAGTGGAATCGCACTTTTTTGTCCCTAAACCGCTCACCCCATATTTCCAGCGCAACCACTATGGGGAAAAGCTCCAAGAGGCACAAGTTCCGCACCAACCCCAGTTCCACCCAGTCCGCTGGCCACCGCCCTGCACTCCATTGTCCCGCACAAAACGCCCCGAACCCCACCGCCCCTGACACATCCGTGTAAAGTTCCCAATCAAAAACGTCGGCCTCAGGGGACATAAGCAAGGAACGGCCGTTGTATTGATCCAAAAATCTGGCCCACAACTCCAAGTCATCCTTGTGATCCCTATTCAGCCATACAAAATGATGAGGCGATGACATCCCCGCCGTCGCGCCCGCAAGACGCCTGCAAAAAAACCCGCCCCATGGGCATGATTCTGCATGCAAAATTGAGTTTCCCTAACAACGACTGCAAGTCTCACAGAACAATTTTGCGCAACCTGTGGGCCCTGCCCACCTCCTGCCGCAGCGCCCCCAACTTATCCTCGGGCAACCTGCACTCCATTGCAACGGTATCAATAATGATACCAAGAAAACTCAAACACAACGACGGGCCCTCCGTCTTACCCGGCGCCAAAGGGACCCCAAAACGGACCGCCACCCACTTCAATGAACGCAGCAAAGCCGAGCATACGGGCGAGTCAGCTGGGCCAATGCACAAAAAATCGTCCAAGTAGTGAATCAAAGACCCAACACCCGTCAAGTCTCTAACAACCCACTCCAGGAACGAACTGAAGGCCTCAAAATACCAGCAGGAAATCGAGCAACCCATAGGGAGGCAACGATCAACATAATAAGCCCCGTCCCAATAACAGCCTAACAGCCGAAGGCTCTCAGGATGCACCGGGAGGAGGTGAAAGGCCGCCTCGACATCTGTCTTAGTCAACAGCGTACCCCTCCCATACTTCCAAACCCAGGCGATTGCCGCATCAAAGGAGGTGTATACCACCGAACTCAACTCTGGATCAATGCCATCATTGACCGAGCCCCCTTTAGGGTGCGATAAATGATGGATCAACCTGAACTTGTGCGGTTCTTTCTTGGGGACCACGCCCAGTGGTGAAACCACTAAATCATTTATCGGTGGCGAAGTAAACGAACCCGCCATCCGCCCCAGGGAGACCCCCTTGGCCAGCTTCTCAGACACCACCAACGGGTGCCGGTAAGCAGACATCAAATTTTTAGTGGACAAGGAGGCCCCCTGCAGCGATGACGGGATCCGGAAACCCGCCCCAAACCCCTCCTGCAACAGGAGAGCCCCGGGCCAATCAGGATACCGACTTAGATACGGTACCATCTTTTGCAGAATCACTGGCGTCTGCCCCATGACCAGCCGATCCCCCTGACTGCTTACCCTTTCCCTTCCGGAAACACCTAGCCGACCCATGGGAAGTCCCCCCACAAACCGAGCAGGAGTGCTTAAATTTGAAGGAGGCTCCAAACTTTCTCCCCGCCCCCTGGCCGGATACGGCGGATACCGATTGGCCGGACGATCCGGCCGCTCCCTGAAAGGGCTGCCCAAACCGAGATGGCGCCATAACCCTCAACCATAACCCGATATCCTTCTGGTCCCACCGGATAGACGGGCGGACCGCTCTGCGCTGCCGAAATTGTTCGTCATACCGTAGCCACGTTTACCCGCCGTAAACCCGGTATGCCTCCCCAATAGAACCCAAATAGCAGAAAAGCCCCGGGCAGTGCTCGGGGGTCTTTTCACCAATCACGCTCGCCATAATGGTGAAGGCCTGTAGCCAGTTGGTAAACGTTTGCGGAATTAACCGCCAGCGCCGCTTCTCCTCCTCCTCCCTCTTTGACTCATCCCTCTTCCCTTTATCAAGGTTGAACTTTTCCAAAGGAAGCAAGGATAAAATTTCAACATATTCGTCGCGCCAAATCTTCTCCTTCACCTCCTTTTTGAGGTGAGCCCCCAGTGGCCCTTCAAGGCACACGTAAACCTCTCCATGGGCCCTATCATCTAACCTAATCCCATCGCCCTCCTTCTCTGTCTGCACCGAAACTGTGACGCCAGCCTCCTTACGTACTAAGCGATCAGAAGGTAATAGTATAACCAGGGGAGGGGCTGAACTCCCCACCCAGGCCGAAACAGGGGAACCCGCCGTGGACGCTCCCCCACTCCACCGTGACAGGATGTTCCGAATGCCCCCTAAAAGCGAAAGCAACTCCTCCCCCCAATCCCCCCGAGTCCCCTACCCCCAAACTAGCGCCAACCTCCCCGCCTACAACAGCACCCGACGCTTCTGACCTAAAAACCGCCGGAACTGAACCAGACATAGACAGACACTCACCAGGCTGCGCAGAAGCTGTGATCCCGCCAGCCGCAGATCCCAAATCCACCCGCGCCGAGAGTCCTGTAGGTCGTCACCGTCCGAGTCGCAGAAGTCGTCCCCAGCCAATGCCGTCCCAGAACAGCCAGAGCACACATGGCAACCCTGCTCGGAAGCCGCCAATAGAAGAGGAGAGGACCGGTCGCCAGACCGTCTGTGGGAGGCAGCCCGCCTGCTGCCAGCTGAAGAACTTTGGCCGTCCCTCCCGGCGGGATCGCGATAGGAGCCGGGTCCGGAACCAGAGACTCTCGGTGATGAACTGGTGACCCCTCTGACCAGGGCATCGCCAGCGGGGGCCACCGTTGCCAGGGGAGACGAGGTGCAGATGCTTCAAGAGGCAAGGGGAGGGGCCGCCTAGGCCACGAGCCCCGCCTCCTCACCTCCGTTGATCCTGATGGCTGTAGTGGATGCCTCCTGGATCGGAGACCACTGCCCTGAGCTGCTGGGCATGTCTGCCGGCCTGGAGGGACCCCTGAGGGGCTCCGCAGCCGGCATCAGGACCGTGGTGTGTGATCCGGGCTCAGACGATCCGGTGGCCTTGCCCGCCGCTGCCTCCGCGACGAGGCCCCGCACACCGTAGCCGGCACAGGAGACAGCTCTGCCAGAGAAGAAGATGGGAAAGTGACAGTGGTACCGCTGCCCTACGCCGAGGGAATGGAAGCCACCAAGTCCCTAAGTTGCTGCGCAAGCCACGCAGCATCTGTGTCGCCGGCAGCAGCGCGCAGCTGCTCCAGGAGGAGGTCCAGGTCGGCCATGAGGAACAGGTAAATACAGCAGCTCCTCCGCTCGTGGCTCCTTCACAGCAGCACTAACCACGGGAAGCAAGCCGGGTGGGGGGTTAAGTGCCCTTTCCCTAACAACTCCCGTCGTTCCCCAAGGCCCACCCCTAACGACCAATGAGCCTCACCTACAGGGCCCTGTCATGGCGGCCTCCTCCTGGGGGGGGGGGGTGGCCCCCCCCTTGCTCCGGCCTTCCTTTTTAACTTTTCCTATCATTAACCAAATTCGAGGGCACAAATGATGAATGGATTGTCAGCTTTGGTTGCAGGTGTAAGCCAGGTTATTTGATGTTCAGAGTTGGACTAACGGTTCAAACCACAGATGCCATTAGCATGCAGGTCACATCCCACCTTTAACATGGCTTTAAAAGGGTATGCAGAGCTTTAGAGAGATAGAAAGATATGTTTTACAGAAGGTCTGAGAATCCAAGATCAGCACCAACAACTAGAGATGAGCGAATCGATTCTGCAGAAGTGGAATTCGATCTGAATTTCAGGAAATCTTCGATTCTTCATGATTCCGGATTTCCTGATGCTTCGTGGTAACAAATATTTAGTAAGGACCTTTGTAACATCAGACGGTCACAAAATATTCTCTAGTGATGTGATTGGGTAGGTGTGTCTTTGCTTGTTAGCAGATCCTTCCACATGAATAAAATTTGTCAAGTGCTGAAGAGACAGAGAGAGAAACATGACCGCGTCATCCAAGGGCTTCCGCCATTTTGCCGCCCACCTGCCCACCCCAGCTCTCTGTAGCCCGGAAATAGCTGTTTATTCGCCGCAAAGTAATTCGGATCTAAGCAAATTATTTTGGAGCTTCGAATCGAACTGCCGAATTGAACTTTTGAGAAATTCGCTCATCTCTACCAACAACATAAATTGTTAGACTCAGCAACACACAGGACCAGTTCAAATTTATATCTTTCTTATACATTTGGGCCTATTTGAGATATTTGTATATTGTCCTAGACGAAGAACTCCTGTGGTAAATACTGAGAGTTACATGTATAGTGTATATGGGAATGTTGATATTCAGTGTATTGTATACTAACTCCTTATGTTTTGCACTTTTTTATGATATTGGTACTATGCATTTACAGTGGGGAAAAAAAAGTATTTAGTCAGCCACCAATTGTGCAAGTTCTCCCACTTAAAAAGATGAGAGAGGCCTGTAATTGACATCATAGGTACACCTCATCTATGAGAGACAAAATGAGAAAACAAATCCAGAAAATCACATTGTCTGATTTTTAAAGAATTTATTTGCAAATTATGGTGGAAAATAAGTATTTGGTCAATAACAAAAGTTCATTTCAATACTTTGTTATATATCCTTTGTTGGCAATGACAGAAGTCAAACGTTTTCTGTAAGTCTTCACAAGGTTGGCACACACTGTTGCTGGTATGTTGGCCCATTCCTCCATGCAGATCTCCTCTAGAGCAGTGATGTTTTGGGGCTGTCGCTGGGCAACACGGACTTTCAACTCCCTCCAAAGGTTTTCTATGGGGTTGAGATCTGGAGACTGGCTAGGCCACTCCAGGACCTTGAAATGCTTCTTACGAAGCCACTCCTTCGTTGTCCTGGCGGTGTGCTTGGGATCATTGTCATGCTGAAAGACCCAGCCACGTTTCATCTTCAATGCCCTTGCTGATGGAAGGAGGTTTGCACTCAAAATCTCACGATACATGGCCCCATTCATTCTTTCATGTACACGGATCAGTCGTCCTGGCCCCCTTGCAGACAAACAGCTCCAAAGCATGATGTTGCCACCCCCATGCTTCACAGTAGGTATGGTGTTCTTTGGATGCAACTCAGCATTCACTCTCCTCCAAACACGACGAGTTGTGTTTCTACCAAACAGTTCTACTTTGGTTTCATCTGACCATATGACATTCTCCCAATACTCTTCTGGAACATCCAAATGCTCTCTAGCAAACTTCACACGGACCCGGATATGTACTGGCTTAAGCAGGGGGACACGTCAGGCACTGCAGGATCTGAGTCCCTGGCGGCGTAGTGTGTTACTGACGGTAGCCTTTGTTACGTTAGTCCCAGCTTTCTGCAGGTCATTCACTAGGTCCCCCCGTGTGGTTCTGGGATTTTTGCTCACCATTCTTGTGATCATTTTGACCCCACAGGGTGAGATCTTGCGTGGAGCCCCTGATCGAGGGAGATTATCAGTGGTCTTGTATGTCTTCCATTTTCTAATTATTGCTCCCACAGTTGATTTCTTCACACCAAGCTGCTTGCCTATTGCAGATTCCGTCTTCCCAGCCTGGTGCAGGTCTACAATTTTGTTTCTGGTGTCCTTCCACAGCTCTTTGGTCTTCACCATAGTGGAGTTTGGAGTGTGACTGAGGTTGTGGACAGGTGTCTTTTATACTGATAACAATGTCAAACAGGTGCCATTACTACAGGTAATGAGTGGAGGACTGAGGAGCCTCTTAAAGAAGAAGTTACAGGTCTGTGAGAGCCAGAAATCTTGCTTGTTTGTAGGTGATCAAATACTTATTTTCCACCATAATTTGCAAATAAATTCTTAAAAAATCAGACAATGTGATTTTCTAGATATGTTTTCTCATTTTGTCTCTTATAGTTGAGGTCTACCTATGATGTCAATTACAGGCCTCTCTCATCTTTTTAAGTGGGATAACTTGCACAATTGGTGGCTGACTAAATATTTTTTTCCCCACTGTAACTGAGTATGTTCATGTTCAGTATGTACTAGTATCTGTAAGCTGAAGTGGCATCCCCACAGCACTATTCTAGAAACTAGGCCGAGCTAAAGTTACACATAAGCTAGCTTAGGATCTAGTTACACAGACAGCTATAGTAGTGACAGAGTGAAGATAAATAACCTAAGACAAGCCACCCCACACCATTGGGCACCACAAAGTGACACAAGATATTCTGGTAAAAGAACATCATCACTGGTTACTGAATGAAAGTGTAAGGGGTCATTCACTTGGATGAAAATGAAAAAGAATTTGTGATGGACATCTGCTGTGGCTTTCCGTCGCTGATTAGGCCTAGATGAATGGGTTGTGCCGTGGACTCTGTGGCTTAATCAGCCACGGAAGATGGGGGTAACTACAGGGGGTGCAGTAGTAGCAGCTGCTACTGGGCCCTGGATTCTCTGACATATGAAATATACCACTATTTTAAATGACACAAAGTTGGTAGGGGCCCATTTACAGATTTTGCATTTGGACCCATAAGCTCCAAATTATGCCTCTGCATGGAATCCATGGCAAGATTGAGCAGAATACTTTTTTTTTTTTAGCTCCCGATACAATCTATGCCTTCGCGTCAGATTATGCCATGTGAACATACCCTGTCTAGCTTGAAGTAAAAGTGCCAGAAGTGCTGCCTCTGTGTCTCCTGGTTTCCTTCCTTCAAAGGCATCCTTGGCATTCACTACCATCAGTCAGGAGATCAGACACAGTTGCATGTACCCCAAGGGTTAATATCAACACAGACCTTCTTTCACTGACTGCACTGCCCTTGGCCTGCAGGAAGTTTGACAGGAAAAGAAGGCAGCCACCGCCATGACAAACCGACACATAACGTAAAAACTAAATTTAAGGCTCTAGGTTAAAAAAACAAGAAACAAAAAAAAACAAAAACAAAAATGTTGTAAGTCAAAATGGAAAGGGATTCACAGAAACAAAGTTTGAATGTTTTGCTGAATACTACCTGTCAATAAAGGGAAATAGCCACACACACGAAAAAACAAATTCCATACAGATGTGGCACAGAACTGAACCCAGGACCACAGTTCTGTATGACAACAGCTATTCCACTGAACTAATGCAGATTATCCCGATTTGTTGCCTTTTCCATGAACATTTTAATGCTGTTTATATGATTCTGTTTTTTTAGCTGGTTGTTGTTTTGCTGACAGAAAGTTCTATGAATGTCCACTAGATGGTAGACTATTATTACAAAAATGTAGATGTTCAAACCTACTTTGTTAGTAAAGCAACAGAAACAGTGAAACAAGTGAAGAAGTTTTTTTCTGACAATAACTGGTGGCAGATTTAGTACATTTCTACCCAAACCCTTTAATCTATTGGATATAATAGGCTTTAATAATATGTGGTCATATTAAAACATCAGAAAATTTGTAAAATGCACATTTACACAAATACATTAATAGTAAAGATAAGAAAATTAAAAATTCCACAAAACTAAAAATTATACAATAATATTTATTGTATGTAATAGTTTTCTGGGGAGTAAAATTACATTGTGTGTCACAACATGGTACAGTATGGTCACTAGTGTTGAAGGGGCATGAATGACATTGATAAATAGACCTAAGCAGTCTAGTGCCGTGGTGGCGAACCTATGGCACACGTGCCAGAGGTGGCACTCAGAGCCCTCTCTGTGGGCACTCATCTGTGCAACAGATTGTACTGTGTGGGGGCCACTGTGGAACAGATTGTACTGTGTGGGAATCACTGTTGAGCAAATTGTACTGTGTGGGGGCCCACTGTGGGGCAGATTGTACTGTGTGGGGGCCTCTGTGGGGCAGATTGTACTGTGTGGGGGCCCCTCATTATTTATATCACACAGGATCTGTTTTATAGTAGACAAGTGATATTATTACAGGCTGTAATAACATTGTACGGCCACTATAAAACAGATCCTGTAGATATAAATAGTGAACATTAATTGTTCAAAAGTACCAAATGCAAACCTTTATCTTTCAGTATAAAGTTGTTTGTATTATTGAAAGCTCTGTAAAGCCCCATTCACATGACTGTATTTTGTGAGTCCATAATTGTTCGCAATTGTGGATCCGCACAGTATTAAGGTTAAATTGCCATGTTGGCAATTTGTGATAAATTAGTGGGTGGCAGTTTGGGCACTCGGTCTCTAAAAGGTTCGCCACTGCTCTAGTGTGACTGTGAAGCAAGAGAATCCCTGTGTGCAAAGAATCCATTGTATAGTGCAACATCACTATATACAATTAATAACAAGAGAAAAGAGTCATAAAATATAGTTTTATTGGAAAGCAAAAACATATGTTATTTACCATTTCATAACACCAAATTTTCCATTTCATCCACATGTTGCAGAAATATTCCACAGAGACATTGATCTGCAGTGCGGATTTTAAAATCCAGAGCATGTCAATTTCTGTTGCAGATTTTTACCACATATTTCACCCTTTTCATGTAGCATAGGTGAGCTCTGCAGTGAATGCGCAGCAAAATTCATTTTGCTGCAGTTTTGCTACAAAATCTGCTTTGAATTTCCTGCCACAAATCCATAGCCGATTTCGCTGCAAATCTGTGGTGAATCTGCAATCTGAATATAGACATACCTTTAGGCTGATGCTACATTGCTGATAGCTGCTTTTTTAGTTGCAGGTTTTGCTGCAGTTTTTTTGAACCAAAGTCAAAAGTGGTTACAAAAGGAATGAGAAATATAAAGGCAGCTCCTATACTTCTCCCTTCTGCTAAATGCATTCAAAAATCTGCAACAAAAACCACAGCTTTTCCGCAAAGGTGGCCTCAGCCTTAAAATGCTTACCAGGCTGAGTTCTAAGGGCAAGTACAATGTGCGGAGTGAGGAATACTGTAAAACCAGCTATATGTAATGAAAGAGTTATCAGTGAAATATATAAAATATAATAAATACAATAAAAATAACATAATATGTATTACTGCATTGAGTCCATATTTTAAGGTATGTCCGCTGAATAAAGTACTTCATGTGATTATTTGATAAAATATATATTTACAGTACAATCTATTGAAAAACACAAAAACTAGCTTTGTGAAAAATTATATACTGTGGTGCCAAAAAGGTATTAGTCCATAGAATACACTTTTTACTTGCTCACTGGAGTTCCTCTATGGTCCTTATAGTGGTTGTCCTGAATTAGAAAAAACACATCCGCCTTATTCCTCAAACAGCGTGAAATCTATCCAGAGGTTGAGTCTGGTATTGCTCTATTGAAATGAATGAGGCTGAGCTGTAATACCACACACATCCTGTGACACTTTATCTGGATTAAAAGCAACCATGTGTTTGTTTTTTTTTCTAATTCTAGACAAACCCTGTTAAAAGGATCTTCTTTAGTCTAAAAATCTAACAAAGCAAGTTAATACAACAAGGTTACCATTGGAATTTGGTTAATAAATGAATACATAATGCAACACTGTAAATATCATATTTTACTTTATATTACATATCATTAAGTAGAACTACTAGGATAAATAGCTACTATCTGTAAACTGCAATACATTTCTGAAATTATCATAGTAGTCATATGTCTACATGCGCCAAACAGTGTAAACGTGCATTTTTGGAATGTGGAATTGTGAGTCATTATTTACGGTAAAGGTAAGGTTTATAAATAGTGGTCAAATAGCAGATCATGACCTAGACTTCAGAGTGCATTGTGATGTTAGGTTAATACAATTTTTTTATCATTTGGTAAATCTCTTGACCAACATTAACTAATTTGAGTCTGGGCGAAGGAGAGAAGCAGCAAGGTCAAGTATGAAAAGGGCATGGGGGCAGGACTGTATAGCAAGTGCACTAAGCATCAGTGGTCGTGTTTTGGGGCACTAAAAGAGGGACAAGGAAGATGTAGCGGTGTCTTTGCCAGTACTTGGTCCTTTAGTAGATCTCCTAACTCAGACTAGCCAGAAAGTAAGATCCTATACTGAAAAAAAATGTTTAGAAAAATGATACTCTGGATACTTATCAAGCTCATCAGTCTATAAGTCACATTTCTCTAAATTATTGATCTAGGACTACAGTGGGGAAAAAAGTATTTAGTCAGCCACCAATTGTGCAAGTTCTCCCACTTAAAAAGATGAGAGAGGCCTGTAATTGACATCATAGGTAGACCTCAACTATGAGAGACAAAATGAGAAAACATATCCAGACAATCACATTGTCTGATTTTTTAAGAATTTATTTGCAAATTATGGTGGAAAATAAGTATTTGGTCACCTACAAACAAGCAAGATTTCTGGCTCTCACAGACCTGTAACTTCTTCTTTAAGAGGCTCTTCTGTCCTCCACTCATTACCTGTAGTAATGGCACCTATTTGACATTGTTATCAGTATAAAAGACACCTGTCCACAACCTCAAACAGTCACATTCTAAAATCCACTATGGTGAAGACCAAAGAGCTGTGGAAGGACACCAGAAACAAAATTGTAGGGGGGGATCTGCAATAGGCAAGCAGCTTGGTGTGAAGAAATCAACTGTGGGAGCAATAATTAGAAAATGGAAGACATACAAGACCACTGATAATCTCCCTCGATCAGGGGCTCCATGCAAGATCTCACCCCGTGGGGTCAAAATGATCACAAGAACAGTGAGCAAAAATCCCAGAACCACACGGGGGGACCTAGTGAATGACCTGCAGAAAGCTTGGACTAACGTAACAAAGGCTACCGTCAGTAACACACTACGCCGCCAGGGACTCAGATCCTACAGTGCCAGACGTGTCCCCTTGCTTAAGCCAGGACATATCAGGGCCCGTCTGAAGTTTGCTAGAGAGCATTTGGATGTTCCAGAAGAGTATTGAGAGAATGTCATTTGGTCAGATGAAACCAAAAGTAGAACTGTTTGGTAGAAACACAACTCGTCGTGTTTGGAGGAGAGTGAATGCTGAGTTGCATCCAAAGAACACCATACATACTGTGAAGCATGGGGATGGCAACATCATGCTTTGGGGCTGTTTCTCTGCAAAGGGACCAGGACGACTGATCCGTGTACATGGAAGAATGAATGGGGCCATGTATCGTGAGATTTTGAGTGCAAAACTCCTTCCATCAGCAAGGGCATTGAAGATGAAATGTGGCTGAGTCTTTCAGCATGACAATGATCCCAAGCACACCGCCAGGGCAATGAAGGAGTGGCTTTGTAAGAAGCATTTCAAGGTCCTGGAGTGGCCTAGCTAGTCTCCAGATCTCAACCCCATAGAAAACCTTTGGAGGGAGTTGAAAGTCCGTGTTGCCCAGCAACAGCCCCAAAACATCACTGCTCTAGAGGAGATCTGCATGGAGGAATGGGCCAACATACCAGCAACAGTGTGTGCCAACCTTGTGAAGACTTACAGAAAACGTTTGACCTCTGTCATTGCCAGCAAAGGATATATGACAAAGTATTGAAATGAACTTTTGTTATTGACCAAATACTTATTTTCCACCATAATTTGCAAATAAATTCTTAAAAAATCAGACAATGTGATTTTCTGGATTTGTTTTCTCAGTTTGTCTCTCATAGTTGAGGTCTACCTATGATGTCAATTACAGGCCGGCCTCATCTTTTTAAGTGGGAGAACTTGCACAATTGGTTGCTGACTAAATACTTTTTTCCCCACTGTACATAAGACAAGCATAAAGTCAAACAGTTATCACCACTTCCTCCATCTATATTTATTAATACAGTAAAAGGGTAAAAGCAACTCTGTCCCCTCTGGAAGTGCTTATCTGCAGGGGAACAAAGTATCAGTTATATTTCACATTCTAGGAGATTGTTTTGCTGCCTCTATATACTGTACATAGATTATTTGCCAAGATTTGCATTTAATGATTTTTCATGGGTCTCTCAATATAGAAAACGTTTATTGCGTGTCTGACATTTGGGACCTTGAGATCATCTGTGTACAGATTATGTATGGCATTTTCCTATTGTTACAAATAGACCATGACCTTCTTGCTGTTAGGATTGATGGAAGTCCCACATGCTATGCCCCCACTGATCTGACTTTTCTAACATAATGACATATCATAAAAGTCTTTAGCTGAAAAATTCCCTAAAATATGTTTATTTTATGTAAAAAGATAATGAGCTCACCAAATGAAGAACTGCCTACTAGCACTTTACTTACTCAGTGGTCTGAAGACTTAATCAAATTCCTGGCTACTGTCACTTCTACTTTCTGATGAACTGCTACGGTTGGCACTAATCTTTCTTCTTTGTCCTCCACTGAATTGAAGTATTTTTCCAATAATGTGTCTTATTGAAATGCCTTTTTTATTAACATTAGAGTCATCTTGCTTTTTACTTTTATGTCTGCTTGGTTTTGTTGGTTTCATGCTCCATTTGACTGTAGGATTTATGGTATTTCCCTTCCTGTTTACATATGCACCATGACTGTCCTTCCTGTTTTTGGAATGGATATGTGTTGTTGGCTGTGTCACAAAAATATGTTGTTTGGGTTGATTCTTGCATTGTCCCTCTGATTCTGAGCATCCTAAGTTGTTAATATCATTCTTAACAGTTGGTGTTAAATCTACTTCTTGGCCTTGGTTACTAGTATAAGTGTCATTATAGCCTGGAATGTCAAGAAGTGCACTACCTTCAGTACCATAGTAATCCTCTCCATTGCTATATCTATTGGTCTTCTGCACATCTCTGGTTTGTCCTGAAGTCCTTTGAAGTCCCTCTGTGGCATTAGAAGATAAACCCATGTCTTCATACATTTCAATGTCACTTTGAGCTGCATTTATTGTATTATTTATAGTGTCAAACTGCAAATCCGGCACATGGGTATTGTCTCTTGTACTAGTCTCTGTGTCCGGAGTTTTTCTTTTGCCATATATGATTACAGGTTTATTGGTTGTAATGAACATATCTTCATGGTTTTCCCTATTTTCTATACCTTTATGCACATTTCTGTTGTTTGGCAAATCATTCTTCATTGTTGTGTCTTCAACTATTTTGTCCTTCAAACAGATCATATGAAATACAAAATTTAGGTAAAAAGGTAATAGAGGTTTCAAGTCAGGCTAAGTTCACATCTGCGCCGCAGTCAACAATAATCAGCTAAGAGAAAAGACCTGAATGTAGAACTCTTTTCTCTCCGCTGGTGCCAGAGTCAATGGGGTCTGCTGGTGTCTGCGTGTAACCTCTGAAACAGTGGTCAGTCTCTCCATTGTTCAGGTCCCCGGCGGACCTGAACGACAGAGAGAGTGGCACAGATGTGAACCTAGCTTTATTAATGCTATTGAATGACCCTACTAAGTTCTGATTGGGGAAGGAACAGAAGGAATATGCCCTCATAACCAATCCCTATCAAATACAATGTGATCCCTATACATCTTCAGATAACAGATGGTATACATGAAATCAAGAAAACAGAATCTGTACACCTGAGCTATTAAAGGAGTTTTCCCAGGAAAATAACCATATTTAAATTAAAAGTTAAAATAAAATATAAATATTTTAATTTTTGGACAATAAGATATGTCTGACTATAAGATGCACCCCAGATTTAAGCAAGAAAAATTAGGAAAAAATAGTCCTGGGTTCAAATCCTGCCAAGGACAACATCTGCAAGGAGTTTGTATGTTCTCCCTGTGTTTGCTTGGGTTTCCTCCAGGTACTTCGGTTTCCTCTCACACTCCAAAGAAAAACGGGTAGGGAATGTAGATTGTGAGCCCTATATGGGACAGTGACTGACAATGTCTGTAAAGCGCTGCAGAATATGATGGCGCTATACAAATAAGCAAAATAATAATAATAGTTTCATAATAATTTAACTTTCCATGGAGGTCAAATAGAGCAGTCAATGTCACTAACTTATATGCTAAGGAAGGTAAAGGGGGTTATTGGCTAACAGTTAGTCATGTCCTATTGGTGCCTCCATACAATCTAATGGGGCATTATACTGTTCGGGGGCATTAAGGAGCATTATACTTTGTGGAGGTACTAATGGGGCATTATACTGTGTGGGGGAAATAAGGAGCATTGTATTGTGTGGGTGGCACCATGGACCATTTTACTGTGTGGGTGCATTAATGTAGTAATATACTGTGTGTGGGGCACTATGGGCCAATATACTGTGCAGGGGCACTAATGTGGCATTATATTATGTGGAGGGGCCCTAATGAGTTTTATACTGTATGGGGGGGACACATTATACTGTATAGGGAAAACTAAGGAGCATTATATCATGTGGGGGGGGGGCACTAACACCCCATTAGTGCCCCCCTATGATATAATGCTACTTAGTTTTCCCACACAGTCTAATGCCCCATGAGTGGCCTCCACATTTTATAATGAGCTAGTGGTGCCCCCTTCACACATAGTATAATTTCCCATAAATGCCCCACACAGTATAATGCTCTTGAGTTTCCCCAACACAGACAATGATAACAGTCAGGAGAAACACTTACCTTCCAACTGCTGCCTTTTTAGCACTGATTCATTACAATAGTGGCAGCAGGAATGGCAATCATCCCTGCTGTCTACACAGGAGCATAGCCACGTCACTTCTGTGTAGGTAGCAGTACTGATCCCTGCTGCAGCAACTGTAATGCATTAGTGCTAAAAGGGCAGCAGTTGGGAGGTGAGTGTTTCTTACGACTGCTTTCATGATGAGGGGCCACGGTGCAGGGGGCCAGAGAGGTGGTGACTGCAGTCCACATTTGGACCATGGTCCGCCAGATGCATGGAGAGGCGATCTTTCTCTTTCCTGGCCTGCACTGATGTAACAGTCAGCTCTCTCTCACTGATTGGTAAAGGAACTCGATCAGCACTTTTCGCGAATAATAAGGAATTGGTCAGGGGGTCTGGCACTAGTGTACCCCTCTGACTTTGGACTATAAGACACGGGCACTTTTTAGTGAATATTATAGTCCAAAAATACAGTAATTAAAAAAAGCAGTAGTTAAAAAATTGCAGAGTTTTAAAGCTTTTCTCTAACCATCTTCGCAGTGACTATCTTTTGCCTTGGTAAGTTGCCAAAGAATGTCACCATCAATGCAGGAACTTTCTATGGATTGGCACTTGTCAGAAACTCAGACATGATTTCCTTATAGGTATAATGGAAGCAGAAAGTCCGCAGAGGAAAACTCTGCAGACTTTCTTTGAAAAGCGCTGAAGAAAAAAACAATGATACGTTTTCGTCAAGGTCTTTCCTGCAGCGCTTTTTGGCTGCGGCTCGCTACGTGGGGCCTTAGTCATATAGAGCTGAGAGCTATTCTTCAATCATTGTGACTAAGATTTACTGTGATGGAAAAATCCAAGTAGTACCAAAGAAGTTACGTATCTCCAAAGAGCACCATTTTAACTTAATTTGGAGAACTATTGAAATGTTATGTTGACAAAGTTATCCTACTCTAAGAACAGGAGTTGGAAGTGTATGTACAAGTTTCTCTTATCTCATAAAATGTTGGCTTATCGTTATGATAGACTATTACTTTCTGGTGAGGCCCGACTCCTGGAACCTCTGCCAGTCCTGAGAATGAAAGAGCACTGCATGCCATTCACTGTTTTTCACTGTACAGGTGCTCCTGGTCAAGTCTTGTATTGCAGCACAACTATATTCACTTTAAAAGGTCTGTGCCACATTTCCTGGCACAACTGTTTGCCAGAAGCACCATATTGCATTGAATTCAGCAGTAAGGCAGAGTTGCAGTCCCTTATTCTCAGGTTTGGTGGGTGCATACTATCAATTATGGTGGATTTTGGGTCTTAAACATGGGAGACATTCAAGAGGTGAGCCACCGCCATAGCCTCAAGGTATCCACTGTATTGTACATCAAAGACCCGATGGCAATGCCTGCGATCAGTGCCTGCAATGCATTATTGAACTAGTGACCAAACCCCATGGAGTTGAAGACCCCTAGGGGGGGTCTAAAAATAAAAAAAAAATAAAATGAAAAGATAAATAAATAAAAATTAAAAAGAACTCAACATTCAGATGACCCCCCTTTCCCTAGAACACATATAAAAAGAAATAAACAAAATAAAACATAATAAACAAATTAGGTATCCTCGCATCTGAAAATGCCGAACTACAAACTTATAAAAAATATCCAATACAGTGAACGCCATAGTGGGAACAAAAATCAGAAGAGCTGAACACAGTTTTGCCTCCCAAAAATGTTTTAATTTGCAGTGATCAAAACATCAGACATTCCCCTAAATAGTGTAAATAAAAAGTACTGCTGGCCTACAAAAAAAGACGCCTTATGCAGCCCTGTATATGGAAATATAAAAAGTTCAGAATATAGTATCTTAAAGAATAAAAAGATTTTTAAAAGTTTTGGATTTTTTTTAAGGTGTTAAAAACATAACCAAGACTATATAAATTTGGTATTGCTGTAATTGTGCTTACCTGCAGTATATAGGTAATATGTCAATTTGGCTGCACAATGAACACCATAAAAACAAAAACCATAAGAAAGTGGCGCAAACATAGTTTATCTCCAATTTTTTACAGCTTCCCAATACGTGGATGAAGCATTATGAAGTATTAAATGGTACCATTACAAAGTACAATTTGTACCGCAAAAATTAAGCCCTCATACTTCTCTGTGAACAGAAAAATAAAAATGTAATGGCTTTTGGAAGGCGGAGAGTAAAAAATGAAAACAGAAAAAAAACAAATGGATGCAGTAGTAAGGGGTTAAAGAGATTTACCACCTATAATGTAAGACTGACTGAGTGTTAGTAATGTAGAAGTATCTACTTTGGTTATTATGTTTCTATTAGTAACAGCAATATTGATATTTCAAGTGACAACATAAATTGCAGCCATATTTATTGTCATATTTGAATTAGCTTCTCAGTACAAATTTCAAAAGTGAAAACCAACATGGCTGCATTCCTGCTGTAACTTTTTTCCTCTGTTCAATTATGGCTGCAGCAAGAAAACAGGAAGCAAAAAAGCAATTTTTTTTTTTGTTGGAATTATCTTAGGTTTAGTAAAGTATGGCACTGTGCAATGCAAAACCCAACAAACATTTTGCATTTGCTTATAATCATAACATGGATTTACCTTGGCTTCTTTGTTTTCTGGTAAAAATTCAAATACATAGACATTTATACCTCTGTTGGAATCATGGCCTTGGTAAACTAGCTAAACACAAGAAAGGAACCAAAAAAGAAAAAACTATTTCAACTATTTAAAAAATCAATAGATAAGCAAAATTATTTATTTATTTATTGTACATTTATTGCAAAAAGTTTTGATACTGACACAAATTTTTATTTTAACGAAGTTTGCTGCTTCAGGCTAAGGCCCCACGTAGCATCCCGCAGCAAAGAAGCACTGCAGGAAAAACCGCAGCGGCAATTCATTGCAGTTGTTCCTGCAGCACTTTGCACAGAAAGTTCGCAGAGTCTGACTTTCTGCTTCAGTTATACCTACAGGGAAACTGCCGGCGTTTCCATAGGTATAATTGAGATGCTGCAATTTCCAAAACCACAACGGTTTTGGAAATCACAGCGTGTTCGCTGCACGTATTTTACCGCAAAGTGGAGATGGGATTCACTAGAATCCCATCTCCACTTTGCTGTGACTGTAATATGCCACTTGGGACTCTGGCCTCAATGTTTTTTCAACTTTTAGTTGATGTTTCTATGGTATACTGAAGCACATAAGTTTCATAAGTTTTTATCATTTTATACACATATTCAATATTTACAGTATGAACCCTTTTGCAATTCCTGGTGGCATGTTGAATATCAGCTGCTGAGCCAAATCATGACTGATGGCAACCCATTGTTTGACTAATCACTACTTGAGTTTTGCAACTTCTGTGGGGTTTTTTTGTCCACCTGCTTTTGAGAATTGTGATCTAGACAGTTTCCTGGACATGGACCCAAAATCTCAAAATGTTTTGTTCACCGAGCCTCTAAGTCACTTTTGCCAGTGACCTGGTGCTCCATCACCATTGTTCATCACCAGATTGCTCCTGGATCTTTGGGAGAAGTTGTTTTTGGAGGATGTGTAGATATCATTCTTTATTCATGGCAGTATTCTTACAATTCAAAATTGTAAGTGAGTCCACTCCTTTGAATGGTCTCAGGATGTTTTACTGTTGGCATGGCACAAGGTGCTCATGGTGGCACTCACCTAAGCTTCTCCAGGCAATAATTCTTCCAGAAGACACTTCTCTTCACAAAAAACATCAAGGGCAGATTGATATTCTGCATGAAGTACAAGGATTGTACTTCAGTGGACTGGGATAAAGTTATTTTCTCTGGTGAAGCCCCCTTCAGACTGTATGGAACATCTGGAAGAATGATTGTCCAGAGAACAAAAAGTGAGCACTACCATGAGTCCTGTGTCATGCCAACAGTAAAGCATTGTGAGACCGTGTGGCACTACAACCCCCAAATGTCCTGGGTGAAGACTTGTAAAGAGTACTCCCACCAACAGGTGCAACACAGGCTCCCTCAACTCTGTACCAGCCCAGGAGGGAAGCTGGAGGATTTGGTTGAGTTAACAAACTACCGTGACAACAACTGGTTCTACTACTCCCAGATTCTAACTCCCTCCTATAAGTTGCCTCAACTTCTAGTGGCGTCAAGAACAGGATTCATCACCTCTGAGCCTTACACCGGATCCATCATATTCCATTTTATGTAAGAGACTGTAGACTTGTATACTTCAGCTTGCAAGTGTCTACACAATTTGATGCCAGATCAACCCCAAAGGGTTTGAGTGTGTTGCCATGTAGACTGTGCAAGAGAAAATGAATTTAACAGTACTGTATAGAGACTGTGTTTGCCAAGTTATTTGCTGTTGTGTGCTATGACTGCAACTTTCAGTGTCACAACTTGTTCCAGCTTAAATGAGGTTAATCAGCCATTTTGGGAGAAGTATATGGGACTCTGTATCTGTGTCACAGCCCTGAATTGTGCATTGCTACTGTGGATTTATTGCTACTGTTCTGCAAAAGTGTTTTATATGGACTTTTTTTTTGTACAGAAACTGCAGCTTCAGAGACTGTCAGCTATAGCTGTATTGCTGTACTGTTTGCTGCGACATCATTGTGCAAAAGAGATAAGCACTAAAAGGGTTAAACATTAGAATTTTTGCTCTGTCCCCAACAGATACGCAGAGTTAATTCTCAGCCTGCCAAAACACACTGAGGCGGAAAAGTCCATCGCTGCCCAGCCACCTCAGAGGAACCAAACTTCAGTCGCATGCTCGTTTGGGAAGTTTTTACAACCGGAAGAGCTGGAAGAAGACTCTGGGCACTACAATCTTGGGTGAGACCAGTCTTCAGGCCCAGTGCAACCACCACCACTACTACTACTCCTAATCTCAGCCTTTGAGTTCGCTCTAACAGGTTGCTGCATAAGTCTGATGGAGACCATACTGTATCATTTGTCATGGAAACTAGTGTCTTATTGTAAAAAAAAAAAATGTATACCACACAAAATGATTTTTTGCAGTGGTTCTTTCTGTATAGGAAAGCACAGCCTTCTGCACTTTCCTATGTAGTTTAAAAAAATGGCCAGATGAAGGCCAAAAATTTACCTTTTGGGGGCCTATGGAAACATTACCGCTGAGGACAGAAGCTTTTCCCAGTGTATATGTTATGTCAAATGCACTTTGCTAAACTAGATCTAGAAACCTAATTTCAATCTCCTTACTCCTTATGGCTGCAGTTGGAGGTGTAATGCTATAGACAACAATGCCAGTTTTATATACTTATATTATTGCTGATTGATACTACAATACCGTTTTAGTAAAGTCAATTTATAATCAAAACTGTTTTTGACTTACCTTTGGGTTTTCCACACAGCATACATTTGTTTTGTCAACATCAGGAGACTGTATCTTCATATGAAAAGGAAAGCAGAGAAAAAAATGTTTTACCAGATATCAGTAATTTATTCCTAATTTAGCCATATGAGGTTCACACACGGGGCATTATTAGGCGTAGATTAGTTGTGGATTCAGCATCAAAAATGCGTAACTACAGGACAGTGCAGTGCACCTGAATGGAGATTTATAAGCTGCAATATACAGGCTTTGGATAAACTTAGCGCAGATTCAGGACATGTTGCAGATTTTCAAACTCATGAATTTCATCCATTGCAACATATGCAGATTAGATAGTTTCCACTTTGTATGAACAAAGCTTAATAATACTAATAACAGTAACAATAAGCTATTTTAATATTCTTGTTGCAGTCATTTTTCTTTCCAAAGGTCGTAACTTATTTTTCTGTTCCCAGCGCCATACAAGGCCTTATTTTGTGCAGCACAAATTGTACTTTCTAATGATACTATTTCTTTGTAATGTATCTTTTTGTCTGTATTTGAACCCTACAAATTGTACAGTGCTGCGGAATATGTTGGCGCCATATAAATAAAAAATGTATTATTATTATTATTTGATACCATGTAATATTCCTTATGATGTACTGGGAAGCTAGAAAAAATTCAGAATGGTATGGAATTAGAGATAAATTGTATTTGCCATTTTATTACAGGTTTCGTTACCGGTACAGCGTTCACTATGCAGCCAAAATGGCATGTTCCTTATATTCTTTGGTTCACAACAATCACACCGATAACAAATTTATATAGTTTTTGCCATATTTTAATATGGCAATTTATATAGTTTTTGCCATTATTTTAGTCGCCATATTTTGACACCTGTAACTTTTGTTATGTTTCCATGTATGGCGATGCGTAAGGTGTCTTTTTTTGTCACCATAAGATGTAATTTTTATTTATACCATTTTTGGGAATTTTGGATGTTTGTCTAATTTTTATGCTTTTTACTTCATTTGAGATTTAATTATTTGCAGTGTTTTTTTTGTTTTTTGTTTTTTAGCTCCCATAGGGGGTTTGAACCTGCAATCATTAAATTGCTTTTCCCATAGACTGCAATACTACTGTATTGCAGTCTATGGAAGAATCACTACATCACTACTGAGGCCTGTCAGAGGCAAGTCTCAATAGATTTATAGTGATGGGAGCCTTCATAAAGATTCTAGCTGTCATGGATACAGGATAACTCCCATTACATAATAGTATGAGGACGAGTGGGGGCCCCACATAAAGCTATCAATGCAGGAACTTTCTATGGTCTGGGACTTGTTAGATATGTACCATGATTTCCTTATTGTGACTGGTTTATCTTCTTTTGCAGGAACATTGAAACATGCAGGTATAGTGAATGTATAAGAAGATAACATAGCCACAATAAGGACTTCATGGTATGGCTTTCTATGCCAGACCATCGAAAGTTCCTGCATTCATCAAAAATCTAAATCTTCTGGATCAGTCATAAATGACTTTTCCAGCATAGAGTTCAATGTAAGTTGCGCACTGCAGCGGCTCCCAAATCCTATATTTCTTGTGACTCAAAAAACCAAATCAAATCCTAAAATACTTGTATCACTAGGTGTTATGAAAGGTAAAGAAATATATGGTACAGAGACATATCTTGCATAAAGAAAGTAACACATGTATGTCATCTGAAAACAAAAATCTTACAATTATACTTACTGGGAATGGAAAGGCTTCAGAAATAAGACAGATCCATACAAGAAAAAACTTCATTTTGAATGTTACTATAGACAAAATACAATAATTAAGTGCTGATGCATAATAAAGAATATTTATTTCTGAAATAAAAAGTAAGTTGTGACAATTGTAATTTAACAATTTCAACAGTTTTTGCAAAGTTTTATTACGTACTTGATACATGTACTTTATATTTATTTTATGTTTTACATCATTTACATGTAAATTCTTATCATTATACTTTTGTATATAGGTTCAAAAGAATCAGTAAAAAACAACTCCTATTATGGGGTCTTCTATAATCAAAACTTATTACCTAGTGTCTGATCACTGGGGTTCCAACCACTAGGGCCCCAACTAGGTGCCATGCCCTCTATTTTAATAGAATGGCAGTCGCTGGGCACTGTACTTGGTTATCTTTGCAGTTGCATAGACTGAAAGAAGCAGCATTGCACATGTTCGATTTCCAATATGTACATTCAAAGGGGCAAAAGACCCCTATTTTGTTATTGATGGGGTTCCAGTGGTCGCTGATCAGACACTTATCACCTATCCTGTCACCAGAAATCAGCATATCAACCCAGTCCCACAGTTAGGGTCCCCTGAATCAAATTGGTGTTTTCCCCTTGTGAATTGGATTGGTGCCTCTGTTGCCGAGATATTGGTGTTTTTGCCAATATGCAATTAAATTCTTTGGAGCAATGCAGATGTTGCCACTTACCTTTTTGGAGCGATGGTGACATCCTCATTGCTCCAAAGATCTCATTTGCATACTGACAAAAAGGCAATAGCTCAGCAAATGAGGCAATGATTGATAAGGGGAAAACACTGTTTGATTCAGGTGACCTCAACCTATTTATTTTCAGGACATAGATAATCTTTGCTTAAACATAGATAATTGCAAATACAGAAAATACTGTAGACATCTAAGACTGTTTTAGACTTTAAGTAGTGATCATCTCGACAAATTGAAAAATAAGCTGCAAAAAATGGCACAAAAGTCCTACCTCATGAAAACATATAACCAATACAGTATTCAAAGTACTCATCCCATTACCCCTAGAGTACTCAAGTCTTGCAATAGACCATTGTCACGATGTGCTCCGACCACTAAGTGCTACTTTTAATTAGAAGTCTGCAGTATATTGTAAATTCAACACCTTAGCCCAATAGTTGTGGAATGGCATACCTTCAGGACAGGTATACTGTGCACCAATACATTTCTGATATTACATGATACATGTCACATTATTACATAATATTATAATAATTACAATTATTATATTGTAATAATATAATGATAATTACATAATATTACATGGGAAATTTCAAGATAATGTTATTGTTACTGAAGCCCCTCAATCCTTTAACTTTTTTTTAACAAAATTGCCTATGGTAATTAACTCATCAAATAGAATAAAACATACACAATATAATAGTAAAAGTTAGTAGAAGACTCATAGATACAAAATAATGGGAACATAAAAAAAGGCAGAGGGGGAACATGCTGTATATTGAAATAGTAGTAGTACATTTTTCAAATAAAAAATAATATGTATATATTTGACTTCAGGGCTGGTTTCTTGTGCCATATGGTATACATGTAAAGATACAGCTTTGCTAGTTGTTTTCATACTACTCCATTTTCACTCTTGAATCAAATAGGCAGTCATTGTATACAATATAACAGTAACATTGAACTAAAAATATAACATACAACAAACTAAAATATAAAAAAAATATTTTACCTGCCATCTATTATCGCTTCATCCTCTCTGAATTTGTAGACTGAATGTTGCTTATTTCAGAAATTTAAACATGGGGACAGCCAATCAGATTTTGTGTCCCAGAAGTCTAAGTCATCAGCGTACAGGAACGTGACATGATTATTTCATACTTAAAATACATCTGTGGTGGCAGCAAGTAGAAAAAAACAAAACAGCATAATGAAAAATAGAGGATTTTCACAACCAGCACAAAAGAAATGATTGGAATATTTTTAGACCTAAATTCTGTGTTTTGTTAATATCAAATGGGGAAATTTTCCTTTGCGTAAGAATTTTGGAGACATTGCAGAAGGAGATGAGATAGAGAATACAAGAACAGCTAACCACAGTGACAAATAGAGGGATACTTGTGGTTTACTTGAGAACACCACAGGACAATGGAAAGTAATAATTTACTATCTGTCATTAGGGTGGGAATAGAAATGTAAGTTTAGACCAATGAAGAATGTGAATTTTGGATATTTGCATTTTTTGAGTCAGATTACATTAATTAAAGGTCTATGAAATATGTAACAACAATTTTTCCCTTAGAAATTATTTCCCAGAAACACATAGATCATTTCCTGAAAAGCTTAATTATAGTTTAGTATTTTAAGGTCCATAACCACCATCACAAACAAATGGTGTGGGATTATTGCATTTTAATTTTCATGGTAACAGTTTAGAATAGCAATATATGGCATAAACAACATATTCACTCAAAAAATCATGTAATTGAAATTCACATTACATCCTGTAATTCACCTAATAAATTATAGTTGAGACATTTAAATTTTTATATTATAAACTATGTAATAAAAATAATATTTTTAAAAAAGTTACCGTATTTTTCAGACTATAAGATGCACCGGACTATAAGACGCACCTAGGTTTTAGATGAGGAAAATAGGGAAAAAAACATTTTGAAGCAAAAATTGGTAAAATATTTAATATATGTGAGTTGTAGCTTTGTAACAGCTGCAAGGCCACATTGACAGGTGAAAAAAAACGTCAGTTCGGCACTTTTGATTTTTTTTTCCCGCTATGACGTTCACCGTACAGGAAAAATATTTTTATAAGTTTGTAGACCGGGCGTTTTCGGACACAGCGAAACCTAATGTATGTGTTTCACAGTAATTTTCTACTTTTATATGTATTCTAGGGAAAGGGGGTGATTTAGAACTTTTATTTATTTTTTTTTACTTTTTTTTTTTACTATTTTATTAGTTAGGGGGCTTGAACTTGCAATTATTTGATTACAAGTCCCATAGACTGCAATACAAGTGTACTGCAGTCTATGGGAGATTCTGTACAATGCTATTGCGGCTGGTCACAGACCAGCCCAGTCGCAATAGTAATATTCCTATGACAGGCCTGGAAGCCTTCATAACGCTCCCAGCTGTCAATGGAACAGGATGGATCTTGCCGCCATCTTCTTTACAGCCCCGGAATCCACCGTAATAGCACGGCGGATGCCGGGATGGGTTCACTAAGACACCCGCTCCTCCGATCCCAGGGCCTGCACATCGCACCACTCCTGCCGCTGGAGGAAGCCTCCACCCCCCCCCCCCACAACACTCACATTCGGACCATAAGACGCACCCCCATTTTCCTCCCAAATTTGGGGGAAAAAAAGTGCGTCTTATAGTCTGAAAAATACGGTATCTACTTTGAACAATCCTTTTTGTATAAGGGGTAAAAGGGTAAATTGTTCTGTTCCTGGGTCCAAAAGTGATCAGCTGTAATTTGTGGAGGAGCAATAGCAAGTGTGCAATTCCTGTGCAGTGCCACTCCAGGAAAACAGCTCTTGCCACTCATACCCTTACCATCCTGTCTGCACCGCCCCATGCAGTGACAGTTGATCCTCCTACTGTTCTGACATCAACCATTCTACTCATTGAGCAGAAAGAGCAGTGCTTCAGGTAGTTGGAGGCCTGCCCCAGGACACACACTGCCTCATTTGCATAAGACTTCAAAGTTGTTTTTCTCCAAATCCAGAAAAATGATGTAGTGTAAGGTAATTGCTAGAGGAGCGATTCCCCAGTAGCTGGTGGTGAACCCTGGGGGGAAGGGCATGACAAGACAGTGAGCCCTAAGCCGAACCCTCCCACTGTCCCTGGCTACTTGCCTGAACTGTCCTAGGCGACAGCCAGCAACTGGGCGGACAAATAACAACAAAAGGGAGGTCAGCTACCCAAGGGGTCGGTAACAGTCAAGCAATTCAGTACAGAATCCACGAGAGTAGTCAAAGTTAAAGCCAGATGTCAGAAATAAGAATACATGTAACCAAACAGCAAGAATAATAGCCAGTACGCACAAGGCAATACCAAGTGCCAATGTGAATGTGAGCAAACAATAAATAGGAAGGAATAACCCGCCCCAGACTTGATAGGAGAATATGCTGTCAATCACACAGGTAAGTCTAAAATTAACTACTAGAGGAGCAGAGGGAAAGCAAGGTGAAGGAGATGGGTGTGGTGGAAAATCAATTAAGAAGGTGAGGGAATAGGACAGTGTTCAGACAATACAAGAAAAACTCAAAGGAAGGAATCACAACTGGATGGCGCCAAAGCCTGGAGGGGCAAGGATGTTACATGTACATTGCAAATGTGTGTTGTGTATCACTCTAATGTTCTATGTAACCAGTGGTGACAGTTGAATATGCCTGGGGAAGGTGGTAGACTCCCTTTAATCAACTAATTAATTGGTTTCTGATATGAATTGTGTTATATTACTTTCATGTAGAGGTCGATATCCTTACAATTATTGCATGGCACACTAAGTACTTTGTCTATGATTTTTTTTTTTATATCAGCACACCATACAAAAAAGGTTGTGGACCCCTGGTATAGAGAAATCCCATTGCCATGATGAGTCAAAAATGTTCTCCCCATGATCTTCTTTTTAGCCAGGCCACATCCAAAGCTAGCACATGGTCATTCTCATTATCATCTCTGTCTGCTTCTTCCCCTCCTCCATGCTGGAAACAGCAATATGCGCCCAGTAATCTGGTAGTTCTGCAACTTTAACTCACACCTGGCCAAGGCACTGGTGGTGCAGTAGCTGCAGTACCACATAAGGGTTCAACTATGTTTTGCCAAGTGATGGCATGCTCACAGTCTCAATTGAGAATACCTAGCTGCCATTATTTCTCTAGGAAAGCTGTCCCTGCTTGATATTGCCATATGGTCCTCTCCTTGCATATTTCCACTGTCAACACACGGAGCAGCAATTATAGGCAGGGATAATAAATAGCTTTCATGACCCACTGGGTCAATGTTTTGAGTTTCAGAGGCTACTGTCCAGAAACACAGCAAGGCCAGGAACTACTACGGACACCACCCCATGGGTGCAGGCCCAGTTTCAACACTCATCTGCCTCCTCCTGTTCCTCCTCACTGGACCATTTCCCAGCCCCAAATTCACCAGGGCAAACCATTGCTTCCACTGCCCCTCCCTCATTCCATGGCTGTAACATGAAGCTCATAGTGTTGGCACGTTGACACGTTCTGGAGTGTCTGTTTGAGCAGCAGAAGGTGGTGAATGACTACTGCATGCAGCAGGGACAATGTATTATTTTGAAATCCTCCATTAGAGCCTTATGAGGGAAGTGTGTCACCTTCTGAAGCAATTTGAGGAGGCTCAGCCCACCAAATATGTCAGCAGCAGGGGCAACTGCAGGATCAGTGATGTAACTTACAGTTAGGCAATCAAAGGTGGAAGAAGAATAACAACTTCTACACTGACGAGCAAAAGGGTAACAATATTTTGACTTTCAGGTTCTATATCTCACCATCCATTGAACGTGAGACTGCCATCATTTTATAGACAATCATCTTGGCTATCTCATACATAAATTTGACTTGCATCTATTTAGCATATGATTAGTTATTCAGATTTTTGTCATGTAACTGCATTGTTACTGTTTTGCTCCTGGTGGTGGAAAAATCTTTTTCTTCTTGTATACTACAAATTAGAACCTGTTCTCACATCCTCTAATTGCTAAATGTGTTATTAGGTGGATTCAAAAGCAAAAGATCAGTGGTACAAATCGTGGTGCAGCCATGAAGAAGATTTCCCAAGAACAGAGAAACAGCATCATCCAGCTCATTGATAGTGTTCTCTTGGCCAAGAAAATTGCCAAACTGCATCATGTGAGTGCCATGACAGTTGGAAGAATACGAAAGGAAGTCCGTCCATCCATTCAAAAGCCATGAAGTGAACATACAGGCAAAATATCGGAGTCAACAAGGCTCATCACAAGGTCTATCATTTCTGGTGTGACAAACATGGCAGTGGAGGTGGCGCATTACACAAGTCTGGAATGGTGACCCAAAAAAATGTGAGAAAGCAGCGACTTCAGTATTGTTATAAGACGTGTTGGCTCGAGTTTTTGAAAAAGTATGAAAAGTGGACAGTAGAAGATTGAAAACAGGTGATTTGGAGCAATGAGATGAAAGTCAATAGACTAGGCTCTGATAGGTGCAAATGGGCCTGGAAGAAACAAGGAGAAAGGGAGCTAATGGATCAAAAAATTGAAGGAACTGTCAAGTTTGATGAAGGAATCCTGATGATATGGGGTTGTTTCACAGCCAAAGGCGTTGGATACTTGACCAGGTCTCAATGTAAGTATCCTACAAGACGAGTTACTTTGTACACTCGAGTACTATGGGTATAAAAACGACCGAAAGCATACGTCAAGATTAACAAAGAAATGGTTCAATGACAATGAAGTAGAAGTGCTGGATTGGGCCCCAAACACTTGAGGGTAGAGATGAATAATTAGCTATATTCATATCCAAGTGAGTCGACCAGTATGCACCAACATTGGGTATGTGGAGAAGAGACCTGGGATCAGATATCGGTCGAGACATGCTTGAATCTAATCGAGAGCATGCCCAGAAGGATTCAGGCAGTGTTGAAAGCCAAAGGTGGATTTACAAAATAATAAAAATTTAAATTTAGATTTTTAGGGGCAAAACAGTAACAATGCAGTTACATGACAAGAATCTGCATAACTAATCACAAGCTAAATGGTTGCAAGTCAAATTTATGTATGAGATAGCCAAGATCATTGTCTCTGAAATGATGGTAGTCTCACATTCGAAGCTGTAGTGGATGGTGCAATATGGAGTCTCAAAGTCAAAAGTTCTTAATATTGTTACCCTTTTGCTCGTCAGTGTACATCTTGGTATTTCTTGGAAGACAGTCCAACTTTTTCAGCTGGCAGGCCATTCACACTGACAATGTGGCAGAAATTTTTTTTTGAAATTCTATAATTGTCACTCCTGCTCCCATATAGGGATAATGTTTAGTGGCATTTTTATAAAGTCAATTCTTTATCACTTTTCAGCTGGTAGGCATACTGACAGTATTACAGAATTTTTTCTTGAAATTCTGTAAATGGTAACTCTGCCAATACTATGTTGTTGTGGCATTTGCTCCCATAAAGGGATGATGAGTAGGTCAGTCCTCAGTGTTATTCTTATCAGGGAAGATATTCCAGCTTTTTCAGCTGGCAGGCCTGATATGTTGACTGTGTACCAAAATTTCTTCTTGAAATTCTGTAATTGTCACGCCTTGGTGCTGCATCTGTTCCCATAAAGAGATAATTTTTGGTGACTTTTTTTTTATAAAGTCAATTCTTTAACACTTTAAAACCTGCTCTATAACTGTATCTCATTCATTGATTAACTCAGAAGCAGCATGGTGGTCGTTATGAGATACTGACCAATATTACTTTAAATAAATCACTTTGGGTGAGAGAGAAAACTTACCAGCTGTAGCAGTAACATGTTTTTGCCTGTGTCTGTGGTTTTCTCTTGTCTTTGCCTCCCTCTTTCCCTCCCCTCTCCATAGACTTTTATGGGCTTATATAATTTGATACTTCAGTGACCTAACAGTTCATCTTGGGAAACCAAAACTGATTCAGAAGAGATTTCAGCGTGAATGTCAGTTCATGTGTGGTGGGGAGAAAAGAAGTAAAACTTCACTTTTATTAATATTATTTAAAAAAAAAATGAAATATCAAAAGGACCCTATATACCCAATTGGGATTTAGATAAAAAAGAAAAAAAAAATCCACTCACACCACTCTCTCAGAGCGACTGGATAAATATACTAACAATTGAATGGTGCAGATCCATGCTTCAATACACATGAGACCATTCATTCAATCATATAACAAATAGCCCTATGCTGATAGTACTGTATAATAATTAAGGTCTAACTAAACTGCCTCCATACACAGAACAGTATGCAGATTGAAACAATTGCCCAAAATACATTTTACTATAATGACTTAAGGAATACTGTGTACTCCTATATCCCGAGGATATTGGCCTATTGCCACACCAACAGGACTCAGAAGACCACAGGTTCCCCAGAAAAGGCAATAATTGTATCAATACTGCAACTGTAGTTATAAACTGACTATCCTGCTTTAGACAATAACTTGCCTATACATTTCCTCCAACGGATTCATCAGGGGCTAATAATAAATTCCAATTCAGCAGTTAAAACCACTCTTTTTAAAGATGTCAGCAGAAATTTTCACAGCATGACCGCTCTGATAATGGCGCCATTGATACAGTTATTGCCTTTTCTGGGGAACCTGTGGTCTTCTGAGTCCTGTTGGTGTGGCATTAGGCCACTATCCTCGGGATATAGGAGTACACAGTATTCCTTAAGTCATTATAGTAAAATGTATTTTGGGCAATTGTTTCAATCTGCATACTGTTCTGTGTATGGAGGCAGTTTAGTTAGACCTTAATTATTATACTATCAGCATAGGGCTATTTGTTATATGATTGAATGAATGATCTCATGTGTATTGAAGCATGGATCTGCACCATACAATTGTTAGTATATTTATCCAGTCACTCTGAGAGAGTGGTGTGAGTGGATTTTTTTTTCTTTTTATCTAAATCCCAATTGGGTATATAGGGTCCTTTTTTTAAAAAAATAACATTAATAAAAGTGAAGTTTTATGGATTATATGTCTCTGATATATGTTTCTGTGAATTGGTCTATGTATGAGGAGACAGATTATATCTTTTGTGGTCAGTGAATTTGGGGTGAAAAGAAGTTTGATAAATAGATAAAGACAGAGTTTTTTCTGTTAGTATACTGTATCACAAAGTTTTGTGTATTTGCTTTAAAGTTTCTTAAAAAGTTAGTTACCATTTAATTGAATCATATTTACTTTTTTTTCCTGATTTTGATAACATTCTGCTGGAAAAATTGTATCTTACTTATTCTTTTTTTCTTACCTGATCAAAAACGCAACTCTTGACTAGAGAGCAAATATTTTATTAGGATTTTTTCATATTTTATGTAGTACACTTGAAACCGCATATGTAAGTTAATATTTTCATTTATCGCTTCATTAGGTATCAAAAAGATAAAGATATAGTCACTCAGGGCTTTACGTTATCCACACATATGCAAATACTTTCAGTGCAGATGTCATCTGCTGCATTTGCTAATGATTATGGCCCATAAAAGTTCACCACGAAAATATCAAGTGGTTCATTTACCAATTCACCAAGTTTTGTTAAGTTTCTTCACAATATGGAATTCATTTGGAGAATGGCTTTTATTCACTGTCTCCCAATGAACACTTTATAAAAATTCTATAATTTTATGATGAAAACTATCAATATCAACATACATAAAAATACATGTACATTTTTGTAATATATGAGATCATTCCTGATCTCTGCAATAATGGACTATCAATAGCTCTTCCAGTGATAGAGGAACCTGTAGTACTAAAGAAAAAGGAAAGGAAGATACCTGAGTTGGACAATCAGACTATACTGATCCAATTAATATTTAGCAATATGTTTAACAGAGGGTTTTATTGAATGATCAAAGTTCATGAACTTCCCGAAGTGCTAAACCCATAGCAATTGAGGAATTAAAAAGAATGTACTAACAAGTCTTAACACTCATCATACAATGTGCTTATTTCCATTGGTATGTATCTATTGATAATAATGTTGATGGTATTGTTGAGCATAGATCTGATACAGGTGATTTCTATAGTGATAATCATCCTCATACCTTCCATAAGTATCGCCTTTTACTCCCCTAGGGTCAACTTCATTCTCATGATAATAATAGCCATTTTCATAATAATATCCATTATTCTCTGGTTCATATACAGGTGCAGTGCTTGCAACCCCACCATTGCTACCTTCCTCTGTACCTAGGTTATCATAATCACTACTCTTAGGGAGTTCAGTAGGAACTCCAGCTGTTTCCTCCATGGTACTGGCTTGTGTGGGTTGTACTTCAGTACTACTTTCCTGGGCCGTGCTTGACTGTTGTCCATCATCAGTTGAGGTTTCATTCAGGCTTGCAGTACTATCTTCTACCTATTAACAAGAGAAAACAATAAATAGTAAAAGCACACTACACAGGTGTAGCCAGTGTGAGAATCATCTTAATTATTTCTAACTATATTTCTACTTATACTGTTTTTTATTGCAGATATATAAAAAGTATGGTGTAACTGTTTAATTACTTCAGGACAGTTTTGGTATAATTTTATTGTACAGGGATACCACAAATGTGTATATTGTTTTTACTGTTCATTACCTTTTAATTTAAAGGATTTATCCCACAAATAACATTTATTTCTCATCCATAAATAGGTGTTAATAGGTGGACCCACTGCAGGATAGGTTGATTGTGGACTAGCTTGTTTAAAGAGGACCTATCAGCAGGTCTCAGAGCCCAATGACACACAGCATCTTGCACTGTCATCCTAAGCATTGAATCCCATGTGAATTACCTACTGATTATGACATATGTGAATGTCATTGTGCATTAAGGGGTTAAAATATGATGTCCTCAATCATAAAAAAGTCATAAGGGCAAGATCACACTTATGTAGGGAAAAGGGCAAAAGCAACAAATTGTGCGCGCTCATTTAACATATCGTATATATGAAGGATGAACTACACAGGAATTTATGCATAGGAAACCTCTGAGAAATCGCAATGATAAAAGCTGCGGAAAAAAATGTGATACGACCACGTTTTTTTCGGCAGCTCTTATTTCGCTGCACTTCACTATGTGGGGCCTCAGCCTGCAATCATTGTTATTGCTCTTTTCACTATGAGTCACATTTTTCTTAAGTAGATATGCATAACTATAGATAACAATATAACAATGCCCACTTTTAGTGTGAGAATAAATGGAGTACATTTATTAAAAGTAGAGAAAGGAAAAAGTAGAACAGTTGCCCATAGTAACCAATCACAAGTCTTATCTTCATAAGTTAAAACTGAAGTCTGCAATCTGAATGGTTATTATGGGAACCTGCTCAATTTTTTTAAAGTACAAGTTTTGATGAATCTCCTCCATGAATTTATAAAGTGTTGTCACCTCTGGAGCAGAAGTTCCTTCATTTTCCTCCTCAGCGCCTTCAGAGTCTTCCTCTGCCCCATTTCCTTCTGATTCCTCTGCTTCTGTTTCCTCTGATGCAGCATTATTTCCATTTTTACCAGCATCTACTGATTCCTCCTGCTACAATCAGATATGTAAAAAAAAAAAAAAACTGCTGCAATACCTGAAAAGTACTAATAAAACATTCTATACTGTATATGCATGGGAAGGGAACTGTAGTATATCCTTTTACTTCTGCTTGCATAAATATATTCCCTACTCTATGTATTTATTGATGGTTTCTTATCACAGCAATATGGGTACGTCATTCTTAGCAGAGTCATCTGGAAACTACAGTATACAGCCAGGACACTATATCTCTGCCTTTTGTTGTGTTTGAGGTTAACCTCTATGGTGGTTTCGAAGCAAGAATACATTGCTGGGAAAAGATCCTTAGAATGAGTCATAAAACCACAGGATTTAAAAACAGGACAGAAGATTGCACCCTACATTGTTTTGTATTCTGGACATACAAATTTAGTAAATTAAAAATTCTTATTTAAAAAACGTTATCATGGGTAGAAGTAGATGATTTCTTCCAGGTAAAACTCCCGCTACCATTGTTGTTTATTTTATGTTCCACCCTGAATTGTGCAAATTGTTCACAGTATTTTTTACTAATATCAATACAGTTATTAGACCTTATTTGTATATAAAATTTATAAAAAACAAAATTACAAAATCATGACCAACTACACCCATAACCCTAACCCTCACCAGTGAAAAATATAACTGGAACATTTTAGATATAAAAATGGACACTGAATGGGAAACACAATTCAGCAGTTCATTACTAGTGGTGAGCGAACCAGTTTTCCAATATTTTTAGTTTGGCCAAACCAAAGATTTTTGGTGTTTGCCACTCACAAATCATTTTCATACTCAGACTCCAGAGTACAATAATTGGAGGGCCTGGGGAGGTGTTTAAACCCTTCCTGACATCTGCCATACTATTACTGCAGATGTCGGGTCTTTAAAGATGGGACCGCTCTGCTGCAGAGCGGCCGCCATAGCTATCAAGTCTTCCATGTAATGTACAGCTGGAGAACTGGCACTAATGCATTGTGTGGCAAAATGTTTTCACAATGTTGGGCTCCAACCATATCAAATCATGCAAAGTCAGCTTTAACATGTACAGTTGTATTGCAGTCTATGGGACTTGTAATCAGAAGATTGCAGATTCAAGCCCCCTAGAAGGGCTAATAAATTTTTTTTAATAAAAAAAAGTAAAAATTCAAATCACCCCCTTTCCCTAGATTTGAAATAAAGATAAATAAACAAAAACAAACATAAACAAATTATACATCCCCACATCTGAAAACGCCCAATCTACAAAGATAAAAATATTTTTCCCATACAGTGAACGCCATAGCGGGGAAAAAAAAAAAAAAGTGCCAAACTGCCATTTATTTGCCATTTCACCTCCCATATAAATGTGAATTAAAATCGATCAAAACATTAGACATTCCCCAAATGGTATAACAAAAAAGTACACCTGGCCCCACAAAAAAGATGCTGATTCTGATTTTTTTTTTTCAGCTTCCCAGTATGTTGTACAGAATATTAACTGGTACCATTACAAAGTACAATTTGTCCCGTAAACACTAACCCTTCATATGGCTCTGTGAACAGAAAAATAACAAAGTGGGGTTTGGAAGGCGGAGAGTCAAAAACGAAAATCAAAAATAGAAAAATTCGTCCAGCGGGAAGTGGTTAAAAATAATAAACAGCTCATACTTGCCTTTCCAGGGCTTTACAGTGGCTGTCAGTCTTCTCTCCCAGGGTTTTCTGGCCTCTTCCAGCCTCATGGGTGACGTCAGCGGCCCTGTGTCACTGCTGAGGTCTGTGTTTGGGCCTCAGTAATCACGTGGGGTGAGTCAAAGTTATGATGCTTTGATACGAGCGCCATAACATTGATGAGCCCCATTTGAAGTCACCAATGAGGTGACAGAGGCCAGAAGACAACAGTAGAGAAGCCTGGATGCTGCAGAGGATTATGAGAAAGTTATTTTTCGTATTTCCCTGGGACCTCTGATTATTATATCTGGAGTATACAGAACCTGACCTACTGTATATTATATCAATTAAGCCAATTCTTACTAAAACAGCCTTGTCAGTAAAGAGGTAAGTGATCACCAGTAATTTGTGGGAGAGAATAATATCAGTGGCTATTACAACATACTAAACAAACCACTTCAATAGTTCTATTCTAGAAAAGCAATGTACTGTATCTTTATTATGAAAGTATTTCTATATATTTTAATTTGAAAAGTAAATGCAATTTAAAAATAGAGAAATGTGGGTTTGGGGGGCGTATACATACCTCATCAGAGCTATCTTCATTTTCCTCTGAAGAATCACTTGCCTAAAATATAAAAAAAAAACATCATGCAGTCTGAGGGTATTTTTTGTTTAAAGGGAAGTATCATCAGATAATGACCTACAGTAATGTTTAAATCGAGTCTGTCACCAGAACCCAGCATATCAATCCAGCCCCGGACATAGATAGGTTAGGGTGGACCTAGCAAAGGTTGTGAATCTGTGCTTCAGGTGTGCTGTGCTAGCACTGTTTCTGTCAATATGGAAATTAGTTCTTTAGAACATCTTCGGGCAGCATGGTGGCTCAGTGGTTAGCACTGTTGCCTCGCAGTGCTGAAGTCCTAGGAATCCAACCAAGGGCAACTCCTGCATGGAGTTTGTATGTTCTCCCCGTGTTCGTGTAGGTTTACTCACACTTTTCAAAGATGAACTGATAGGAAGTTTAGATTGTGAACAAATATGGGACAATATCTATAAAGTGCTGTGGAATATGAAAAGATGATCTCTAGAATTAAGTGGTTTTGGTGCTAGAAAAGTATTTTGTGATTTTATCTTCTGTTGAAGTCCTCATGGTCAAATGACCTGGAAAACAAACCAATCAAACCAGACAGGAGAGGGAATAGAATAGTGTTTTTCTAGGAGCACTGCCACTTCATTATAGTGACTTGACCCCTACTGATCAAACATTGATGGTATATCTTAACAATAGTCCATCAATGTTTATGATGAGAAAACTCCTTTTAACTTCTATCAGTGATATAAGAGTACCTGTCACTGAGTGGAAAGGTAGAGAGTGGTTTCATTTATGTGCCTCCTAGAAACTATAAGGAAGAGGATGGTAACATTGATTTTTACATAATTATTTATTTTTAATATAATTATTATCAGCATAATCTTCACTAGCCAGAACCTAGAAAATAGTTAAAACCCTTTTAAACTAACAGTCCCAGAAATGTTTTATTCTCTTGCCTTTTAGAAAGGTACACAATATAAATGGTAGTGAAAGTACTATATTATACCCCTCTGGTCCTCAACTGTGTCATGTGACCAATACTCTGGCTCTCCTTCTGACAGTGCCTTGTTTGTGGACAGAAAGTCAGTTTCTCTATTCTTTTGCTTTGGGAGCCTTGATGGGAGTCTCATAGAAATTAACAGAGAAACTAACTTGTTATTGCAGGTGATATAGCTGAGGACCAGAAGGAAGTGTATAACTTTAAAGGGCCAGAAAATAATATTTTTGGGAGGGGTGGGGTGCTTCTTTAACACATGAAAGTGGGTTAACTGCATGGAAACACTACTCTCAGAGACAACTTGTATAATACTTGAAAATATAATGTTTAGCAAGTCCAAATCCAAACTTTATTGTAAATCCATGCATTAAGAGCATCAAGATCTCATGCAAAAGATGAGTGATGTTTAGCACTTAATCATAGGCAAAACTAAATTTGTCTCAAAATACTTAACATTCATGTTGTTTCAATTGATTTTTTTTTTTCAGAATAATTTGTTATGTGTGTGTGTACATGAGGAGTTACACCATTTCTGGTCATTATATGATTTACTGTATATTTTGCAGTTTTTAGTAGTTTCCCTCTCTGAATGATATATCTGGAGTTTCTATTTCTCTCTGAGCTGGTGGGTGGAGACTAGCTGCTACACAGTGCACACTGGAGAATCTGCTCTATAACTGTCTTACTCAGAAACAGCCCCAGGATCATGCAGGACATATATACAGAAGTACTGATAAGTACTGATGTGAGGGAAGTGCTTTGGATCGAATGCTCCTATTTAGCTCCAGACTGAGTCTGTCTTTCTTCTCTTATCTCCTTCACTTCCTGCTCACGCCACCCTTCCTCCATAGACTTCCTTATGCTAGGTTCACACCTGCGTTTGGGGTTCCGTTCGGTTTCCATGGTCTGCTGGGTTTCCGCCTGAAAAATAAGGAGAGAAAAGCGCTGCTTGCAGGACTTTTCTCTCCACATTTTTCAAGTGGATTCAGGGACAGAATCCCTGAACGGAGACTGGGCGCAGGTGTGAACCTAGCCTTAGACATGTGCAATCGGAGTCATGTGACCTGCTGTTCATCTTCAGGTGGACATAACAGTGGTTTTTCAGAGTCAAAGGCAGTTTAGGATATGGAGCAGGGAAACAGCTTGATAAGAACAGGAAGAGGCTTTTTTTTCTTTGATAAGATATATTGCAATGTTGCTTATAATCAACTGTACCATTCATTTATGCAAATGTTGTTAACATGGCAGCAGTTCTGAAAAAATATTAAATACAATTAAATACGTAGAGAAGCATGTTCCTACCTTAGCATATGTTATATATTTTGGAGGTGCCTGAAAGTACATATGTCTGAAAAAATTGTTGTTGTATCTATGTCTTAGTGCCTAAAGGATAGAAAAGAAAAAAATTAGTTCAACTGTTTGTTCAACTGTTGGTTTCAAAGTTTGTTTCAACTGTTCAACTGATACTGATACTGTTACAAGGTATACATTTAAGCATTTTGTAAATCTCTTTAAGGTTGAGGCCCCACATTGCGTAAACTTTTTTGTTGCAGATTTTGCTGCATTTTTTTTGCCCCAAGCCAAGAATGGCTACAAAAGGAATGGTAAATATATAGGAAGTACTTATACTTCTCCCTTCTGCTCAATCCACTCCAATCTACAACAAAAAAGCTGCATTTCCGCAATGTGGGGCCTCAGCCTAAATGTTTTTTTCTGGAACTTTAAAAGAGTCTACCAACACCAAAATACCTTGTCAACAAGGGCTTTTCAAACTCGACCTTGCTAGTCAGTCTGTTCTGATGCCAGGATTCACTAGCAAAGAAATACTACAACAGAGCATCAAACAAATGCCATTGTGCAGCACATAATACCCTATTCCACATAACCAAATTCCACAGTGTAGCACATATAACACCAAATGCCACATTGTAGCACAAAATTTTTTCTGGACAACCTCTTTAAGGCTGGCTCCACATAGTGGGCCACTGCAAAAAAGCTCTGCAGACTTTTTGCTTCAATTATATCTATAGGGAAACTGTCGGCGCTATATTTCCACTGGGCGTATTTTTCTGCAATGTGTGGATGGGAATCACTAGAATCCCATCCACTTTGCAGTGAATGTAAAATGCTGTGCCACAACCAAACCACGGCGTTTACGCCACATGGGGCGTAATCAACATTTACAGAAACAAAACACTTGAAATAGAACACTCTGTGTGTAAAGAATCTAGAAAATATAGGAGGTCACTTTTTTAATTTAATTACTGAAATAAATAAGCGTATCAAAGATATTCTAATTTATTGAGATGCACCTGTAGGTTCTCTCTGGCATGGTTTCAGTAGGTAATGCTGCCTGGGGTCCACCCCACCTCCTGTAACTGTTAGTACTAGGCATCACCCCCTGTTTGCACATCAACAGGTGGGTTAGGGTTGCATTCAGGAGTATATAGTTACTGCCTGGACTACACTGCAAACACAAATGCCAAGGAAGATGGTGTGTTAGCTGTGATGGGCTGGTTGCCGGAGTCGATCAGACCGCACAGCTAGCATGACTTTAGCCAAGGTAGCACCACCTACTGGATCAACACCATACAAGTCCCTATTGTCATGTAAATAGCTGTTATAGTCATATGTAAATGAGGGGAAACTTTGCCCAGGAATCTAGAGCTGACACCAAAGCTCAGACAAGCTAAGATACCCCCAAAGCACTTTCCCCTCATTTACATATGAATATAACATCTAAAATAGGGCTACAAAGCTAAATAACTGTGGTATATGTGTAAACTTTAGAATCACCTCTACAAGGTACTAGGATAAGGTTTATAACAAATTCTTTGCTAACAGACTCCCTTTAACCACTTCATTCTAGTCTCAACCAATTGAACTCCTCCTGGGTAAAGGTCCTTTTTGGCTCTGGGTGATGATGTAATCACAGGTCCTTCAGCTTTTCTAGCTACAGAGACTGCACTGATAACACAAGAATACCTGCACCAGGCTAGGAAGACTGAATCTGCAATAGGCAAGCAGCTTGGTTTGAAGAAATCAACTGTGGGAGCAATAATTAGAAAATGGAAGACATACAAGACCACTGATAATCTCCCTCGATCAGGGGCTCCACGCAAGATCTCACCCTGTGGGGTTAAAATCATCACAAGAACGGTGAGCAAAAATCCCAGAACCACATAGGGGGATCTAGTGAATGGCCTGCAGAAAGCTGGGACTAACATAACAAAGGCTACCATCAGTAACACACTATGCCGCCAGGGACTCAGATCCCGCAGTGCCAGACGTGTCCCCCTGCTTAAGCCAGTACATATCCGGGCCCGTCTGAAGTTTGCTAGAGAGCATTTGGATGTTCCAGAAGAGTATTGGGACAATGTCATATGGTCAGATGAAACCAAAGTAGAACTGTTTGGTAGAAACACAACTCGTCGTGTTTGGAGGAGAGTGAATGCTGAGTTGCATCCAAAGAACACCATTCCTACTGTGAAGCATGGGGGTGGCAACATCATGCTTTGGGGCTGTTTCTCTGCAAAGGGACCAGGACGACTGATTCGTGTACATGAAAGAATGAATGGGGACATGTATCGTGAGAATTTGAGTGCAAACCTCCTTCCCTCAGCAAGGGCATTGAAGATGAAACGTGGCTGGGTCTTTCAGCTTCGTAAGAAGCATTTCAAGGTCCTGGAGTGGCCTAGCCAGTCTCCAGATCTCAACCCCATAGAAAACCTTTGGAGGGAGTTGAAAGTCCGTGTTGCCCAGCGACAGCCCTAAAACATCACTGCTCTAGAGGAGATCTGCATGGAGGAATGGGCCAACATACCAGCAACAGTGTGTGCCAACCTTGTGAAGACTTATAGAAAACATTTGACCTCTGTCATTGCTAACAAAACATATATAACAAAGTATTGAGATGAACTTTTGTTATTGACCAACTACTTATTTTCCACCATAATTTGCAAATAAATTCTTTAAAAATCAGACAATGTGATATTCTGGATTTGTTTTCTCATTTTGTCTCTCATAGTTGAGGTCTACCTATGATGTCCATTACAGGCCTCTCATCTTTTTAAGTGGGAGAACTTGCACAATTGGTGGCTGACTAAATACTTTTTTTTCCCCACAGTACATACAGGCAAATAATGCTGAAGTTATGTTATGTGAAAGTGACATATATGTCTATGGAAAAATGGATGGTAATTTTTTTTTTATGCCAACACTGTGGCACTGACAGTGTGTTATAGTTGAATGTGATGGACCAGGCCGCAGGACATGTCTGGCTAAGGAGGTTGCAGTGGTGGTAGCTGTGTAAACATGAGTGGCTGTACCGTATAGAATAATGTGATGGATCAGGCTGCAGGACTAGTGACCTGATCAGTGAGTATTAGACTAGAACACACCGCGTCAGTCACCTTGTTTTTCATTTATTTATTTTTGCTGTTATAACAACAGTTTATAAAAACCCCTTAATAAACTCAGATTTTTCAGACTAGCACAGGCTGAGTCAGTGTTTTTGCCGTTGCAATGGAAGTTTGTATGTATATATTGGTTGACAAAAAAAAAATTTCACTAACAGGATTGATTCAGTAAAAACAATATACTAATACCCTTTGTGGACAGTCACAGATTAATTTGACACTGTAGTCTAAAAAAAAACCCCCCAAAACTGCTCTATTGCAAAAAAGACTTAACAAAATTAGATTTTTGGCAAAGAAAGGGTTAACTGTCCATTGTCTGTAGAATTCTGTGCAAACTACAGCTGATGCAGACTCACAGTACAGTGTAGAAATTCTCCCACCCCCCACTGCTATGATTTCTCCTTTTATTATCCTGTAATTTATTAAATCTAACTATACCTCATTCCACTTGTCCTCCTATTATTGTATAATTCTATTGCACTGCTGCTGTTGTTTTCTAGGAGAAAGAAGAGCTATTGCTTTGGATCATGCAGTGATGATGCTAGCACGTGTCTCAGCTTAGACACATACCAAAATGCCTCCGCTCATTATTGGCTAAGAGGCTGTCAGGTGATGCTAGAACCACACACCATAGCAGACACATGACTCCTCTGCATTTTCACTGCACAATGTCATGGTGGTCATGTTAGTTTGCCCAAAACAAATTGCTAAGTATTCAGTTTTGTTAAAAAAAACAATTGCACTTTGATACAAAAGGATATTTTTGCTATGCTACTAACCACCCACTAACCACCTCAACAACAGCATATAAGTGGTTTAGAAGGTATTATGTTGCTAATAGACTCCCTTTAATAACGATGATCTAACCTCAGCATAGATTATCAGGATCATATCTGTGGATCAAACTCCCAGCAGCTCAACCAGCTTATTAAAAGGGGCCTGGCTGCTGCAGATTAGTCTCAGTTAAGTGAATGTGACTAACAGTGGCGTAACTAAATTCTTGTGGACTACGGTGCAAACCTTTGTCCAGGGCCTTCTGCCCCCCTCCCTACACCATGTAAACAATACTGGGAGCTGCAATGTGGGAAACAGCTGATCTGCAGTGTCCTAACGGCCTAAGAGATCAGTTGGGGTCCAACACCTGGAGCCCCTGCTGATCAACTGTTTGAAGGTACTGAGGTGCTGTGACTCCTTCACTATTTACATTGCACAGTATCTGTTTTATAATCGCCATGTGATATTATTGCAGCCTGTAATAATAGTGCATAGCTGCTATAAAACTGATGGTGTGTGATGTGAATAGTGAATGGGTCCCACACAGTATTATATGCTCAACAATAGCCCCATACAGTATAATATGCTCCACAGTGGCCCCCACACAGTATAATATGCTCCACAATGGCCACACACAGTATTATATGCTCCACAGTGACCCCACACAGTATAATATGCTCCACAGTGGCCCCCACACAGTATAATATGCTCCACAGTGGCCCCCACACAGTATAATATGCTCCACAGTGGCCCCCCACTTAGTATTATATGCTCCACAGTGTCCCCGACACAGTATAATATGCTCTATAGTGGCACCCACACAGTATAATATGCTCCCAAGAACCCCCCTAGAACTGCTTGAGATGAACCCCACGAAATCCCACGAATATTCAAGAGGTTCAGCCCTCAGTCTCCTCAGCCCCCAGAGTATTATAAGTAGAGGCCCAGGGGAAGTGATTAAAGATAACAAACACTTATACTCACCTTGCCTCACCTCTCCTGGGCATCCTCGTTCCGCCTTGCTTTCTTCAGCAACTTCTTCAGTTTTCTTCTGCCTGTGACTGAGCTGACGCGCCCCAGGCGTTACTGCTGGGGTCTGGGATTTGGCCTCAGCAGTCACGTGGGGCACACTGAGGTCACGTGCCCCAGCAGTGATGTCTAGGGTGCGTGACCTCAGTCACAGGCCGGAAGAGCCCTGGAGAGGATGCCGGGAATTGTCAGAAGCCCAGGAGAGGTGTGTATAAGTATTTCTTATTTTTAGTCACCTCCCCTAGGCTGGCATCTATTGGAAAGGGCCCCGGCATGTCCATTAACAATGTGTATGATGTTTGGGGAAACATGCCTTCATCTCCAGCTGGCCACAGGCCCCGTACCACTTAGGTCGAAGTTGCACCCCCTGCAACCGCGATCATTAAGCCACTGGTGACTAAGATGCACAATGTACGGTGCTGTTTGTTCTTACAGAGTGCTGCAGCACCTTCCATCTGCTGATCGGTTGGGGTGCTGGGAGTTAGACTCCCACTTTATAAGTAACAATGTTGAAAGTACTATTCTATACTACATTGATATGTGTACAATGATATAATAGACAGACCTCTTTGTATTGTTGCCCAATACTAAATGTTTCTCCTGATAAATATATCAATTCTTTGTATATCTGAGCCTGTTCTTCTGCTGTGTTTTTCTGCTATCTACTGTATGCCTGATTTTTGCACAGATAATTTTCACTTTAATGACTTAATTCAGTAAGCATGACATGAACAGTGGCAGGATATGTAGAGGAAGGAATATTTATCTAACCATATTGCATACACCAGTTATATAGCAGTTAAAACAGTGGTTGAGGGTCAAAGAAAGGTCTAGTCCATCAAAAAGAGATTGCCTTTGAAAATAGGTTTTGCATGCCTATAAAATAAGTGCCATCACATTTTCCCTGGGCTATGTATTCAATTTAATGATCACTCACTGTGCGATTTCCAAAGTACAGGAGGTGAATGTGGTATTCCTCTATAATTATGTAATTGCATGTATTCTGTGCCAAAACATATATAGATGGTGATCCCACACGTATATACAGCTTTTGTTTTAAATGCTTTCAAATAACGTTTTGTGTGCTCACAGCTAAAAACTGCATCCACAAGCCAAAACATCTGCTGCCTTTTACACAGTGCTGCCACTTGTATTCATTTTTTTGGATACACTTTAGGAATCTACGGTGCTCTGGGTGTTAAGGGGTTACATCTGAGTACAATTTTACAGTTTAAATATAGGCACCATGGGGAAAAATCATTATTATTGTTACACCATTGTTTTGGTGTAAAACAGTAGGAAATCAGTGTGAATAATTGCAAGTGGCACTTTTGCATCGGCCTTGCTACTTTTTCAAAAGTGGTCAGGGCATGGGTGAGGTGTGGACCGGGCCATCACCCACACCACATTCATCATCGTTTACGTCACAAAAGTGGCATAAATGATAGTAAAATATATGCCAGCAAGGAGTTTGTGTAGGTTTTCACCTAAGCACAAAAATTAAGCAGAATGCGTTTAACTCTGGATGAGGCGCAGCCTGATAGTGTGGCACAGGGGGCATTAATAACTTCTCTGCAATGTACATACCCTAACTTATCTAAGCTGTTATAATTTAGTGGGAGAGTAGTTTATTACCATACAGAAACTGAGGTTATGTTAACTCTTCCCATATTTCAAACAGTTACCAAAATCTATACTATAACACCCATAAAATGCTGTGCAATACAGTTGTGCGCTATATTATGAACTAAAAAGCACAAAGCAATAGAATAAGGAAATGGCCTGGAAACACAAAGAAGATATTAAGGTAATTATGATGCTATGTAAAGTAAATCACCTACCCCTTTTTGTTCAGAATCATCCCCTTTCCATTTTCTTTGGAAACGGTTTATCTTAAGAAAAACAACAAAAAAACATTTGTACATAACATTTGTAAAAAAAAAAAAAAAAAAATCATTTTTTCCTCTGTAATTCTTTTGACTTTGCAACTGTTCACATTGATATAATTTCTTTCATGGAAAGAAACCGTATGGACAGTATGACAATTTTTTGGATTGATGAAGCTCAGCACTTGATTATCCATCACATGACCAGATTTTTTTAGCCCCTCTACTAATTTATTTAACACGCTAGATCAGCCATGTTGTACAGGTGTTATTTCATATATTTAATTTAGTTTAAAGAGGTTCTCCAACTGGATATTCATGGTTGAGGATAGATCATTATTATATCAATATCAGAACAGTACAATGTACAGCTCCAAAATCAGATGGCTCCGTACAGTGTGTAATGGATGCTCCACACTATTGCAGCTCAGCTCCCATTTACTTGAAATTGTGTCTTTATATAATTTATTACTTTATTACCAATATGTACATTTTCAATCTACAAAGAGCTATAATTGCTATAAAATATGTTTATTCTTGGATGGTAGTCTGATTACATCATTCGGGTCAGATGTCACCATGACATTGTATACACTTCCAGCACCTCAGTAAATTGCATTTAAAGAGGACCTTTCACCATCTCCACCAATTCAAGTTCTTAGCATCTGTTAATAGGCGCCGCTCCACTGACTCCAGAGAAGAGAATATTTTCTCTAGTCTCCACTGCTCCTGAGTAACAAGTGCAGTTAGTTTTGATGCCTGATGTGTTATTTAAGCTCTGTAATGTCAGAAGGGCAGTGTCAGGCAGGGTGTGCGATTCAGAGCTCCAATCAGAGACAGCCAGTGTCAGAGCTCAGAATCACACACCTTACCTTCTCCTGCCTGACACCTCCCTCTTGATAGTACAGAGTCTGAATAAGTACATCAGGCACCAAAACTAACTGCATTTATAGCTCAGGAACAGTGGGGGCTACAGAAAAAATTTCAACTGTGCCAGCAGTGCCTATTAGTTGATGTAAAGAGCTGGACTTGTTGGAGGTGGTGAAAGGTCCTCTTTAATTATTATTATTAATTGCAATAAAATGTTTTATTAAAATTGTATTTAGTATGAGATGTGAATAAAATATTTCAGACATTGCCGAAAGGGCTAACACAAGAATACATCGATGCAAACTAACTAATTAGAAAACCATTACGGTATTACAGTAATCAGTACAAAAGTGTGATTACATCTTTCTTTGTTAATATTGGCTGCCAGCATATCTTCACCACGTTGCATATGTAAGTAGTATAGATGTAATACTGTGAGATGAGGCGGTACAAGCTATATTGTTACAACTAAATTTTTCTCACTCACATAAAGGGCGCTGCTGAGACCCCAAAGAAAGATAAAAATGAGTGCCGTCTTCATGTTCCTGTCAATAAAAAAAACAAATACACAAGTTTAGGAAGTTTATGTTACATTATAGATAAAGAGGCATAAATACTATAAAGGCAGCCAGATGACTTCTATGGGCCCCCAGGAGAGGGGGCCTAGTCCAGGTTCCCTGCATCCCTTATTTTAAGGTGTTGTGAGAACTTGTGTTCTCCACTTTATGGCCATACAACATAAGTTAACAAGTTTATAGAAAATTAAAACAAAGATTGTGGAAGGAAATTAAATGCAGAGGTCAGTAGAAGACCCCCACTGATTTAGCCTTTACCACCTAGCTAGTGGACAGGTGATAAATGATTCTGGGTGGCGTATCCCTTTAATGGATTATGTACACTACATTGCATAGAATTAAATTCCAATTATCACAAAAATTGTAAAAGTTGAAATAAAATGCTAAATATTTCTAATGAACGTGCACAGAAACAATGCAACCTGCCTTCAATTTTTTATATAAAAATCACCCTGTATAACCTACCAATAAATCTCACCTTTTCTAACCTCTCTGAACTGATTTAACAATTTACATTTCAATTTCTACAGTTGCAGCATTTTAGCTTTATAGCCAATCCCTGTAATTTTGTATTTGAAATTGTATTTTCTAATACATAAATTAATCAATGTAAATAAAATCTGTGAATTTTGCACTGAATTGCTGTTATAGGCTGTTCAGCCTATTACAGTACCAACTGCATTATCTCAATGCAAATACATTTTTATTGAAAATTTTAGTTTTTTTTACACTGAAAACATTACTAACTATGCTAAATCTATAGTCATCCATAGACAAGTAACATAAATCTTCCTAATTCCAAAATGCATGTTTTGAGATATCATAGAGATGGGTTTGCCTTTAAATAATAATAATAATAGTAATAATAATGATAATAACACCAACATATTCTGAAGCACTTTTGATGATTTTCCAAACTGTAGAGCACCTATATTCCTTTTGCCATCACTCTAATTTATTTATCAGTCAGTGAAATTGATTATATATATATATATCAATGAAAATGTCAAATGTAATATTAGGAACAAAATTGATAGTTAAGTGTTCCGTCAGATGCTTGCTGAGGCAACATCATTCTGGAAATCGGACTGATTCCTGCATATGAACATTGATGTTATGTTTCCACTCATAACTAACGTATGTCAGTTTATCATGTTTAGGTGGATTTCCCCTTTAAGTTTGAGATCAAACCTGTAATTTTACTTGGCATAACAAATTTAATTAAACATCAAAATCAAGTTTAAACCCTAAACATTGTAGAACTAACATCTTTTGTTGGCTCATGAAGGAAACCAAACAATACCTAAGCTCAGTTACCTTCCTGAACATATGTTGTCTGAAAACATCCAAAAGGCCTTTGATCCATAGAAACCCCCTGGTCCCTAGAAGCCACTATAGTTTAAATAACATCTAGAACCAATGTTTGTAATGCTACTAGATGACCTTAAAAGGAAATTTTAGAAAAGTTGGACAAACAGGTATCTAAAGTGTATTTAATCAATGTAGATCCTCTTGTCATTTAGGATAAATATATATATAGCAAATAGAAGATATGTGAGTGAATGCTAGACAAGGGAGAAAGTCCTTCTTACCTTTTCAAAGAGTCCTGAAGCTAAGAGTGAAGAACACAGATTTAGCTTGTTGGGTTTGTAGGACATATTGCAATATAAACTCCCTCTTTGTTCATTTCTAGCCAATCAAACCACAGGAGTGACATCACCATGCGTGTTCTCACCATAAGAACCTGCAATGTCAACACTTGCTATGGCCACACAGTTTACAGAAATTGTCCCTACAATGCCAGCATGTTTGTTTCTTTCCATATAATTGAAGGTCTAAGTTTACTGGAAGGGTTTGGTCACCAATGCCAACATATAATGATGTTTCAGAGTATAGCAGAGGGCAATAAAAAGCCTTTCATCTAGTTTTCCCTCCAAAAGCTATTTTAAGTAAGGAGCTTTTAAGATCCAAGTTTATATACAAAATGAATATATTTGTATCTTGTTTTCTGAATATTCAGATTCTGAGGAAAAATTGCCTTCTCTAGAGGTAATTTAGACAGAACAGTCCCGTTTTACATGTGTTTTGTTACTATTTAACTAACATATGTACATATAAACTGTCCAGAAATACCTCTAAAATATTCACTTTTATTTGAAATGTCTCTACTTCTTCTATTTTCAACCTCTTTGGTTGACTTTCAGAATATCAATTTCGTCCATTGGAAAGTTGGGGATAATGGTAAATTCCTACCTATATTGTGTTGACAGCTGTAATTAGATGTCAGGACAATCTAATGAAATAAGCAGGTGGGCGTAGCTGGTGATGTCACTTACCAATGTCTGCTTACACACTCCATTCTGACAGGTATTAAAAGAGAAAGCTTGGGGTAATGGGTTTTTTAATTGAGTGATATTAAACCCACCCTTTGGCGGGGGCCACAATGTCCCTCCAGTCTTGATAATGACACTAATTATATCACTGCCATTAAAATGTTAACATAATTCCTAATTTTAAGAGATTTAGATGCAGTAAATTAGAAAACTGCCTCAATTTTTTGGGGAAGATGCAGTTTATAATTTGATTAGAAAAGCTAATGATTAAATAATTGTGTCTGTTTCTTTTCTACTTATAGTTATTATACTGTAGATGAATGCTCTGAGTATTCCTGTGTAGTTGTTAGAAGGTGTCACGTATGCACATTCAAGGAACAAGACATGGGTGCTACTGTGAGGGGTTAATCTATATTCTCTCACTCATCCTTTTTCTCATCTTCCACTCAGTCATCAATCACACCCAACACTGTCCACATCCCCTAGATACAAAAATCATCATCATTGCCCATTAGTCTTAACAAGCGTCACTCACTCCATCCAACAATATTTAGAGCAAAAATGGTATACAGAGAAAACCGCAGTATCCTACTGTTCACTCTGGTAGTGTTCTACATTTATCCTTAAAAACTGTATTAAAGGTATTAAATAGAGATGAGCGAATCAAAGCGGTCGAAGTGGAATTCGATCCGAATTTCAGGAAATATTCGATTCGTATCGAATCCGGATTTCTTCACGCTTCGTGGTAACGAATCGCATGGGCAAGGAACTCTGGGAACGCAGGATCACCCACAATGCCATGCGTGTAGCCAATCAGCAGCCAACCAGCCCTGTGATGTCACTGCCCTTTAACCCCTTCGCAAGCGCCCACGGCATGTTTGACCGCTGCATCCAAGGTGTTAAAACCCCCTGATCGGTTATGGAGCAGGGTGTTAGCTGTCAGCACACTCATGCTAGTCAGAGTTAACCTGGGGTCAGATCAACAGCAAATGTTGACTTGTCAGGAAAACAAACTGACTGTATTAAGTCCATTACTTCAGCTTTAGTGGGTAAGTGTAGAACACTAACGCTGAGGCCTCACATTGTGGAAGCTCAGCTTTTTTTGTTGCAGATTTTGCTGTGTTTTTTTGAGCCAAAGTCAAAAATTGAATGGGAAATAAATAGGAAGTATCCCTACTTCTTCCTTCTGCTCAATCTACTCCTGGCTTTGGCTCAAAAAACTGCAACAAAATCTGCAACAAAAAAAGCTGCGTTTCTGCAACGTTGGGCTTTAGCCTAAAGCAGAGTGTGAACAGGAGGCTACTGCAGTTTTCTCCTCTAAATCTTGAAGGGTGGTGATTCATGCTTGTTGAGAGTGAGTGAGAGTGTTCAGCTATTTATGGTACTGTTTTACTAAAGATTAGTTTGGACTCAATCTGTTACCCCTGATGAAGCCTATATTGGCAAAACATATCGGGAAGAGGAGGGCTATCTTTTTGATGTTTTAACTTGTAGTCTATCTGCCCACTAGGTGTCCACAGACTGCAGCAGCGCATACTAAATAATTCAATTTAATTCAGTTTTTCCTACAGTAATATTATGCACTACTCTATGTGAGGTTAGCATGGAATGAGGCATTAGTGATAAAGGTGGTTAGAATTTACTTTGATATTAAGTGAGGGTATAGATATGTGGACCCAGTGAAGTAGAGGCTGTGTTTTTAGACTTTGTTTGTGGATCTAGATGGTAAAATTCAGTTTTTAGAGGGAATTCAATAAAGTTTAGTTTTGTTACTTATTTTTGGTATCCCGAGTTGTGCCTGATTGCAGCACAGCTTAATTTGGTAAGAAACAGTGAGCTGCGCCAGGGAATTCTCCTTACCGTAATGCATTATACAAGGGAACACCTCAGTTTATTCTTTCAATTATGCAGGTTCACAGTGGGACATTGTGACATCGCAATGGGTTATTCTTCTTAATGTGCCTGAAGAAGATAGGAGCGAGTGTCAAAATGCATAGTATATAGTATATACTTTTTTAATATTTTTAATGTTTCAGTAAATGGATTCAATCCTGCAGCACCCTGAATGAATCTGGATTTCTTCTATCCTTCTATCTGGAATTGTGACATCTCAAGTGGTAAATGAGACAACACAATGTGGCATTGTGAAATAATAATAATAATAAATTTTATTTATATAGTGCCAACATATTCCGCAGCACTGTACAATTTGTAGGGTTCAAGTACTGACAAAAAAGATACATTACAAAGAAATATTCAATACACACACTGGGACTGAGGGCCCTGCTCACAAGAGCTTACAATCTATGAGATCACATTAGGGCATGGTCACATCACAATGGGGCATTGTGACTTTATATTGGGACATTATTACATCACCATGGACTCTCTGACATCACATCAGGGCATCAAATTTAGGCATATTGACATCATAGAAGGGCATTTTACATCACAATGATCTCTGTGACATCAAAGTGGGTTATAATGACATTACAATGGGCAGTGTAATATAATAATGGGCTATTGTCACATCACAATGGATAATTTAGAAATCACAACGGGGTATTTTGATGTCACAATGGGATATTGTGACATAAAGTGGGCTCTGTGAAATCACAATAAGTTATTGTGACATCACAATGAGGCATTGTGTCATTGCAATGGGTAATTTTCTTAACATCACAGTGGGGATTTTTGAATTGGTAATTGCAACATGACAATGGGTAATTATGACATCGCAATAAGTAATTGTTACACTACAATTATTTAACATGACAATTGTAGTTTTCACATCATATTATGGCCTCATAATTGGGCATTATGATATCATAAAAGGTCATTGTTACATTACAATGGGCTATGTAAAATAACAGTGGGGCATTCCCACATCCAAATGGGACATTTCTACCTCACAATAGCACTCTGCTAGCACCAACCATTACTGCTAATACATACTTTGTATAAAAATACATGAAAATTAGGTTGTTGGTTAACATTTTGATACAACTGTCTAAGCCCATCTGCCAAGGCAACCTCTTTTAGATGGGACTCTACACTATAATGACTCATCTCTCTATGGAGCTTGGTCTCCAGTAAATTACAGATAAGTGTAGTTAAAGAGCCCCCACTATTCCTGAGCAAAAAGTGCAGTTACTTGTGGTGCCTGATGTACTATTTAATCAGCCTTGTGAAGATGGGTGGCGTGTATGACCAAAATAGAGTCAGACACCCCTCAAACAAACACGCAGAAAAAGACAGCACTGCTCACTATTAGAGATCAGCGAATTTTTCAAAAATTCGATTCGACTGATTCTGCGAAGTTTCCAAAACAATTCAATTTCATCCGAATTAATTTGCGGCAAATTGCGTTAACCCCTTCCCGACATCCGCCCTAATAGTAAGGCGCTGCCGGGAAGGACTTCACTTAAACCACGGCAGAAGCATGGTGCGCACACAGAAACTGTGTGCACACCCTGCTTTGAGGGTGTCAGCTGACACTGTCCTCTAACACACCCAGTCAGACCCCCGAGTATAATGATTGGAGGGCCAGGGGAGGTGAGGGAACATAAAAAACACTGTTACTTACCTCTCCTGCGCTCCAACAGGCTTTGGGCCTGTTTGGTGACGTCCCAGACGTCACGTGGGCCAGGCCTGCGACATTATGCTCTCGACGCCAGCTCGGCTCACGCGAGATCTGGTCCAAAATTGAAGATGGCCAAAGTAGCAGGGAATGCGCCGCAGCCAGGAAGAGGTAGGTAACATTGTATTTTTTGTTTGTATCCTCCCCTGGGTGTCCGATCATTATACTCTGGGGTCTGAAAAGACCCCAGAGTATAATAATTATTCATGGGTGGTCCACAGTGGGGCATAATATTGTGTGCAGGGGCCACTATGGGGCATAATACTGTGTGCAGGGGCCACTATGGGGCATAATACTGTGTGCAGGGGCCACTATGGGAAATAATACTGTGTGCAGGGGCCACTATGGGGCATAATACTGTGTGCAGGGGCCACTTTGGGAAATAATACTGTGTGCAGGGGCCACTATGGGGCATAATACTGTGTGCAGGGGCCACTATGGGGCATAATACTGTGTGCAGGGGCCACTATGGGGCATAATACTGTGTGTAGAGGCCACTATGGGGCATAATACTGTGTGCAGGGGCCACTATGGGGCATAATAGCACTGCTGAACATTTCTGTGTTTGTTGGATTATAATGGGCAGTTGTGACATTACAATAGATAAAGCTAATATTCCAATGTGACATTGTGACATCACAGTTTGTCTTTGTGAAATATGAAACGACTCAACACAATTTGGCATTATTAGATCACAATGACTCTGCAACATGACAATGGGACATTGTGACATTGCAATATACAACATGTCTCATGTCAATATGGGGCATTGTGACATCACATTGGGCTCTGTGACATCACAATGAATACTTGTGATATCACAATGGGGCATTATGGCATTGCAGTGGGCTCTTTAACATCTCATTGGGTTCTGTGACATCACATTGGGGCACTTTGACACCACAGCTGGCCATTGTGACCATCACAGTGGTCATTGCTACATCACAATAGGACATTTTGCATCACATTGACCTCTGTGACATCCCAGTGGGGCACTGTGACATCATAATGGTGTTTTGCAAGTTTTATAAACACAGGTTCTTGATACGGCTTTAAAGAAGACCAGTCAATTAGGATATAACAAATTTTATTTCAAATAGTATAATGACAAATCAATTATGGTAAAATGATAGTATATAAGTGATATAATAAATTGATTAGAATTGATTACAAGAAATAGTGTGATATTGCGTACACTTTTGTAAAATGCCAGCTATAAAGATTAAAATACAGAGATTAAAATACGAAGATTAAGATACAGAGATTACTTACAACATCATCAAGAGCTTATTAACATCATCTGTCCAGAAACATCAACCGTGGAAGCAACCGGCAAAGGCAGAGAACCCCTGGAAAACAACACTGTGACGAGAGTCCTCTACACATGGGTACAGAGCTTCTGTCTTCATCAGCACTCCCCTCAACTTCTATACCCATTATATAAAATGACTGATACAGCCGTTGTTTATTTACCTCATCCTGTACCATGGAGTGGCCAGTTCCAAAGCCTCAGATAAGGTTGCCAAAACAACCTCAAGAAAATGATAATAGGCTCCAGCTTAATAAACTGGGCGAGAAATATCTCATACATTTGTTCACATAGATCTGTGAAATAAGCAAAATAACTAAGATATCAAGGTATGCAAGCCTGTGCAATTTTGTTGAATAACAGAGTTCATACAGCAAAAAAATTCTGCTTAAGACACTAAATGGAGTCTATAATACAAAATGGAGATTATAACATACTTCAAATAGCCATCCAGTCTTACTAGCACTACAAATGGTTAATTGAAATATCTCAATGAGTAATTGTGCCATTACAATGGACTATAGGGACATCATAATGGTCTCTGTGGCATCAGCATTAGCTCTGTGACATTACAATGGGGCATTGTAATATCACTATGGGTTATTCTGACATCAAAATGGGCATTGTTACATCACAGTTGGGCATTGTGACATCACAGTGGTGTAATATGACTTCACAATGGACTCTGTGACATCACATTGGGGCACTGTGATTTCACAATGGATCATTGTGACACTACAATGGAATCTGTGACATGACAACAGGACATTGGTATATCATAATGGGGCATTGTTTCATCACAATACATACTTGTAACATCAAAAGGAACTCTTTGACATCACAGTGGTGCATTGTGACATTATAATAGGGCATTATGACATAATGGGAAAACATCCAGTTGCACAAAAGGGCCATATGTCGAAAATGTGCCACTTTCTCAATTTTCAGGCTGCTCACAAGTTTTTAGAAGACTGGGTGGAGCAGGGAGGAGATCAAGGTGAGCCTGGGTCTTACATATTTTTTTATAATTCACACTAGAAAACTGGGATGAATTATACCTTAAATCTACATCAGTCCCTGATCTGGCATAGATTTCTATTTTGGCACATGGGCCCTTGCCAGATGCACCAGAACTTTTAAGAGGTTAGAGTCATAATAATTCAGGCACATCTTGAGCTAATGGGTGAATAAATTAAGGGTGGTGTAGGAAATGCCAGTCTTCATATATTCCCCCCAGTGTTTCTAAACACATGCACATTATTCATAAAGGATCTGTTACAGATTTTAAACTCTGGATTCTCCAGCCTATACAGATAGATTCGGTACACTTAAAAATCCGGAGGGCCATTGATTTTACAAGACGAAAAACCCTGACACCTTTTGGTTTACATAAAATTGTTGAACTACCCAAGAGTTGGAGGCTGTTTGAATTGTTATGTTTTCATTTGCATATTTTGCCCTCATAAATGAAATTGTTAGATTGCGCTAACATGTAAGTATATATGCTTGTTTTGTATAGGTTCATGTTTTATTTATATATTTCAGTGTATTTACACACTGTGAGTGTGTGAACCCAGAGGGCGCTATTGAGCGACCCAGGGCCAGGCCTGAAAAGGCTCTCAGCCACACCTGTGGGTGGGGCGTAACTCCAGAAGGAGTAGAGACAGCAGCAGAGCTGTTGTAGAGGCCTGCAGGTAGCAGGCGTACATTGGACCCAGTTGGAGACGGACAAAGCGGTCTGTACCAAGAGGACTGGGGTCCGGAAAAGACTGAGTAGGAATCAGGCTGCTTGTTGCCACTGAGATCAGTTAGGGAGCAAGCAGTCAGTTAGGGCCTATGTGTGGTCTAGGTCGTTTATTTATTTTGTGTATGTTACAGTTTCCTAAGCTGAATAAAAGCCGTTTTGCTTTGAATTGGCACCGTCTGAATGCTGCTTCTCCGGCGCCCAGTACCACGAACACCACTGTCGGGTCCAGGAGTCTGCCGCCATTGAGACTAATCCCCCCAAATTGCCACAACACGCACACACACACACATACATACATATGTATAAAATACGTTTTTATGGATTACATTATAATGTATATATTTTCAGTTCTAATTATGACATCATTTCAAGGGTTCTATGTGATTGGGTCATTTCCTGTTTTGTACATACAAATATGTCTTTCTTTCTACATATACTGTATATTACTGAAGGAGTGAGATGTACTCACAAAACACATTGCACCTTTTTATAGATAAGTGTATATTCCTAGACCAATCACCGTTTATCACTGTGTGACTATGTTTGAGAGCCTCTTCAATATCTATGCTCTTACCTGTTGTTTATTGCTGGGAGCATCCTCTATTTTCCTTTATTTGCACAGTGTGGCTTTGTGACAGCACAAATGGACTTTAGATAACGAACAGCAGGAAGTGGTCACAATAACTTCCTAAATCCCAGTAATTATACAATTAAAAGTGCCATCAATAAACTTGTATTTTGGGTTTGTATTATGTACTTTAAGACAAAGGGCTCTTTGACCTTTGAAAAAGCATCACTCAAGATCTAATATCAGCACCTTACTTTTGGTTTTTATGTCTTGGTTTTATAATTATTATTAGCCATATAAATAGTATAGTTGTATTAGCCCTCTGTGTACAGTCTTCTCTGTCCTCCAGACTCTTTCACATCATAAGGGGGCATTGTGAAAAAATAAAGGACAGTGCAGAATGGATAAATATCTTCAATCTTCTGGAGATTTAATGATCTTATATGGTGAGGGGATCTGAATCCAGCCCTTTCAGTCTTCCTCTATTCACAAGGAACACACTAGCCAAGCTCACTGCAATACAGAATGAAGGTACAGAACCACAGTAGTGACGCATTGCATAATATTGGGCCACAGAGCACTTTTATACTACTTACAAGGAAACCAAATAAATGTTTTGCACTGTTGAATTCCAAATTTGACTGGTTCTTGGGAGGTGCAACTGTGTTTGGCTTGTGGACATTCCATATTTGAAATTTATGTATGATGGAGTATTGTGACATCCTAATTGGCATTGTGGCATCACAATAGGTTATTTTGATATTACATTGGTGCATTGTGCATCACAATCGGTCATTTTGATATTACAATGGACTCTGTGACATCAGAATGGAGATTGTGATATCAGAATGAGTAATTGTGACATCACAATGAGTCATTGTGACACCAAAATGGATAATTCTTGCATCACAATGAGTAATAGTTACAAGGGGTAATTGTGACATTACAATATATTCTGTGACATCATATTGGGGTATTGTGACATTACAATGGGCTTTGTGTCATCAAAATTGAACATTCTGACATCACAATAGATCATTGTGACACCACATTGGGGCATTGTGACATTTCGATTGGTCATTGTGATTTTTATAATATTGGGCATGGCATGGGTCATGCCTATGACCACCAGCATCTCACAACCACTGGGATACTCACATTCTCCATCGTGGTTGCTACAGGTCTCTCATGCTTATTGCCGCCTCCTTCCTCCTGCTGTAAGCTCTGCATAGACATTCTCTTCCTTTTTCTTAAAGGACCTAATCTGTCCCCAGTCTATCACAGCGATTCCTATAGTGTTTAAAGCACCATCCCCTAGGTAGGGTGCCTTAGCAAAAAGGATTCTAGCTTTCTAGCTCCATTTAAGGTGTATCTGCTTTCTGTTTATTCTGACTTCCTTTTTTAACCTCTACCTGATTATTTAACTCCATACTGATGCAGCTTGTCCTGATCTCAGCCTGATTAACATACTGAACAAGTGTCACCTGACATATTGCATGATATATGGTATTGCATGAATCCTGCCTACACTGACCTAAGATTGTCCCTTGACCATATTTCTCCCTATCCCCTCAGTGCCATGCACAATTTTCTTTTAACGTGTGTAGGTGAGCTGCCACTAGGACCGGGAGTACTTCTAGAGGTAGTGACTGGTAGTCCTCTGCACTGGAGTGCAAATCTATGTATAGAGGATAAAAGGTGAATATCAGGGGAGTTTGGACCATGTAGAGAAGTCCCTTAGGAATAGTCCAAAGCCAAACTGATTTTTTGGCACAATGGGTCCACATCTGCTGCATTGCTGAGCAGAATAAAGTCTTGAAGAACTACAGGACACAGGGTTAGCCTAGGTCAAGGCTGAGCACTTCGAAAGAAGTCAAGGAAAGCCAGAAAAGACAGATATGTCTCTATTCAACCTGGAATAAATGAATGCCATGGTCAAGTAATATCTACTCTTTTGCCAATTTCTGTTAAAATATTCCCAGTCTAGGCCTCTTGACACAAAGCAATCTCCAGCAGTTCCCTGACCATTGTACCTCTAGTGAGAAGACATCAATCTGTTCCCCCTCACATGTAACGCTATAGTCGCAGTGTGTTTCCAGTGTCTGTTTGCTGTATGTACTGGAAAAGCTCCAGGATCGCATCTTTATTGTATCTGTAGGCATTTACCCAAAAGAGACCAAATGAGACCCTGTCATCAAACCAGAACAGAGCAGTCAGTTTGGCAATGCTATTTACACAATCCGAGTAACTAGTGTACTGCCTAATTTAATTTTTTGTTAAGTGCTTCTTTAGGGCAAGGCCAGACCATGATATCATGGCCATGATATGGCCATGATGTTGACAGAATGTAGCCAAAAACAACATGGCCAAGTCAGCCGCCACTGATTTCTATTACAACATGAAAAATTATTGTTTAATGACTGTTCAATGTTAATAGCTGCATGGTTTTGTGGATATACAGTACATACAGTATACAGTATGCCCATGTGTTTTTCAGCTGGTCTATTCTGAAATAATGTGAGCTTTCCCATGAAATGTGGCAGCTGATAACCCATGTGTATCTCCATGTTATACTGCAGCAGCATTTGTGTAATACCAATTTTCATCTGTATAATAGTATATAATATAATAGCTGTCAGCTGAGCACCATAGGGATTAGAAAGCCATTATGTCACGCCCAGGTCAAGAGCACTTGAAGCAACATTAAACATGGGGGCTCCTCTGGGCTCTCCAATCTCCATGGATTATCAACAGGAAGATATATAAGGGTTGAATCAACATCTTACCTTACACACTCAATACTGTCTGTACTTCTGGACTATAAATGAGTAATGACACATAGAAGACATGGTGGGAGCAAGCAAATGAGAGGAGAACGCGTCCTGCTCATCCTCATTCTTCATCTCCACATGGAGGACAGAGCTGCTTCTTGACCTCTGGGCAGCCTGACCAAGAGAAGAGTTTGCTTGTCTAAACACAACACCAGGCTACATGAATGAGCATATGGGTCCTAGTGAGGGGTGACTTGTCAAAGCAGCTACAGGATGCTAGTTCAAACATTTTTATGGTAAATTACAGTATACAAAGAAATCTGAACTCTGGGGAGTATTTCCGGTAAACTGAAAAGTTCAGTAAGTGAATCTCAAACTTTATAGGATGCTTTTATTGAAATTGATATATTTTGTAGTGTCGGATATAAATGCGTGACAAATAGATCACTTGATTAATATAAGCTTACATAATGATGATCTACCATCTACCGACTGGTGCACAATGCTCCAATATAACATGTATTGATGGCTTGGTTTCTAACCCCATCCACTTAAAGTAACACTGATGTTACAGGTAAGTTAAAAAGTCAACTATGTATCTCATTTTCTTCAATGTCATCTGTGATCATGGTGTCTTCTATGTACTGACTACTGTTTTCTGTGCTGTTATCTGCAGTGGACTCTGTGGAATGACTAGATGTGTTAGAATCACTTGAATTACTAGATTCATTGGAACTAGAATCACTTGAATTACTAGATTGATTATGTTCATTAGATTGACTTGAGTTGTCTGAGCTCAATGACTCATGTGAAAGCCTAGATTCGCTAAGCTCATTGGTGGTCTCAAAGACTGGAGTTGTGAAAGCACTGTTTTGAACGTTCAGCTCAGATGATCCTTGAGAGTCACTTGCTTCATTTAAAACAGTTGGTTCACTAGTGACATCACTGATGGATTCCTCTGAGTTAGTATTGTGACTAGACTCATTTGAACTACTAGATTCATTTGGCCCTGTAGAGCTGCTAGATTCTGGGGATCCTCTGGGGTTGCTTGACTCATTCGAACTTGTGTGATCAGATTCATCTGAGTCAGTGGGGTCAGTATTTTCATTCATATCTAAGGTGAAATCTTCTGTATTTATGGTTAAGCCTTTCTGTTTTTGTGAATTATCATTTTCATTGAAGTCTTCTGGCATGTCCCAATCATAAGAAATGTCTGGTGAGTGGTATGGATCACTGGGAGTGTCTTCATAGTCGATGCTTCTTTTCTGTAATTGTTTTATGAAGCTTCCTTTTTCCAGGTTATGTTTGAACATGTATTGTATTTTTCTTGATGTGTTATAAACAGTGGGACCTTGACTGATTTTATTTGGTCTGTGTTTCTTTCCACCATTTCGCCTTTTTGGAAGTTTTTGTGTTACATGACTCAGATCTCTTCTATGGAGGTACTTTATTATTGGACTCTTTGTCTCAATGTTTGATGTTTGTTTTTTAACCCCTGACTCGTCCTTCTTTGCTTGCATGCTAGTAACAGAGAAATTTAATGACTGCTGCATCGTGGAGTATGTTTTTGCCTTCATATGTGGCTGCATTTGTATATGTGCAGTTTTTTCTTGATGGTCTCCATTCTCAGTTTTGTTGATGTTCCTTAAGCCTTCTTTGCATTCTTGAAATCTTGTGATCTTAAAAATAAATTTATATAGATATATATAAATATTATTTATCACAAAGGTAAACTAAAATGTTGCCAAACAAGATGTTACTCTACTGTATTATGTGGATTTTATTCATGTGTTTTTAATGAGAATAGGTAGGTTCTTTTGGGAGGTTACTTTAATGTGATAAAGAATTTCTATTGTTCAACAAATTAGTTCAGGGATCTGAACATGGTCAAGTAGAATATGGACAAGGTGATGTGGGAGATGGCACATACCATATAAAAATTAACTATATTGCTACGTAAACTTCTGTTTCTCTGCATTGTAGTTATGTACAGGGGCTGAGCACATGACAGTAAGACACTGAATTTAATGCTTTTAGGAGAGAATACCTCCAAAATCCAGCATGCAATGGAGCACATGGAACATCTATAGCAGGCTATGTTTTGCCATATTATACACACGTAGACAAAATTGTTGGTACCCCTCGTTTAATGAAAGAAAAACCCACAATGGTTACAGAAATAACTTAAAAAAGCCAGATTGGAATTTGCCAAACTACATGTTGACAAGCCACAAAGCTTCTGGGAGAATGTCCTATGGACAGATGAGACAAAAATCAAAATTTTTGGCAAGGCACATCAGCTCTATGTTCGCAGATGGAAAAATGAAGCATATGCTGAAAAGAACACTGTCCCTACTGTGAAACATGGAGGAGGCTCTGTTATGTTCTGGGGCTGCTTTGCTGCATCTGGCACAGGGTGTCTTGAATCTCTGCAGGGTACAATGAAATCTCAAGACTATCAAGGGATTCTAGAGAGAAATATGCTGCCCAATGTCAGAAAGCTTGGTCTCAGTCGCAGGTCATGGGTCTTGCAAGAGAATAATGACCCAAAACACACAGCTAAAAACACCCAAGAATGGCTAAGAGAAAAACATTGGACTATTCTGAAGTGGCCTTCTATGAGTCCTGACCTAAATCCTATTGAGCATCTTTGGAAGGAGCTGAAACATGCCATTATAGTGTACAGTGGGTACGGAAAGTATTCAGACCCCTTTAAATTTTTCACTCTTTGTTTCATTGCAGCCATTTGCTAAAAGCAAAAAAGTTCATTTTATTTCTCATTAATATACACTCAGCACCCCAACTTGACAGAAAAAAAACAGAAATGTAGATATTTTTGCAAATTTATTAAAAAAGAAAAACTGAAATATCACATGGTCATTAGTATTCAGACCCTTTGCTGTGACACTCATATTTAACTTACATGATGTCCATTTCCTTCTGATCCTCCTTGAGATGGTTCTACTCCTTCATGGGAGTCCAGCTGTGTTTAATTAAACTGATTGGACTTGATTAGGAAAGGCACACACTTGTCTATATAAGACCTCACAGCTCACAGTGCATGTCAGAGCAAATGAGAATCATGAGGTCAAAGGAACTGCCCAAGGAGCTCAGAGACAGAATTGTGGCAAGGCACAGATCTAGCTAAGGTTACAAAAGAATTTCTGCAGCACTCAAGGTTCCTAAGAGCACAGTGGCCTTCATAATCCTTAAATGGAAGAAGCTTGGGACAACCAGAACTCTTCCTAGACCTGGCCGTCGAGCCAAACTGAGCAATCGTAGGAGAAGAGCCTTGGTGAGAGAGGTAAAGAAGAACCCAAAGATCACTGTGGCTGAGCTCCAGAGATGCAGTAGGGAGATGGGAGAAAGTTCCACAAAGTCAACTATCACTGCAGCCCTCCACCAGTCGGGGCTTTATGGCAGAGTGGCTCGAAGGAAGCCTCTCCTCAGTGCAAGACTTATGAAAGCTTGCATAGGGTTTGCCAAAAAAACACATGAAGGAGTCCCAGACTATGAGAAATAAGATTCTCTGGTCTGATGAGATGAAGATTGAACTTTTTGGCATTAATTCTAAGCGGTATGTGTGGAGAAAACCAGGCACTGCTCATCACCTGCCCAATACAATCCCAACAGTGAAACATGGTGGTGGAGGCATCATGCTATGGGAGTGTTTTTCAGCTGCAGGGACCGGACGACTGGTTGCAATTGAAGGAAAGATGAATGCGGCCAAGTACAGAGATATCCTTGGAGAAAACCACTTCCAGAGTGCTCTGGACCTCAGACTGGGCCAAAGGTTCACCTTCCAACAAGACAATGACCCTAAGCACACAGCTAAAATAACAAAGGAGTGGCTTTGGAACAACTCTGTGACCATTCTTTACTGGTCCAGCCAGAGCCCTGACCTCAACCCAATTGAGCATCTCTGGAGAGACCTGAAAATAGCTGTCCACCAACGTTCACCATCGAACCTGACGGAACTGGAGAGGATCTGCAAGGAAGAATGGCATAGTATCCCCAAATCCAGATGTGAAAAACTTGTTGCATCATTCCCAAGAAGACTCACGGCTGTACTAGCTCAAAAGGGTACTTCTACTCAATAATAATAATAATAATAGTCCCACGATGGGGAAATTCAGTGTGTTACAGCAGCAAAGATAAGCAGATACAAATACAAATACAATATGTACAGGAATGTTCCAAGGTAAGAGGCATTACATTGATAGTAGACAGACAGATAAGAAGTAGCAGAGGGGGGGGGGGGGGATTTAACAGGCAGAAAGATATTTCAGTTCTCTGTGTGTAATGATCTCCATTTAGGTTGGTGTTGGTTGTACAGCCTAACCGCGGTGGGGAGGAAAGACTTCTGATAGCACTCCTTCTCACACTTAGGGCGGAGCAGTCGGTCACTGACAGTACTGCCCAGTGCGATCACGGTCTCATGCATGGGATTGGACTTCTTATTCCGCATAGAGCTCACCACGGACAGTATCCTTCTGTCGCCCACCACCTGCACTGGGTCCAGTGGGCTCCCCAGGACAGAGCTAGCCCTTCTAATCAGCTTGTCAAGTTCATTTCTATCCCTGGTTGATATACTGCTCCCCCAACAGGCCACTCCGAAGAAGATGGCTGATGCCACTACCGAGTTGAAGAAAGTCCTAAGAAGTGCCCCCCGGATTCCAAAGGCTCTCAGCCTCCTAAGCAGGTAGAGCCTGCTGTGGCCCTTCCTGTACAGGACCTCCATGTGATCTGCCCAGTCCAGCTTATTATTAAGGAGCAAACCCAGGTACTTATAGGTGTTTACAATCTCGATGCCCGTCCCCAGGATGTCCACTGGTTTAGGAGGGCATCTTCATTTCCGGAAGTCCACCACCATCTTCTTGGTCTTCCCCGCGTTAATCTTCAGGTGGTTCCGTTGGCACCAGTCCACAAAATCCCGGTTCAGTTCTCTGTACTCCCTGTCATCATCGTCTGTGATGAGACCTACTATTGCAGAGTCGTCAGAATACTTCTGCAGGTAGAAGCTAGATGAATTGCACCTAAAATCTGCAGTGTACAGTGTGAAGAGGAAAGGGACGAGAACTGTACCCTGAGGTGCCCCCGTATTACAGATCACGGTATCTGACATACAGTCTCGGGCTATCACGTATTGAGGTCGATTTGTGAGGTAGTCTAGAATCCAGTTGGAGAGGTGGTGGTCCACTCCAGCAAGGTCCAGCTTGTCTCTCAGTAACCCCGGCTGTATGGTGTTAAAAGCACTGGAGAAATCAAAGAACATTATTCTCACTGTGTTCCCTGGTTTCTCCAGGTGAGAAAGAGCCCTGTGCAGAAGGTGTATGATGGCATCATCTACCCCAATGCTTGACCAATAAGCAAACTGGAGAGGGTCCATAGTAGGGCTCACTAGAGGGCAGAGATGTGTGAGAACCAATCTCTCTAAGATCTTCATCAAGTGGGATGTCAGTGCTACAGGTCTGTAGTTGTTGAGGTCCATAAGGTGAGGTTTCTTTGGAACTGGTACCACACAAGAAGATTTCCATAAGTCAGGAACTATTTTCTGCCTCAGGCTCATATTAAACATATATGTAATTACAGTCATATGAAAAAGTTTGGGCACCCCTATTAATCTTAATCATTTTTAGTTCTAAATATTTGGGTGTTTGCAACAGCCATTTCAATTTGATATATCTAATAACTGATGGACACAGTAATATTTCAGGATTGAAATGAGGTTTATTGTACTAACAGAAAATGTGCAATATGCATTAAACCAAAATTTGACCGGTGCAAAAGTATGGGCACCTCAACAGAAAAGTGACATTAATATTTAGTAGATCCTCCTTTTGCAAAAATAACAGCCTCTAGTCGCTTCCTGTAGCTTTTAATCAGTTCCTGGATCCTGGATGAAGGTATTTTTGACCATTCCTCTTTACAAAACAATTTCAGTTCAGTTAAGTTTGATGGTCGCCGAGCATGGACAGCCCGCTTCAAATTATCCCACAGATGTTCAATGATATTCAGGTCTGGGGACTGGGATGGCCATTCCAGAACATTGTAATTGTTCCTCTGCATGAATGCCTGAGTAGATTTGGAGCTGTGTTTTGGATCATTGTCTTGCTGAAATATCCATTCCCGGCGTAACTTCAAATTCATCACTGATTCTTGTACATTATTCTCAAGAATCTGCTGATACTGAGTTGAATCCATGCGACCCTCAACTTTAACAAGATTCCCGGTGCCGGCATTGGCCACACAGCCCCAAAGCATGATGGAACCTCCACCAAATTTTACAGTGGGTATCAAGTGCTTTTCTTGGAATGCTGTGTTTTTTTGACGCCATGCATAACGCCTTTTTGTATGACTAAACAACTCAATCTTTGTTTCATCAGTCCACAGGACCTTCTTCCAAAATGAAGCTGGCTTGTCCAAATGTGCTTTTGCATACCTCAGGCGACTCTGTTTGTGGCGTGCTTTCAGAAACGGCTTCTTTCGCATCACTCTCCCATACAGCTTCTCCTTGTGCAAAGTGTGCTGTATTGTTGACCGATGCACAGTGACACCATCTGCAGCAAGATGATGCTGCAGCTCTTTGGAGGTGGTCTGTGGATTGTCCTTGACGGTTCTCACCATTCTTCTTCTCTGCCTTTCTGATATTTTTCTTGGCCTGCCACTTCTGGGCTTAACAAGAACTGTCCCTGTGGTCTTCCATTTCCTTACTATGTTCCTCACAGTGGAAAAAGGTTAAATCTCTGAGACAACTTTTTGTATCCTTCCCCTGAACAACTATGTTGAACAATCTTTGTTTTCAGATCATTTGAGAGTTGTTTTGAGGAGCCCATGATGCCACTCTTCAGAGGAGATTCAAATAGGAGAACAACTTGCAATTGGCCACCTTAAATACCTTTTCTCATGATTGGATACACCTGGCTATGAAGTTCAAAGCTCAGTGAGGTTACAAAACCAATTTTGTGCTTCAGTAAGTCAGTAAAAAGTAGTTAGGAGTATTCAAATCAATAAAATGATAAGGGTACCCAAATTTTTGCACCAGTCAAATTTTGGTTTAATGCATATTGCACATTTTCTGTTAGTACAATAAACCTCATTTCAATCCTGAAATATTACTGTGTCCATCAGTTATTAGATATATCAAATTGAAATGGCTGTTGCAAACACCCAAATATTTAGAACTAAAAATGATTAAGATTAATAGGGGTGCCCAAACTTTTTCATATGACTGTATACTACACAGCTGATCCCCACAAGTCTTAATTAGCCTTGCACTGATGTCAACTGGCCCTGCGGCTTTCCTCACATTGATCTTTTTCATCTCCTTACTCACCTGGGCCCTTGTGAAGGTCAGACTGTGGTCAGATAAAGATGGGTTTCTGGATTTACTGGTCTGGTGGGAAGTAGCTGCATGGGGTGAAGTCATTGTGGTGGGGGGAACTGAAAGACATGCTGGGGTGGGAGGAGCTGGTGTGTGATCAAATCTATTGAAGAATAGGTTTAGTTCGTTAAGCCAATTAACATCTGCCTCAATCTGGCAGACAGACTGTCTATGACCCGAAATTGACTTAAGACCCTCCCAGACCCCCTTATGTCTTTTCTTTCCATTTGCTTTTCCATTTTTTCCTTGTAATTGGCTTTTTTTCTGCCTGATTTGACACCTCAGCTCCTTTTGTACTTCCCTCAGCCCCTCCTTATCTCTTTTCCTAAATGCAATCTTTTTTCTCCTTAAGTAGTGTTTTTATATCGGAATTAATCCATGGTTTGTTGTTGGAAAAGCACCTCACCACTTTTGTGGGTACTGTGAAACCAGAGTGTCCGGAGTAACTTCAGTGAGCCAAGTATCGGTAAACAGCATCATGCTGCACACCCGAAACTCCTGATGATGCCTGGTGAGCACCGTTATTTCATCCATCTTGTTTGCAAGAGATCTCACATTGTCCATAATGATGGAGGGGAGAGCTGGTCTGAAACGTCTCTTTTTAATCCTCTGCTGGTCTCCAGCTCTACACTCCCCCACCCCCTTTTTCTTCTCCAAAGCTCCTGGGGGATGTCTGGTCTATTGGTATGCAGCCCTGCTGTGTCTCTAAGCTGCATAAGTTCATCTCTGGAGTAGACAAAATAATTGTCTGCAGACACAATAGTTCCCATTTGAAGCAGAGCAAAACAAACAAAAAGTATCACAAAGATCCAATTCCAAGTCTTCATGTGTTTCTTCATAGTGCAAAGCCCCTTAAGTAGAGTGATAAAAAACAAGACAAAGAAAGAAAAAGAAGAGAAAGACTCAGAGCTGCTGAAACAGGCTGCCACTCCAGCGGCGCCATCTTGGAATTAAAAAAAAAATACTCAATACTGAGCAAAGGGTCTGAATGCTTATGACCATGTGAAATTTCAGTTTTTCATTTTTAATAAATTTGCAAAAATATCTACATTTCTGTTTTTTCAAGATGGGGTGCTGAGTGTACATTAATGAGAAATAAAATGAACTTTTTTGCTTTTAGCAAATGGCTGCAATGAAACAAAGAGTGAAAAATTTAAACGGGTCTGAATACTTTCCATACCCACTGTATCTTAGAGTGTATCTGGTACAAATTTTTGGGGTATATTACTAATGGTTCATAACATAATTCCTCTAGATTTTTAGTTAAATTATATCTTTTACTATTATTAGAGTCTCTTAGTAAGCGAGGCATCAGTGGAGCAATTGAAGATATTAGCAGGACAGTGGTAAAGTGGCTCTCAACCCAGCACACTGCTTATCTGTAAACTAATGAGGAACTCCTGCATGCTCATTCTCATGTGTCTTTTTATATTACTATATACCTTTGTATATAGTATATGAATTTGTGTTTCTATAGATTATTTTTATACCATGCCTGATGAAGAGAGTTTTATTGAAAGCTTCTCTTATGTCACAGAATGGAGCAACTAAAGCTTAACTTTTAATAATGTATATACATAAAAATAGATTAGGATAAAATAAGTGAATTATTGATATACCACACACAATATAAAAAACTGGGGCGGTGTATTACATGTCATGTCATACTGTAGATGGGGTATGACCTAACCACTTTCCCAGTATAAAATATTGTCCAGAGTATGATTAGTGAACTCTAAACAAAAAAGGCTTCAGTTGCTACTTTGTTTCCCACTAGGATACACAGTGAAACACTGGCCTCAATATCCCTAGCAATGATTAATTAGCACCAGAATCAAAGCCTATGTTACGCCAGGTTCACACCTGCATCTGGTATCTATCCGCTTGCAAACCGTCTTAAGGCTGGGTTCACACCTGCGTCTGGTATCCATCCGCTTGCAAACCGTCTTAAGGCTGGGTTCACATCTGCATCTGGTACCCGTCCGCTTGCAAACTGTTTTAAGAGAAAAACGGTTTGGTGCAAAAAGGATTCCAAATGGTTACACAGCGGACACCCGAATGCGTTTTTTTAGACAGGTTAGGGAGCGTTCACACTACTGTTGGTGTCCGTCAGTAGTGTCCGTGGCTATTGTCCGTTACAAGATTTTAGCTACGGACACTAGTTGAACCGTCAGAAATCCGTTAAAATTTCCATTCATTTCAATGGGTTTTTATATTGTGTCCGTTAGTGTCCGTTAGTGTCCGTTTACACCAAATCCGTCAGAAGTCCGTTATTTTTTCACAGACAAAAAATCCTACATGCAGTACTTTTTGTCCATTTGAAAAAAACGGATTCTTGACGGACAGCAAGTGTCCGTTACTTTTTTAACATTGAAGTCTATGGGTAACGGACATATAAAGGACAGTAACTGAAAGCTATCAGTTACTGTCTGTTATTTTATGTCCGTTTACTTTCCCTGCGCATGCTCAGAAAGGAGAAACAAAAACAAAAAAAAAAAAACTAGCAGTGTTAGAGGACATTTCGTGTCCTCAGGCACATGCGGTTTTACATACCGCTAGAAAGCCGACAGCGCGCTGAATTCAGCGCACTGCCGGCTTTCCCGGTATGTGCCCCGGGGCTGGAGATATCGGCGGTGTAATGTTTTACTGTTAGAAGGGCGCTGCGAGGATCTCCCTCCCTCACACTTCTCTTTGTTCAGAGACTTGTACTGAGGGGGGCGTTCCTCACAGCTTGAGCGTCATCGCTGGGCTGTGAGGAACGCCCCCTCTCTCTGTTCTAGTCTATAGCCGGGTACTGTCAGAGGAATGCCCTCCCTGATAGTTCTGTTCATTCATAGCCCTGTACTGGGGGGGGCGTTCCTCACAGCTGAGCGTCATCACTGGGCTGTAAGGAACGCCCCCTCTCTCTGTACTGGTCTATAGCCCTGTACTGTCAGAGGGGGCGTTCCTTACTGCCCGGCGATGACGCTGAGCTGTGAGGAACGCCTCCTCAGTACAGCGCTATGGACCAATGAGAAGTGGCAGGGAGGGAGTTCCTCACAGCACCCTTCAAACAGTGAGTAAAGTAAAACATGTAACTCCACACCGTCGATATCTCCAGCCCCGGGGCACATACCGGGAAAGCCGGCAGTGCGCTGAATTCAGCACGCTGTCGGCTTTCTAGCGGTATGTGACATTAAAAAACGGACACTACCTGATGCTCATCAGTTAGGGTCCGCTATGATAGGTGTCCGTTTATTTTTTTTTTAACGGACACCTTCATAGCGGACTCCAACGGTAGTGTGAACCCTGCTTTAGTCAATGTGTGTCCGTTCAAAATAATTGACCGTTTGTGTCAGTTTGTGTCCGTTTTCGACCAATCCGTTTTTTTTTCTCTTCCCCTTCTTCATTCTGAGCATGTGAGGAAAAAATGGATTGCAAAACAGACACAAACTCATTGCTATCCGTTTGTAATCCGTTTACCATAGACCTCAATGTAAAAAAAAACGGATTGGTTGTTGTCCGTCTGGAATCCTTATTTTTGAACAGAGAAAAAGTACTGCAAGTCCGACTTTTTTCTCCGCTCAAATGAGCAAATACCAAAGGGAAATGCTCCAAACGCAGACCTGTGGATGGTTTTTACAACCCATTGAAATCAATCAGCTTTTGCGGATTTTGAGACGGTTTCAAAAACTGATTTTGTGTGGAGAGCCAAACACTGATGTGAACCCAGCCTTAGAGGGGGAGCACTTGTAAATGTGTCTATACTCCCTCATGCAATGATACAGAGGCACCTAGGGATAAATAACGTATTGTTTAAATCCCTGGCTAAAATCAGACCTCAAATCAGACCTCTACGTGTTTCCCCCAAATTAATAGAGAACTTGAGATCATCAAGAGGTAAGTCTTCAATAGGGACATAAAAAAAAAAAAGAAAGAAAACGTTGCATTTAAAAACCCATGGTGGGCCACGATACTCAGTTTTGAGCCGTCTTGGGAAATTCAATTTTAAATGCAACCTTTCTTTCTTTCTTTTCCCATATTTAAGACTTACCTCCTGATGATCCAAAGTTATCTATTTTAAATAGTTTTCCCTCTCTGTTACGGTCATTTTAATGAAGGTGACACTGTTTTGTTGCTGGGCCCGGAATTAGAACCTGTGGTAGTGGCTTTTTTTTTCCCCCTTTTTTGTTTTTTTTTATCATGTGACCACCTGGGTACACAGTGATCGGAAATGCAGGTATGGTAATAAACTGACCCTGCTTTCTCTATTGGAGGTCCGGCTGTAGTAACAGCCAGCAACTCCATTTTACAGCTGCACAATTTCTTACAGCAGCCTAACCTTGCAAGAACGTCGGGTACGTGCTTGCAGGATTAGAAGTGGACTGCGTGGACGTATATAGTCAATGGGCGGTCCGAACAAATTAAGAAACATACACTGGGCAGTATACATTTTTTTAATATGGATCATGAATGCCATGGTTAGGTATCAGTAAGAGGCATCCATTTAATGTACAGTAGTGCGCAAAAGTTTTAGGCATGTGTGGAAAATGCTACAAAGTAATGTTTTCAAAAATAGAAGTGTTAATAGTTTATTATTAATCAAAATGCAAAGTGAAAGAACACAAGAGAAATCGAAATCACATCAATATTTGTTGTGACCTCCTTTTGTCTATAATTTTGCATATTTTGAAGGAACCTGGCAGAGAGGTTATTCCAAACATCTTGTAGAACTAAACACAGATATTTTGTCGGCATAGGCTTGCTCAGAACCATCTGTCTCTTTATGTAATCCCAGACCAACACTATGATGTTGAGATCAGGACTCTGTAGGGGCCATATCATTACTTCCAGGTCTCCTCTTCCACAGGTTACTCACACTAAATATTGATGTGATTTAGATTGCAATTATGTTAATTTACTTCATTTTGTTATTTCACAAAAATCAACTATTAACACTTCTATTTGAAAGTATACTATAGTTTACTTTGCAGCATTTTTCCACAACTGCCTAAAAATTTTACACAGCACTGTATGTACCAGGGCTTACTCTGAACATATGTTAAGCATGTGAGAGTAATGCAATGTAAAAAAAAAGCATGGTACACATCAATATCACATGGTCACATCAATATACACAATATGGTTCTATAATGATTGCTTCAAAGTCACAGAAAACAAAGCATTTTGGTGACAGACTTTGTACCTCGAAACAGATAAAATTTGACCTAGTAATAAAAATGGTAAAGTTTATTTGTTACTTTTAATGTTGTTACTTACTGGTGATGCAAGGGTTAAACCAAGGACATATCCATAGATGAAAAAGGTTTTCATTCTTGAAACAGGAATGTAAAAAATATTTTATATCAATTACATAATTCTATTAATGCATGAATAAATAAAAATGTCCATGTTTTTCAAGATAAAAAATATAGGAAAGTACCTATACTGTATGTATGTGAATGTCCACCAGGTGCTGCCACCATAGATCAGATGTATAGCAGGTATTTTTCATTTTCCTTATCTTCCCAGCTGTGTAGCACCCTTGTTTTTATGCTGTGAGGGTTTGTTGTGGGTTGGATTACCTTGTAAAGGACTAAAGTTCTCATGATTCCTTTCTACTGCCACATACATTGCTTTCATTTATCACTGCGAGCATGCCTCCCTATTACAAAGTATAAGGTAGTGCTGTAATTACTCACAGTCTTCATACACAACTGACCTCTGCTGTTCTGTTGCTCACTGCAATTCTATTGCTCTGCTGCACAGCATGAGAAACACAATCACTGCAGAGACAGAGAAGGAGAGGGAAACCAGTGGAGATAAGAAACATGGGTGACATCCTGTACAGCAAAGAGTGGAAAGTAGGAAAAGCATACAGGATGTAATATGAGTGGAGTACACAAGGCAGGAACTTACACCTCCTTCCACTATGATAGATGACTGAAAATGTTCAAGTGAGAAATTTATAAGTTTATATGCAGTGAGCTCTATCTAGTAGCTATGGTAGACAGATAGAATTTTATCATTTATCCCTATGTTTGTGTATAGGAGCAAACTTTGACCCCTATAAAGTTACAGTATAAACTTAAAGGGGTTGTCAAAGACTGATCAATGATCTATCCTTAGGATAGATCACTAATTTAAGATCAGTCCAACACCCAGCCCTGCACTGATCAGCTGTTTTTAGCATAGCATATAGAGGCACTGCGCTATGACAGCTTCACACTCTGTACACTGTGCTAAAAATTAGTGCAGGGCCCAGGAGTCAGACCCCCACTCATTATTATTAGTCTTTGTCCACCCCTTTTTTCTGTGCAGAATTTCAGACCTACAGTATTTATAAAAAATAAAGGTGACAGTACAACAATAACTACTTTATTATTCTAGATCATCAGGGACAGACCTTTTAACTTGTTACTCTAGACTACCTAAGATTATACCACTATAATTTTCTGGCACTATTGTTTTTTTAGGCGTTTTTCGCTGGCAATTTGCTGGCTATGATGTTGCTTTTGATAGGGATAATCTGATATCAGTCCTTGACATAATCCAGTGCGTGCTGTTGGATCCTTCAGTATCATATTAAGACCTAAATGTGGGTACTCATATTGTTTTCTTCTATACGGAATTAGAGATGATTCTGATAATTACATCTTTCACATAATGAAAGATCTGGTCAATGTGGATAAGTAAAGTTCAGCTTTTGTCACTTTAAGAACTAGTACAGAGAAGTCTGTAATTACTGAGACTATCCTTGGAAGTACACAACAACAACTATGTGTGTGGTACGGTCGAGACTATTATAGGGCAATGCCACCAATTACATTACCACTTGGCATGATCATAAAGCCATTGAAATATATGTTATACACTCCTAATATATCTGAGTTCCTTACATCAAAAAGCTGACAAGCCAAATCCTATTTCTTTGCAAATTTCAATAAGCAGACATGCTAATATTGAAATGTTTCTCAGAGTTGAATGGTTGGACCATGTGCTTCAAATGTCAAACAGTGTCCCAAACACAGAGAAGTTGGCCAACTGTTGGTATGATATGGTCACTCTCTGTGACCATAAAAGTTGGCCAAGTTGGTATGATATGGTCACTCTCTGTGGTTCTGAACTAAGCATCTATGTGGTCATTTTTAGAAGCTAAAAGTGAAGGTACAGATAAATAAATTCACTAAACAATTGAATTACTGAGACACAGGCAAAACGACGGCACAATATAAATGATGAGAATGCACCAGAAGATTAACAGTTATAAAATAAACTTGTGTATATAACTGGACAAAGAGGAAAAGCTGCATCCGACTATTACTAAGAACAGGGCACGTTAGCAGTGGGTTACCAGATAATACATATTGTCAAGAAACATTGCTGGTCGCTAAGATTTTGGATTGCCAAATTATGTGAACTGTGTCATGTCTTGAGGGAATTTCATCTCTAGGAATTTTGGAGACAAGTGTGCTGGATCTATAGATACTGGAGGCTGCCTGTGGGATGCCAGAAATGATTGACCTCTAAGAAAGGAGATGAAAGCCACACTTTCTGTGTGTTTCTATGGCACTAAAAAGGTCTAAAATCCAAAGGTTGCCACACAATAATGTTTTATAATGCTTTATCTATTTATGCTATTATATTTTATAAAAAGTCATAATTATTTCAAAAAAGGTGCTGAAATGTTTTTGTTGGCCCAGTTATACTGTTATGGATAGATACTAAATATGGCCAGTGATAGAGGTTATCTTCACAATATTTTGTCTGGAATTATAAAACTTTCTGGCTTTCCAGACAAGAAAACATAAGGCACTGGTGCAGCCTCATCTTAAATATACAGTCTATAAAATGTAAAAGTGTTATATTACTGTGAAAGATATAACCTTCTGGTGTTATATTGACTGAGTTGTACAGGTCATTAGCCCACAAATTATACTCACATTGGTAACTACAGATGATGTGTAACTTCTATTAACTCAATACCTATAAGTACAGTAATGCTTACCTGCTATTATTTTACAGGTTGCTGCTTGCCTGCTTTTTAGCTCAGCTCCATTAGAGTAGAGCTGTGATCTGTAACTACAATGCCTACATGAAGGCTTAGGTAGTCTAAGACACGCCTCCTATCTCATCATTACTTCACACTGTTTCTCCCTCCCTCTGCCTTCTCTGATTGGCTGCTCTGTATACACACAAGACCAAGGTCACCAGGAAGTCAGTGCATAGACTGTTGTTACATAAAATTAGTATCTGGGACTCATGGTGAGTTGTTTTACGTACTGATAAATATGAAAACTTACGGCTAACAATGGAATCTTATGAGGCGTGGTTTGACCCTACAAATAATATTTATATATTTTTTTCTCACTAAACTTTTTATTGGTTTTGCTTAAACGATAAATACATACAAAATTATTAACTGGAAAGAACATTGGTGGAGGGATGAAGGAATGGATGAGGAGAAGGCTGGAGGGGAGATAACATCTGGGAGGAGGAAAGGAGGAAGAAAGTATAAGGGAGAAGGTGAGTGACATATGACTCTGTTGCAGCAGAGTTTCACAGAACAGTAGAACAAACAACAAAAGTCTTGTCCAATATTTATATTTTTAATACGAATTATAAAGTTAACAAGGTCATAATTTTATGTTCACCAACACCAACCCTTTACCCTAGCTGAATATGATTTACATGCTGTATATGTTATTTCAGGTGTTCTATGTCACTATGGAAGTCAGGCATGTAGTGTCCTCCTTTGCAAACAATTTTGCAGAATTTTAGTGCAGTTCTCATCTTTGCTAGTTTTCTAGAGCATTGTATATTATGCTATAAAACTATTTTTGTTACAGATGTGTCACTATAAATCAATATTTCTGTAAGAAACACATTTCACAGAGGTGTGTTGCAAAAATTAAACATTAACTATTTAGGGATTGTCTTACAGTGTTTATGAAAACCCCACAACTTCCACCAGATGGTCAATATAACTAGTAACTAGGTATTTTCTAAAAACAAAAAACTCAAACTCAAAATATCTTAAAACTGTGTTCCAGAATATGAAACATACCTGATCATCCAATGCTACCGGCAGTACTTGCTCTGCTCACAGTGCTGGCTACACACAGGTTTATTGCAGGTAAGCGGGCACATTTAAACTGTGTGTAATCCTTCCATCCACCAATCCAACTAGGTTGTTGTAATCATTGTTATAATCCACATTGTACATACTAATCATTCCAATTGTTTGCTTCCTGGCATGACATTACTCACTAGGCTACTTTCCAAAGACCTCTACAGTTTAATTATGTTTTTTGGCATATTCATCAAATCAAGCGCTCAGCCACCCTGGCCTTCTATGAGGAACAGTCAGGAGAACACATCAATAGGGGGTTTATCAAAGTTGACAGTTGCAAACTTTTCTCTAAAAACTCAGTGTAAAATAGAATTGGACAACTTGTTTTTATTTATGCAGTTGTTGAAATATAATTGATATAATGTGATAAGGGAAACAATTATATCCAGTACACAACATTACAATCTTAGATGTAAATATGTAATAAGTAAAGGTTCCACACCTTTAAGTATTACTCCCGCCTCCTCTTTTTATCTATTATTATTATTATTATTATTGTTTATTTATATAGCATCATTAATTCCATGGTGCTTTACATTTGCGGATTTACATACAGTACACCAGATATACAAAACAGATAATACAAACAGTGACCAACTGGCACGGTGGGATAGAGGGCCCTGCCCACAAGGGCTTACAATCTATGAGGGAAGAGGGATAGAGACAGAAGGTGAGGGGAGAGACTGTACAGATGGCGATGTGGTGACAGTAGTGTTATTGGAGGTTGTAGGCCTTCCTGAATAGGTGAGTCTTCAGGGCCTTCTTGAAGCTCGTGATTGTGGGGGTCAGTCTTATGTGTCTTGGTAGTGAGTTCCAGAGTATGGGGGATGCACGGGAGAAATCTTGGAGACGATTGTGTGAGGAGCGGATGAGAGCAGAGGGATGTTAGTCCATACTTAGTACACAAGCATATAAGATTACAATTAAGTCTATGGAGGAGGAGGAGGAAGAGAGAGACTATCTACAGAATTAAATGGGTCATTTCTGTCAAAACAAGACTGAATAGTAATTCCTGGTAACCTAACTGTGTTGTAAAAGAGAACTGTGTCTCTATAGTGCAAATATCTCTTTGTTTTGAGGAGCTGTTGTTCATAGACTTGTATGTACAGATTTGATCAATGGCTGAAAGAGACAGCTAAGTGAAGAAACAGACCAATTTCTTTAATGAAGTATATTGCAGATTTTGTTACTGTCACCTGTACTATGGATTTATGAAAAAAAGCTTAGTTACACTTTAAAGAAACACTCACTGGATACATATTTTACTATATTTGTGCTTTTTGATGGTCTAGTGGTAGTCGCAAAAACCGTGGGACCGTGAGGCTGTGCAGCACTGTGTTGCAGTCCCGATATGACTGATGATAAAGATCAGCAGTCATATCAGTAGCAGAGCAATGCACAGCCTTCAGCAGTGGGCCCAGGAGAGGTGAGTAAAAATAGTAAACAGGTATATTCACCTCTCCTGGGCATCTGCCGATGTTCCAGTTTCCTTTTTAGGCCTCTTCCACCCTCTGACTGATGTCAAGCACCCCAGGGGTCACCACTGAGGGGCCTACTGATTGGGCCTCAGTGGTCACATGGGGCATGCTAATGTCATAATTCTGGGTCAGTGCATCATGGCATCAATACGCCCCATGCGTGATGTCAGCAAGAGGCCCAGGAAAGGTGAGGAAAGTGAACATAAGTGTTTGTTATTTTTCCTCACCTCCACTGGGCCTCCATTCTGTGGGGCTACTCAGGAACATTATACTATTTGGGGCCACTGTGGAGCATTATACTGTGTGGGGCCACTGAGGAGCATTATACTTTGTGGTGGTACTGTGGAGCATTATACTGTGTGGAGCCACTGTGGAGCATTATAATGCAGGGGGCCACTGTGGAGCATTATACTGTGTGGAGACATGGTTGAGCAGTTTATATGGTATTATGTGGGGCATTATACTGTGTGGGTAGCACTAGGGAACATTATATATACTGTGTGGGGGCCACAGAACAAGAAACTGTAAGATACATTGGGGAGAAAGAGGGCCCACAAATTTTGTTGGTATGAGGCCCAAAAATTCTTAATGGCAGTATAGAATAAAATACAGGATACAGTGCTAAAAGGCAGAATAAAAAGAATAATACAGCAGAATACAGGTAGGGACATTTATATTTCAAATGCGACTAAGTACAGTAGAGGTGGGTCCCCGGCAAAATTATTGTCCTAAAATGGGTCCCACCTTCAGAAAGTTAGGGAACCACTAGTCTAGATATTATTTTACAATTGCTGTAAATGACAACTGATTTTATTTTTCCATTATCGTAAAACTTTTTATCAAGAGATAACTATTGAAGCCAGTAGCTCCATGTAATGTAGTCATTCATGCTGAAAGTCAGTTTTGCATTTTTTTTTTTTTTTTTACCTGAGGAGCATTGTATGACAATTAAATATGTTCCTTTATTCCCTATGGAGATATAGAATATGAGTTCACCTTTATTCTGATCATTTTGATTAAAAGGGATTATCTGGGTTCTAGTGGTATACCTACGATAAAAGCAGACCATGAAACTTCTTGCGGCCCATGGTGAGAGGACAAAGGCACATATAGGGGCGCAGTTATTGTGGGTACAGCTGTAGTAGTTGTTACTGGACCCATGTCTCTGGTGGGGCCCCAATGGTCCCTCTGTCACATAAAATATGTTTCTATTCTAAACGGTACAAGGCAGGTAGGGAGCTACATTACAGATTTTGAACTGGAGCTGAAAATCTTCAAGTTACGCCTCTGGGTACAGAAATTCTTTCCATCAAACATTCATAGCATTTGTCTACAACTACAACTAGGAAGAATTCACTACACAAAGGTATTAACAGCTCCCATTGTCAGAGAATTTTTAATACTGGCAAATGGTATGAATAGAGGAGCAGATTTACTAATGAATGTGTGCTAGAATTCTGGTACAGTTTCCACCAAAAATATCTATATATCAGATGTATTATTAACTGTTTTGTGCACTTTCTGTTCCTTGTCAAACAAGTATGTGGAGCTTAGCGAAAAGGTGTGGAGCTTAATATGCAGAACAGTGCATCAGAAAATACCTCAAAAGTTTTCCACATTTTTTGAGTGTGGTAAAGTTAAACTAGAAAGTCTAACAATGTGCCAAATTTGTCATTCAGCACCTGACACTGTGTGGGGTAGTTTAAGACTGTTTAGTTTAAGTTTGCACTATTAGACAATCTGAGTAAGTCTGCCCCAGTGTGTTAGTATGTTTCCCAGTAAAAATTGGAGATTTATGAAGACTGGCATTTTTAATGCCAGACCGTGTGCCTGGATTGAAATCTACACCAGCTCATTGCTGGCATAAATTTTCAACATCATTTATGTAAGTTTTTTGATATAAATGAGCATAAATTTGCTGGAGTAGGGGTAGCCTTGTCCCCTGAATGCTCTTGCCATACCCATGTGGTGTGGGTAGTACAAAAATGCCAGCTGCAACAATTTATGCTGCAACTGGTGTTTAAAAAGTTGCAAACTTTTTAATGCCAGAAATATGTATTTTACACGTAAAATAATATTAAATCTCCACAATGTGTGCCAGTTTATACAGCAGGGTGCTATCACATAATTATGCTATAGTCTTTAACCCTTTAAGAATGCAGCATAGTTTGTACTTTAATGCTCATACTTTCCTTCCCCAAAATTCATAACTTTTATTTTTCTGTCGACATACAGTTGTGCTAAAAAGTTTACATACCCCGGCAGATTTTTTGTTTTTTTGGCCTTTTTTTCAGAGAATATGAGTGATGACACAAAAACTTTTTCTCCACTCATGGTTAGTGGTTGGTTGAAGCCATTTATTGTCAAACTTTTGTGTTTTCTCTTTTTAAATCATAATGACAACCAAAAACCTCAAAATGACCCTGTTCAAAAGTTCACATACCCTGGTGATTTTGGCCTGATAACATGCCCATAAGTTGACACAAAGGGGTTTGAATGGCTACTAAAGGTAACATCCTCACCTGTGACCTGTTTGCTTGTAATCAGTGTGTGTGCATAAAAGCTGGGTGAGTTTCTGGGATCCAGACAGACTGTTGCATCTTTCCTCCAACCACTGACGTTTCTGGATTGAGAGTCATGGGGAAAGCAAAGGAACTGTCCACGGATCTACGGAAAAAGGTAGTTGAACTGTATAAAACAGGAAAGGGATACAAAAAGATATCCAAGGAATTGATAATGCCAGTCTGTAGTGTTCAAACTGTGATTATCAAATGGAAACTCAGGGACTCTGTAAAAACCAAATCACGGTCAGGTAGACCAACAAAAATCTCGGCCACAACTGCCTGTAAAATTGTTCGGGATGCAAAGAAAAACCCACACATAACATCAGCTGAAATACAGGGCTCTATCGGTGTGGCTGTTTCAAGATGCACAATAAGGAGGCACTTAAAGAAAAATGGGCTGCATGGTTGAATTGCCAGAAGAAAGCCATTACTGCGCAAATGCCACAAAGAATCTTGCCTTCAATATGCCAAACAGCACAGAGACAAGCCTCAAAACTTCTGGAACAAAGTAATTTGGATTGATGAGACAAAAATCGAACTTTTTGGCCACAACCATAAACGTTACATTTGGAGAGGTGTCAACAAGGCCTTTGATGAAAGGAACACCATTCCTACTGTAAAGCACGGAGGTGGATCACTGATGATGTGGGGATGTGTGAGCTTCAAAGGCACAGGAAACTTGGTCAAAGTTGAAGGAAAGATGAATGCAGCACGTTATCAGCAAATACTGGAGGCAAATTTGCACGCATCAGCCACGTTCCAACATGACAATGATCCAAAACACAAGGCCAAGTCGACCTGTCATTGGCTTCAGCAGAAGAAAGTGAAGATTCTGGAGTGGCCATCTCAGTCTCCTGACCTCAATATCATTGAGCCACTGTGGAGAGATCACAAGTGTGCAGTACATGCAAGACAGCCCAGGAATTTACAGGAACTGGAGACTTTTTGCCAAGAAGAATGGGCAGTTTTACCATCTGAGAAAACAAAGGGCCTCATCCACAACTACCACAAAAGACTTCAAGCTGTCATTGATGTTAGAGGGGGCAATACACGGTATTATGAACTGGGGTGTGTGAACTTTTGAACAGGGTCATTTTGATGTTTTTGGTTGTCATTATGTTAAGTTTGACAATAAATGGCTTCAACCAACCACTAACCATGAGTGGAGAAAAAGTTTTTGTGTTATCATTCCTATTCTCTGAAAAAAGGCCAAAAAAAGAAAAAAAAACTGCCGGGGTATGTAAACTTTTTAGCACAACTGTAGCTAAATGAGGGCTTATTCTTTGCGACATTTGGCACCATTTTGGAATACATATAATATTTTAATTAGCTTTTATTAAAGTTTTTGGGCTCCATGCAAAAAAATCCCACAACTCTATCATCATTTTTTGTATTTTGTTTTTATGAAGTTCACTCTGTATTAAAAATGACAAGCCAACTTTGTCCGGCGGGTTATTATTATGGTGATACCATATTTATATTGGTTTTATTATTTTTTACTGCTTTTAGAAATAAAATGTCACTTTTTGAAAACGAACAATTTTACTGGGGTCACCGTATTCTGTATTTGTTGATGGAGATAAGTAGGCGCTCTTTATTTGTGGGACAAGTTGTACTTTTTACTGGTACCAACGTTTGGTATATATGACTTTTTGATCACTCTTCATTGCTATTTTTTGGTGAAAGTGAGGTGACCAAAATACGTTATTTTGCGCATTGTGATATATATTTATTTTTACACCGTTCACCGTACAGGATAAATAACACTATTTTTGGATAGTGGGGACTTATATGCACATGGGGATACCTAACATGTTTGTTTATTTTTTTATCAACCTCCTGGCTGCCATGGCAACCCCTCAGACCCCACAATCTTATTGCAGGGGATCCAAGGAGTGGTGAGGTGGGCGATCTTGCCCCCAGAAACCCTGGATGCCATAATTGCTAGTGATCACAGCATCTGGGGGTTAATCTGCCAGAGTTGGAGTATCTTCCGACTCTGGCAACTAGTCCTGGGCCTTGGCTCTGTAAAACAGCCGAGTGTCCCCGAAGTAATGCCACAGGATCCCATAGGAACCATTACTTCTCTGTGACCATACATTAATCCAAAAAAGTGTTTAAAAACATCTTTCCTTACTTTCTGGATGCTTATCTTTTGCATATAAGGAGAATGTCCATGCAAGTCCCACCCCTAGTCAACTATCAGCTCTGCTAAACATTGAGGCAATGACAGTGGATATAAAAGAACACACTGAACATACTTTATACCATTTTATTTTAGTATGCAATAAAACAAAATATTTAAGATCAATTTTTATGAACTAATAAATACATTAGGAAACAATTATAACACATACATATAAAACATTTATTTTACTAAATATTTGATAATTCAATCAGTTGACTGGTATCAAAGACACTTTTATTATTCATCTGAATTATTTCATGATAATATAAACATATTTGTTTTATGTACAGTACAACTAGCATATTTAATGAACAATCATTGATAAATACATGGTAAATACATGGATTGGTCTAAATGAAATAAAACCTTTGCTGTTGAGCTGTACTACTGTATGTGATGATAGAACATATTACAAATGAAATCAAGCATGCTGTAAGACTTAGCGTTAGGGTGGGTTCATACTTCCGTTGTTAACGTCTGCTGCTGTCATCCCTTATAGGACAGACATGACAGACTCTGTCTTCCATCATGTTTGTTTATTTTTGTAACAGAAGAAAAAGTCTTGTATGCATGACAATTTTTGTCTGTCAGAAAAGTAAAAAACATGACGGAAGATAGCTTCATCATGTTTTTTATATTGGGGTGAATTCAGATGGACAACTGACGGGCTCCATCTGCATCTGTCATTTAATGTCCATTGCTCTCATCCTGTGATGGATGAGAGCATTGGATATTAACAACAGTAGTGTGAACCCACCCTTACTCACCTGCAGTTAGGGGTTTCCAGTATTTTGATGGTAAGAATAGTGTCATATGCACTTCTTTTCTTGCCATCAAAAACATTGGAATGTCAATAGAAATTATATGTCTGTGAGATCCATCCAAACTGATTGGCATCTGTTAGAAAATGCATTTGTCATAACTTTTAAGGCACCAAAATGAACAGAGGCCGTGAGCAGTTGTGAACAGAGCCTTGAATGACTAACAGACTGAAAATTACATAATAACTTAATAACATAATGTAAAATTGCTCAAGATAATATTGATACATTCTTAAATTACAGATACATAATTAGTTAGAAAAAGGAGAAATGAAAAATAAAAAATGAAAGTCTCAAAGAGGATTGTTATAGAAGACTAGTGCATATGAAAGTTCAGCTCTAATTTTGCACTTGGTTCTGGTCTTTCCATCCAGAGATGAATGGAGAGGTGTAACTTGAAGCTTTTGGACCCAATATAAAATTATTTTACACCTACCATGTTTTAATTATATTATTTGTGTCTATTGATATGGAAGAAGGGACTGTTATCCCCCTCAGTCATCAGGGCCCAGGATTGCTTGATACCTCCTACCCCTACAGTCAGAAGAAAAACTTTGTGAGCCCAGTATGTCTACGATAGTAGATTCCCTTTAGTCGTTAGTGCCAAATCACTTATTGCATACAGAAGGGTTGGTGACATATTGACAGTTCATAAACTTCAAATTAAAACATTTATTACAACAAAAATTGTTTAAATAAAAAAAGTCGCAGTTAAATATAGGTATAGTTACAGTATTTGACTTTTCATTTAAATAAAGTTCTTCCAGTGCTTTGTGGGTTATTTCTAATAGTATCTAGACTGTTTTGAGGTATCATTTTGGATACACCAATGCATACACCTAGCTTATAAAACTCCTGTTGTCTCCTCTTTCATGGAAGGGTATTAGTTCAATCAAACAATATTATACTCTACAATATTTTCATGTAACGTAATATCCAGAAATTGAAGACAACTTCATGTCAGAGGGTGCTACTGTTAACAATATACGTTTACTTCTTAAGCAGATATTGGTTATATAAGCTAGGTTCAAACTGGTATAGTCCCTGGGCCTAATATCCATCTTGGCAGTCATTATCATTTCCAATGGCTTTACGTTGATAAAGACCAAACATTAACCTCCTGCTATCAAATTCAGAACTTAAGGATTCTTTACTGACATCTTCAGACTCACTTGATTGAGTGTTTGGTCTCACTTCAATTGATTCCCCACTCTCTCTAGATTGGCTTTCACTGTCTTCTGCTGTTATACTTTCTTTGTCTTCACTGTCTGATGAGTCGTGATCCTCTTCTGTGTTCTCTTTGGAAACCGTGTTGACCTCTGCTGATTTACTGGAAGATTTGCTGTCATCCAAAGAACTATTTCCTAACACAATAGACATCAGTCTGAAAGAATTACTGACTTCTGTTGATTCACTACTTTTGTCCTGCTCTATTTTGGTACTAGTGCCATGTAATTTCCTGTCATTTTCTGCTAAGTCTGTATCTTTAGAGTCTTCTTCAGAGTTTTGTTTGCTATGAACATCTTCCATGGATTCAGTTTTATCTTGTGTAGATTTGGACCCATCCTCATCTTCCATAGAGGCACTTTTACTTGTCTTTTCCATTGAGTTTCCATTTTGTTTAAATTGCAGTATTTCTTTGGACTTACTATGTCTACTATTTTCTCTAGACTTAGTTTTACCATCTTCTGATTGAGTAATATCTTCTTGTGATTTAACAATATCTTCAATTGACTCCTTAGACTCAGTGAAATCATCATTTGGAGTGGTGTAATGTTTACTGCTAGTTAAGTAATTATCCTTATGTGAATGAGTATCTTCTCTTGAGTCTTTTGAGTGTGAGTTTTCTGTTGAAGGAATGTCTTCTATTGAGTCTTCTTGTGAGAGATTGTCTTCAGGTGAGTGAATGTCTTCTGGAGAGTGAACATCTTTTGAGCCAGGTTCTTCTGCTGAATGAATCTCTTCATCTGACTGACTATCTGATATTTTTGATTCACCTGGTTTGCTTTGTAGCACATTTTCCACACTATCCAATACTTTAGAATTGTAGTTTTCTGGACTTTTATAGGCATTTAACATGTGTTGTTGTTGTTCCTCAAGTTTGCTGGGCCTTTCAACATCAAGCTGGATCTTTCTACCATTACTTTTTGTAATGGTATGGCCATTGTTGGTTATGATCTGCTTGTCTTTCTTTTTCATAAATTTTTTGTTTTTTTCTGAAGATGTGCTTCTGATAGCTTCACTGTTTATGGTGGAGTCACTATTCTGGTTTATCGAAATATTTGAGTCATCATTTTGCATTTCTTCACTGTCCTTTTCATAGCCATTCTTCTGACTTTTCTTAAGTTTGCTGTTCATATCATCATTATTCTCTTTACTCTCATTTCCACAGTCCTGATTATCCTCCTTACTGTTTCCAGCTTTGACCATTACATTGTCTTCATAGTCATCATTCTCATCTTCATCAGTATCATCAGTGTCTACATCATCATTATCATTTGATTTATTTTCACCCTTATTCTCACTTTCAGCATCGTTGCTTCTCTTCATTGTCTTTTGTTCATTTGAGTATACCCAAGGCTCTCCTTTATGTTCTTCAGTGGCAGTATGCAAGTAATCCTCACTTTTTGGAACTTCCTACATAATATAAATCAATATAGTCATTTAAATTCATACACAAAATCTGCATTTAGTTGTTTTAAAATTATTTTAATGATTTTATGGAAATTTTTAGAACTACCAATTATTGTATAACTATAATGTGTAAAGCTGGCTGCAGTATTGTTTCCCAATATTCCTAAATCAAGAAACATCTTTTTATATAAATTATGCCAAAATACTCTGAAGCTTACTATTAGGGGAGTTACAGTAAAGTAACCCCTAGATATGGTGTGTACTCCCTTGGGTAGAGAACCTAGACTCCAGATCAGTGTTGTTCAATTTTGCTCAGTCAAGAAGCCCTATACTTAAATAATCTTCATCAAATTATCTCAAAAGCTATGATCACATACTATATTGCATCTGCTAAAAGCACAGTGCAAAGTACCCATGGTTTGTACACAGGTAGGGAATCTAGGAGACAACTTCCCCATAAACGTATACATTTTGAACTTAGCTGCTGCCAGTCCCATGAGAAGAAAGGATCATGCATGTTGAAATCTTAAAGGGAATCTGTCAGGTCAATCTGGGACACTAAACCACCCACATGTCCTTACAGACCTGGGGTTTAGTGTCCCAAATCGCCCTGTTGTAATGCAATCCACAGGCGCATTAAAAATAAAAAAAACCTTTATACTTACCTAGAGAAGGGTCCGATCGATGCTGTTCTGCGAGAACAGTCCGACTTATTCATAAGATTCTTCGTTGGTACGCCTCCTGGCACCTGCGCTGTTCTTCAGTGAAGCCAAAGATGGACATCTTGGCTTCACTGCGCAATTGCCAGAGGTACGGGACATGCGCACTCAAGCTGAGGTGTACTCCTCTGGCTTTACTGAAGAACTGCGCAGGTGCGGGGAGTACAGCGACAGGGTGAGCATAAAGCTTTTTTATTTTTAATGCGGCCATGGATTGCGTTATAACTGGGTGATTTAGGACACTAAACCCCAGGTCCATATGGACATGTGGGTGGTTTAGTGTTCCAAATTGCCCTGACAGATTCCCTTTAAGTGTTTGATCCTGCTTTCCTCCAACATTTGCCATCAGGGAAAGTTAGTACATTTCATCTATGATTATTGAGTGATCAATGTATACACCTGACTATGTTATCTATTGTACAGTTGTGCTAAAAAGTATACATACCCAGGCACATTTTTTGTTTTTTGGCCTTCTTTCAGAGAATATGAATGATAACACAAAAACTTTTTCTCCACTCATGGTTAGTGGTTGGTTGAAGTCATTTATCATCAAACTTCTGTGTTTTCTCTTTTTAAATCATAATGACAAACAAAAACATCAAAATGACCCTGTTCAAAAGTTCACATACCCTGGTGAACTAAACCACGGTCAAGTAGACCAACCAGAATTTCGGCCACAACTGCCCGGAAAATTGTTTTGGGATGCAAAGAAAAACCCACACATAACATCAGCTGAAATACAGGACTCTCTGAAAACTATCGGTGTGGCTGTTTCAAGATGTACAATAAGGAGGCACTTGAAGAAAAATGGGCTGCATGGTCGAGTTGCCAGAAGAAAGCCATTACTGTGCAAATGCCACAAAGAATCTCGTCTTCAATATGCCAAACAGCACAGAGACAAGCCTCAAAACTTCTGAAACAAGGTAATTTGGAGTGATGAGACAAAAATCGAACTTTTTGGCCACAACCATGAACATTACATTTGGAGAGGTGTCAACAAGGCCTATGATGAAAGGAATACCATTCCTACTGTAAAGCTTGGAGGTGGATCACTGATGATGTGGGGATATGTGAGCTTCAAAGGCACAGGAAACTTGGTCAAAGTTGAAGGAAAGATGAATGCAGCACGTTATCAGCAAATACTGGAGGCAAATTTGCACTCATCAGCCAGGAAGCTGCGCATGGGAGGAACTTGGATGTTCCAACATGACAACGATCCAAAGCACAAGGCCAAGTCGACCTGTCATTGGCTACAGCAGAAGAAAGTGAAGGTTCTGGAGTGGCCATCTCAGTCTCCTGACCTCAATATCATTGAGCCACTCTGGGGAGATCTCAAGCGCGCAGTACATGCAAGACAGCCCAGGAATTTACAGGAACTGGAGACTTTTTGCCAAGAAGAATGGGCAGTTTTACCATCTGAGAAAATAAAGAGCCTCATCCACATCTACCACAAAAGACTTCAAGCTGTCCTTGATGTTAGAGGTGGCAATACACGGTATTAAGAACTGGGGTATGTGAACTTTTGAACAGGGTCATTTTGATGTTTTTAGTTGTCATTATGATTTAAAAAGAGAAAACACAGAAGTTTGACAAGAAATGGCTTCAACCAACCACTATCCATGAGTAGAGAAAAGGTTTTTGTGTCATCATTCATATTCTCTGAAAAAAGGCCAAAAAAACCAAAAAATCTGCCGGGGTATGTAAACTTTATAGCACAACTGTATATGTGTCCAATAGTAGACTGCATGTGATCTAAAGGTCACAAATAATAACATCATTAGAGCTACAATATTTACTTGATCTGCTAAGAATTGCTTTGCAGAGTTTTTATATAAATTTTAAAAACTACACACAAAAATGTCATACAAACAGCTACCCCAAATACATTGAAAAAGTGATATAGTATATTAATAAAGGAAAATAGCTTCTTCATAAATTCCGTAAATTGTTCAGCTGCTGGTAAAATGGGCAGTGGTTATATAGTCCTTATGGGTCATGTTTTCAATTAAAGAAAATTGAAAAAGAGGTTTTACTTAAAGGGAAAGTGTCACCAGGAAATGACCAATTGTTTAAATCATGTTTTTATATTAAGTTTATATTTGAAGATTTTTGGTGATGTTGTTTTTAATTTTCCATGTTGTTATTGTGAGAGTGTGAACCTAGAGGGCTCTGGTGAGCAACCCAAAAATAGGATTGAAAAGGTCCTCAACCACACCCATAGAGGGGGGTGGCAACTTCAGAGGGAGTACACACAGCAGGAGAGTGCTGCTGGAGACCTGCAGGGAGCAGGTAGATGGTGGAACCAATTGGAGACAGACAAGGCGGTCTGTCCCAAGAGAGCGGGATTCCACAACGGACTTAGTTAAGCTCAGCGTGAGCCAGACCACTAAGAAGAATCCTCAGTAAAGCTTGCCCTTAGAAGTGAGACAGGGTTCAAGTAGTGAGGTATTGCCCTGTGTGTGGGCTAGGCTGTTCTTTTGTTTTGTTCCTGTTTTCACTCACAAGCTGAATAAAGCCATTTATTTTGGATTACTACTACCTGATATGATGCTTATTTGGCACCCAGTACCACCAACACCTCTGTGAAGTCCAGGAAGCTGCCACCTTTGAGGCTAAATTACCCCCAATTGTCACATAGTCTATATTTAAATCCTAGAAATCTTGCAATTCCAACTCTTGCCGCTAAGTCTAAAATAGTTTGTGACGTCCTGTTGTGACCATTGGCCACAGATACAAAGGTCTGACTTTTATTGGAGAGTTTTCTAGGCATGCTCTGTGACCTCTGCAGAGGTCATTGCACAGAAAGGGGAGTAGATAAGCTGTGAAATCACTTATTGTGATTGATGGATTCTTATCTACATGTACATGCTAGCTATAAATATCAGTGTGCTGATAAGTGAGGCGGCTGCTGCAAAGAAAACAGGAAGTGCCAGCATATTAAGTAGCTTAGCGACCAGAGTCAAAATGCAGGATTTTTAGGAATTTTTAATAACTTGGAACATTTTTAAAATCCTCACCAAAAATTCTTTAAAAATATTTTTAATATAAAACTTGATTAAAAAAATAGGTAATTTTCTCTGACACATTTCCTTTAAAGATGATCTCATTTGGGCTCAGTATAAGTGTGGCAATTGCCTGACAATATTTTCTTTATCACTAGTGATTTTTTTGCTTGCACTGGGGAATCATCTCGACATGCATTGACTTGGTGAGCTTTGGCTAATTCTGAGTTGCAGAGAAATAAAAAAAAGCGAGAATAGAGGAATAAGGCAGAAGCCTGAGCCACTGATGAGACAAGACTTGTGCTTCTTTAGATCCCCTTTACAGCTTATAGTATGTTCACACTTCCTTTATACAGTCCATTGCTCTCATTCATCATAGGAAGTAGTAGACATTAGTAGTAGAGTAATGGTCACAGATGGAACCCCCTCCTTCTGTATCCATTCCCCTTGACTATAATGTAAAAAACATGATGGACACTTTCTTCTGTCATTCTTGTTTACTTTTCTAATAGAAGAAAAAGTCCTTTATACTGAACTTTTCTTTCAGAAAGGTAAAAACATGACAGAAGAAGAATAAAATGAAAAAATCAGGGAAGTATCACCAATATAGGGAAATCTCCTTACTAGTAAGTTACAGATTGATTACTATATTAACATAGCCATTAATGAGAAAACAATTAGTGAAGTGTCTTAGTCAATCCTATCCACATTGGTAATGTTTACTTACAGGAGACTTGTCAAATTTGTTCTCATGGCTACCAGATTCATCATCATATTCATCATCTTCTTCACTACCATTAGGATGTTCAGTGCTTTCTTCTAATACAACAGTATCTCCATGCTTATCTCCTTCATCCACATTTGTGAGTTGCTCCTCAATATCTATGCTATCAGTAGCAGCTGGGACGTGATCTTGATCACCATTGTCTTCATGTTGTCCTCCACTAACCTCCTCATTCTGGTGGTGAGCAATTTCTTCACTGGAATCATACTAAGAAATGTATTAAAACGTATTATAAATACAAAATAATAGTTCTACACACGTAAAAGGGTATTCTATCTTTAATTAGGACAGCAGCATGCAGCTCTCTACGAAAACAGATGGGTCTTATGGAAAAGACCCATGTTTGCTCTCTGCAACTCCCATAGAGCAACACATATGCTAAACCAGCTCTCTTCTTCTACTGATCCCTACTTAGCCTCCATCTGCCATGTTGCATGTTACACTTGGGGAAGGAACATAGATTTTCTTGTTAGTTGAGTTGACATTTTTGGTACCAGTACTGGCAAATTCAGACATGTGCCGGCTTGAAAAGGTCCACATGGGTTATTTCCCTTCGGACATTTATTTGTAAAGTAAGTACCTCTTGTAAAGAATTTTAATGCGAGAATTTGTCTTAGACCCATTATTAATATCTTGTAAGATATCTATATATGTTACTAGTATCTACTGGAAAACTTGAATGTATATGTAATGGGTAGATAAGTATAATGCCATTTCGGTGAAATGGAAATAATTTAAATGGGAGGAGAGAAAGAAAAAAATGTTTTTGTTGTCTTGAAACGGAATGCCTCATGTTTATCTTCACATCTGATCGCTCTGGGGTGTATCTGTAGCTATAAATTATACATTTTATTGTTGTAAAAATAACGAGATTGTATTTTTTAAATTAAACTAAGACTCTATTGAGATTTTTGGGTTTTAGATTGAAGGGAGAGTTGTTTCAGCTAAAAATAATTTTTTTGTGGCTATTATGTTTGGTTAAAGGCTTGAAAAGGTGCAGGGTTTCAGTAAACTCCTCCTGAAATGGGCATTCAGAACCAGTTTGGGTGGGACTTAAATTATCCTATTTTTCAGACAGAAAAATGTAAAAGGTTATTCCCATTGTTGCTGAGATGGAAATAACTGTCCCCAATCCCAGCCCCTAGACAAGACTTTTACAGGAACAGCCAAGCATAGAGGAGAATAGAGGAGAATAGCAACTCTGGAAACAGCATAGCACATGTAGCTGCACCATTTCCATGCCTGTGAAGCTACAGGAGCACTGTAACTCACCTATGCTACACTGTTTTGTTGCCCCCATTGTCTTCTCTGAGAGTTACGGGAACAGCATACATCAGCACTTATTGACTGTTCCCATAAGTTCTGGCTATAGAGATTGGGGCGGAGCGCAGTTATTTCCATCACAGAAGCAATTTGTCAAGATGGGAATAACCCTTTAATAAGTAGGCCCTCATCATGCCTAGGCATCAGCCCTCCGCATTTTTGTTAGTTTCTCCTTGCCCACGAGTTCCTTCAGGCTATGTTCACACAGCGGAATTTGCCCATGACTTTGGGGTGTACTCCTTCATAATTCTGCTTCCAATTATTTTCAATGGGAGGCAGAGATCACAGTAGGACTCTGAAAAAATAAGTGTCCTGCTTGGATCTTGTTGTGGTTTGAGACTCTTTGCTGATTAACCCATTCATCTGAGCCTAATCAGCAGAGGAAAGCCGTTACGATAGAATTTGTTTTATTTTATACACATCAGGCCTTTAAATTTGGTTTACATACCTGTTGTTCGGAGCTTTGCAAACTAGATTCTGATGACTTACTGTTCACCTGTAATACATATGTGAAGGAATTTAGCTGCAATGCCACACACAACCTGTGTCTCTCTAGCCTGATACAATCCTATTAAATATTGTAAGCATCTGTGACTAAGAGCTGGCTAGTAGCCTGAAACGTGTTAACATCTTGTGTCCTGTGTATTTGCCATTTTCCAAGAAACACATTTAATTATTTGACTATGTGCTGGATTACTTCTTTTTTCCAATATGGCCCAGAAGTGTAATTTTTTTTTTTCAGGCTTGAAAGCCTAAAACAGTTATACTGCATGTTTTCTGTATTTTTGGTGCTATATAGTTCTCTTAATTTAGTTAGTGATATACATCATCGTAACATAAAAACAAATGACTGCATACATTGAAAACATAAGGGTACATGATGTAAACTGTAGTGAAGTGACTGTGTTTTTGTGAGTTATCCACTTCCAGCTGGTCCTCAGCTATGTCATGTGACCAGCAATCAGACTCTCTAATTGATACAGCATCTTGAGTGTGGACAGGAAATCCATTTCTCTATTTATTCCTCACAGAGTTTGTGTCAGTTGGAGAGTCGGATTGCCGGATTGCTAAATTTGTACAGTTAAAACATTACTTTAAAAAAAATTATTTATTTTTGTATCACCATTTAGTAAAATCCATATATTTTTTAACTGGCATTGACTTGAGGGCTTGTTTTTTGTGTTATGAGCTATAGTTATAGAGATATATTTTTTATTGATAGCATTTTGGGGTACATATGACTTTTAGAGCACTTTTATTCCTTTTTTTCTACAGAGTTCTGCATGCATGATAAAAAATACATTAGTTTTATTGTATGGGTCATTGCAGACAGAGATATTGGGGATTTTTTTTATTTTTACTTAATATTAATCATTTTATTATTCTGCTTTTAACCTTTTTACAGTCGTAGTGGGGGATTAGACTGTGTTAACTTCTGATCCCTGATATAATACGCTGCAATACAGATGTATTGCAGTGTTTTATTATGACTGGATAAATGCTGACAGTCAGCTTATGGCAGGACCTAATTGAGGGACAATGATGGCAGGCCAGGGTACCTTGATCAAGCTTTCAGTTACCATGACAACACTCTCAGTCAAGGTGCAGGAGGAATGATGATGGGTAACAAGCAGTCAGAAAGCCCTTAGATGTGACGGTCACTGTTGACTTTGACATCCAAGGGTCAAGTGCCCGGGACTGGAATTCACTCCAATCTCATGCACTGCAGAAGAGTGTCAGCTAGAGATGGTACTACCTTAGTATCTGAGTCAGTGCTATCACCATGCTGTACATCTTCTGCATGGTACATTAAGTGTATGTTTGCCTTAAAGGGAGTCTACCACTGCTCCCAAGCACATTCAACTACTACCACTACATTACAGGGCACATATTTTGTTATGTATGTCACTTTTGTAGATTTGGAGAAAAACAACTTTGAAGTCTCATGCATATGAGGCAGTTGGTGCACTGGGGATAGGCCTTCAGCTATAGGGTTTGCAGAGATAGCATTGCTATCCAACTCTGGACCCTGAGGGGGCCCCAAAGGTCCCTCTGCCACATAAATTATACCACTATTCTAAATGGCACAAGGTAGGTAGGGGCTTATTACAGATTTTGCATTGGGGCCCAGGAGCTTCAAGTTACGCCTCTGTACCATATTCTGTAAGCTCCTATACTTCTCATTATGACGGCTCCAGTATTTTGAGCTATTAATCAGAAAAACTAACCTCAGATTACCATAAAGCTATTTTATTAAATTGATCAGCACATAATTTTGGACCCCTTTAGGTCAAAATGGTGTTCATATGTAGACATTTGCTTCACAATTTTGTAACCTTTTGGGATAATGACTTACCTCAACATTTTCTGAGGTATCTGAATTCGAATCTGGAATCTGTTTGGAAAATTGGCATTATAATGATGATTATACTTTTCTTTCTTTATAAATATATATATATATATTGCTTTGTGTTTTTATTAATGGATTACTACATACCGGATGACCTATCGCCAGACCAATGAGGCAAACAAATAAAAGGATATTCTTCATTGATGCTGCGTATACCTGTGTAAACCCACAAAAATGTTGTATATTAATTTAATATACCAAAAGACAAAACAGACTAACAGCAAGATAATTATACAAAGCTGGTGCCATTGTCCTGGCAGAATACTTTCTTGTTTAATACCTGTGAAATTGTTTTTTTTTTTTTTCAAGACTAAGACATTTATGCTAGGATAGGTCATCAATGTCAAATCAGTGGTTCTCTGACACCCGTTACTCCCCCACCCAATCTGCAGTTTGAAGAGACTATAGGATTTAGAGTCTTTTTGCTGCTTACCAGGTACAGTGTTGTACATTGTATAGTAGCTGCACTTGGTGTTGCAACTCAGCCTGTAGAATGGAACTAAGCTGCACACAGTCCCCATAATGAATGAACATGACATTGCTGGCCTGTGAAACGAAGACAGGTTCTGACCCCACTGATCAGATATTGATAGCCTATCCTGAGGATAGGGCATCACTGTTTAAATCCTAAAATAAAACCCCTTCAAAATATAGTACTGTCCGTGACATGTAATTTAAGTGCTAAGTAAAGTAACTAGAGCACCCTTCAGGTTCTATTGTTAAAAACTTCAAAAATATGTTAAAGCCACAATAAACCCAAAAAATAATAAAATTTCCTAGCCATGTCACTGTCTGTAATATAAGTGGCTGCTACAGGAGCCTCCCTGCTGTGTCTTGTCTGCTGTAGGACAAGGGGCTCATAAACCCGTCCCTTAGCTAGGTCTTTGTTTGCTTACAGATTATAATTGCCATGTATAGTAAATTTATGTCAATATTTCTCAGCAATAATTTTGCATTATCATAATCCAGTTACCCCAATATAATTACAAAAAACTCAAAATAAAAAGGCCAGCAGTCTTAATAAGGGAAGGATAGTAAGTAAAGTGGCAATGAGGTGCATAAACAAATGCCTATTTCTCACCTAGCCTAGAGGCGACTGCCCTGCATCTCATTGTCAGGGGTGAGAAGAACTGGACCCAGCTTCATGTTAACATGAAATACCCTTCATGATACAACATGCAGGCATTTTTCAATGATAGTTTGATTTTTCATTGAAACAAAATAGCTTGAGTACACTTTAAAGTTGCTTCTAGGATATTTCTAATTAATATACACACTGTTCTTTTTGTCTGTTTCTTACTAAATACAACTGTGTTGGAAAGCTGGTGAAGATAACATTTACCACACCATTTACCGTCTAACATGTATTTAAAATAAGAAACTAGTTGTTAAGATTTTAGAGAAATTGTCTTTCATCCACTCTTTGTGGCACCCACCTAATTGCTATAACACTATAATTTGTGGTTTAAGTTGAATTCTTTTTTTTTTTGGACTGTCTATGTATCCTTATTTATGCAAGACAAAAATGACTATAAAAGAATATCTCTTCTTAAAGAACTGTCACAGAAAAAGGTAACATTATACAATAAAAAACACACAGATGTAGCAGAGCTAACCTGAACTTCTGCAATTGGTTAAACTGCTGCAACATGATATCTTATCACAGAAGAAAACATAAACATTGAAAAGTTATTGAAAAATGTTGACTTTTCATTGGTTTTGTTGTCTTCCGTGATAATATATCTCATTGCAGCAGTTTAACAAATTGCAGAAGTGTGGTTTAACTCTATCTACTAAATCAGAGAACTTCACAAATTAAAGGGTTCTTCCCACTAACAGTTATCCCCTATCTCCAGTCAGCCCCCAGCAATCTGAAGAATGGAAGTACCTGAGTACATTGCTCCAATCATGTCTACGAGACTGACACTGCTATACTCAGCTATTTCTTATCAGTCACACAAAAAAAAAATGGAGTGGTAAACACACATATGCATCATTGGCTCTCGGCAGTGGAATCCCCATCGATCCGACACCTATCCCCTATACTAAGTGATGATAGTGGAAAAAAACTTGACTTTGCCTCTGTATTTTGTACCTAATTTTTTACATAAAGCATAGATATTATGAATAATGAATAGTATATAAATATATATAAATTTTAGGCCACTCCAGGACCTTGAAATGATTCTTACGAAGCCACTCCGTTGCCCTGGAGGTGTGCTTGGGATCATTGTCATGCTGAAAGAACCAGCGACATTTCATCTTCACTGCCCTTGCTGATGGAAGGAGGTTTGCACTCAAAATCTCACAATACATGGCCCCATTCATTCTTTCATGTACATGGATCAGTCGTCCTGGTCCCTTTACAGAGAAACTGCCCCAAAGCATGATGTTGCCACCCCCATGCTTCACAGTAGGTATGGTGTTCTTTGGATGAAACTCAGCATTCACTCTCCTCCAAACACGACGACTTGTGTTTCTACCAAACAGTTCTACTTTGGTTTCATCTGACTATATAACATTCTCTCAATACTCTTCTGGAACATCCAAATGCTCTCTAGCAAACTTCAGACGGACCCGGATATGTACTGGCTTAAGCAGGGGGACACATCTGGCACTGCAGGATCTGAGTCCCTGGCGGCGTAGTGTGTTACTGACGGTAGCCTTTGTTATGTTAGTCCCAGCTTTCTGCAGGTCATTCCTAGGTCCCCCCGTGTGGTTCTGGGATTTTTGCTCACCATTCTTGTGATCATTTTGACCCCACGGGGTGAGATCTTGCGTGGAGCCCCTGATCGAGGGAGATTATCAGTGGTCTTATATGTTTTCCATTTTCTAATTATTGCTCCCACAATTGATTTCTTCACACCAAGCTGCTTGCCTATTGCAGATTCAGTCTTCCCAGCCTGGTGCAGGTCTACAATTTTGTTTCTGGTGTCCTTCCACAGCTCTTTGGTCTTCACCATAGTGGAGTTTGGAGTGTGACTGTTTGAGGTTGTGGACAGGTGTCTTTTATACTGATAACAATGTCAAACAGGTGCCATTACTACAGGTAATGAGTGGAGGACAGAGGAGCCTCTTAAAGAAGAAGTTACAGGTCTGTGAGAGCCAGAAATCTTGCTTGTTTTTAGGTGACCAAATACTTATTTTCCACCATAATTTGCAAATAAATTCTTAAAAAATCAGACAATGTGATTTTCTAGATATGTTTTCTCATTTTGTCTCTCATAGTTGAGGTCTACCTATGATGTCAGTTACAGGCTTCTCTCATCTTTTTAAGTGGGAGAACTTGCACAATTGTTGGCTGACTAAATACTTTTTTCCCCACTGTATATAGTTAACTCACTAGCATTATTGTAGGAGTATAATTTGTTTCAGCTCAGCTCCATTGTGTCAATAAGGTTTGAATAATGTAAGGGCAGCTGTGTATGGACAGGATGTCACTCTTTACTTTGTCTACTACTTCATGAAAACTACAGGATGGCACCATCGCATATAAAATCCATTCTCTGAGACCTCAGACCCTTCTCCTCTCTATTGGGTAGTGATATAGTAGGTGAGTCTATAAAATGATTAGTTGGCGTTAACCTAGGTTCATGGTGGTGAACCTATAGCACACATGCCAGAGGGGGCACTCAGAGCCCTCTCTGTTGGCACATGCACCGTCGCCCCCATCCAGGCTCCCTGATTGCCCACTAATGGGGAATCTTGTACAGGATTCCCCATTAATGAGCGAGCGCTTCTTTCAGCTGTATGTGCAAATGCTCATACAGCTGAAAGTTGTCAGTGTAGACCGTGGGTCCGCGGTTTACACTGACAGCAGAGTGTGAACTCTGCCCCTATGCAGGCACGATAATGCAATTCAGCAGCGCCTGCATTGTAAAGAAGAAGGAGGATGCTACGTACCTGCTCTTTGTGGGAGTGCAGGTAAGTAGCATATTATACTGTGTGGGGGCTACTGTGGAGCGCATTGTACTGTGTGGAGGTCCACTGTGGAGCACATTGTACTGTGTGGGGGTCCACGGTAGAACACATTGTACTGCGTGGGGGGCTACTGTGGAGCACATTGTACTGGTGGGGCCAATGTGGAGCACATTGTACTAAGTGGGGACCACTGTGGAGCAGATTGTACAGCATGGGGACCACTGTGTAGCAAAGTGTACTGCGTGGGGGCCACTGTGGGACAGATTGTACTGTGTGGGGGCCACTGTGGGGCAGATTGTATTGCGTGGGGGACACTGTGGAGAAGATTGTACTGTTTGGGGCCCCTTCACTATTTATATCACACAGTATCTTTTTTATAGGAGATGTGATATTAGTACAGGTTACTATATAAAACAGATGTGTGCAATTGTAAATAGTGAACATTAATTGTTCAAAAGTCTACCAAATGCAAACCTTTACCTTTCAGTACAAAGTTGTTTGTATTATTGAAAGCTCTGTAAAGCCTCATTTACACAACTGTATTTTGCGGGTCCGTAACTGTCCGCAATTGTGGATCCACAGAGTATTAAGGTTAAATTGCCATGTTGGCACTTTGCTATAAATTAGTGGGTTTTGGGTTGCAGTTTCGGCACTTGGTCTCTAAAAGGTTTGCCATCACTGCCCTAGATTCACTCGACCGAGTTTCACCCTTGAAACTCGGTTTGTGTGTTCGCCGAGTTCATTTAATAGATAATCTTAAAAAGTGAAGTAAATGCAAATACTTTATATTGTGTTGTATTGATAGCTAAAGTTATAGCCTAGATCACTGTTTCCCAAACTGTGGGTTGCAACCCCCTGGGGGTCAAGTAAACACCACCGGGGGTCGCAAACCAAATTGAGAAATTTATTCCAATCTGTAGTACTGCAAGGTGTCAGCAATACTAAATGGGTAAAGGTTATTTTTTGCAATCCTGCTAAAGGACCTTTGATGACGTCACAGTGACTGTGACCAATCACATGCAGAGGTGGAGCTTGTATAACACCTATCTGTATAGAAACTGCCTAGGGCTGTCTGTTGGGGAAGATAGAGATAGGAGTACTAGGTGTGGGGTGAAGGGAGGTAGCATATGAGTGTGTGGGGGGTTAAATTGGATGTAGCAGTGCTGAGCATGTAGAAGAAATGAGGGTGTAGTAGAGATGAGCATGTGGGCTAAATGGAGTAATCACAGCTGAGTGTGTGGAGGAAATGTGGAAATAGCAGAGCTGAGTGTATAGAGGAAAAATGAATTTAGCAGAGCTGAGTGTATAGAGGAAATATGGATTTAGCAGGGTTGAATGTGTGGGGGAAATGAAGTTAGCAGAGCTGAGTGCAGGGAGCAGGCTGTATGCAGAGAGGAAACATAAAAGTAGCAGAATTGTGGGTGTAGCAGGGAATCACAGAGGTAGCAGAGCTGTGTGTGCAGAAAAGAAAGCATGGTGTGGCAGTATTGTGTGCATGTGTAGGGGGAAACATGGAGGTTGCAGAGGCATGGGTGTGGAGAGCATGGAGACAACAAAGCTGTGTTTATAAAGAACATGAATGTAGCAGACCTGTGTCTGTAGGGAATGTAGCAGAGCTCTGTGGGGAAAGAAATGGAAGTAGTAGCTGTATGTCTAACAGGCATGTGTGACGGAAGAATAAGCAGAAGAGAGACAGTATACAGCTATAAAGCATAATAGAGGCAGAATATAGCTGCTTTTTTTTTTCGAATGGGACTAAGTACAGTACTGTGGGGGGAGGCGGGTTGTCTGGTTAATGGGAATGAAAGTCTTGCCCAAAAGAGATTCCCGAGATTGTCTCCTAAACGTACGATTAAGGTTTTTTGCTAGACCAGGGCCTGTGTAACATATGATCACTACTGACAAAACTGCTTCCCCAGCTGAGCCTGAACAATATTGTGGTGAAGGGGCATATTCAGATTTCTGATAGTTGCTATATATATAGTTGCTATTCTGGGATATGTTCTTGTACAGTGCTGTAAAAACATTTCTTCAAAGAATGCAAATCAGCAGTTTACTGTGTTTACAGGCGTGTTTTATCTCAATTTCAATGTATTTTATAAAGTTAAATTGGTATTCCAATTAGAACTAATTAATCCCATCTAAATAGAGTAGAAGGTTGTGCATGCACAGTACCGTTTCATTCATTCTTAATAAGACTGCAGGAGAGACCAGAGTACTGTGCTCAGCTATCTCCAGCAGTCTCATACAAGTGAATGTAATGGCTGCGCATGTGCAGCCTTTCATTTGTTGGTACAAGAGACCCCCAAATAGGGGAAATGTATGAACATATGGATGGATGGTAACATGTTCAAAGTGAAAGACCCTTTTAATAAAACTATCTGGATTACTGATGATTCAGTGCTGCAACCCCATCACTGTTTTTCCTTGCGCAATGGGACTCCTGGCCAACTGGCTGTCCAAGGAAAAACAGTGAAGGGGTTGCAGCACTAAATCAATGCTATGGCTTCTCTATTCTCACTGGACCCATTCATTAGAATGGAGCTGTGCTGCACTTCCTCTGCACATCGGATAGTCAGGGTGCCACTGAACAAGGAAAGACTGAATCAGCACTGCATCACCTTTGTTATCAGAATAAGTGAGGGTCCCAGAAGTCAGACCTCCACTGATCATAAAGTGATGGCTTATTTTACCCAATTGAATCTGAATTTGCTATAGAAAACGTGTTACAGAAAAGTGAAAATTATTACCTGATATATATGCTCCTGTTGAATGCGTCTGTAATAATCGGTTGCTGTGATCCCAGTTCAGTATATTTCTTTGTTATTGCGATCTGAAACATTTCTGAGAGATTTAAACAGTGTATGAAAAATTCTCTAGCCAATCATCTGTTAGAACACTGTGATCTCACAAGGTGTCTCTGACATTACACCCACACTTCCACCATTCTAAGAGGTGAATATCCGCTATGAAACTTGTGGTCACAAAATAACTGTTCTAACTTCCTCCTAATTAGATGACCATGACCAGATCTAGCCTTATTTTGAGTCTCTATCCTCTGCCCATATTATACATGCAAGGATAAACATTATGACCCACGCACAAAGTCACTGTGATATAGGCAAAGTACATGACACAGCTGTTTGCTACGTAATATATTCTGTGGGTCAGTTCAGGGTATCATTTGATCGTCATGTTACACAAAAAATATAGATCTAGAAAAAAATAGCTGTGCTCATTTCCTGTAAATCAGCTCATGAAATATATCACATAACCCTCGAAACGGAGTTATTGTTAAACAAACAAAAATACAATTGTTACGTAAAGTAAATGACAGGACAAAGAAAAATAATGTACATAAGAAATATCTAAATCCTCTTCATAGAGAGATAAAGGAAAATGAAACAAAACAACATAATATATTTACATCTTAAAAGGATATCCTTCCTTTATCATCACATTGTTATTGATTGTAAATTCTGTGCTGATGAATTTCTTAATATACCTTTATAGTGGTCAGGTATTTTTTTGATACAGAACTCCAAATACCCTGTATAGATATAGATTTAAATAAATGCTATATCTGGTAAATAATATTCGCTGGGACAACGCAGCCCTTTAATAAAGCTATTCAACATGGTGCCTGGGGTTGTGTAGAGTGGCTTTTTTGTGGGAAAAACTGGCCCTAATTCTATTAAATTGATACAAAATATTTATAAATAGCGGACAGCCGAGGGCTATGTGAATGGAGAATTCTCCACTTCTTTTAAGCTGTCAATAGGATCAAGAAAGAATATATGCCAATGATTTTTAATATACAGTGGGGAAAAAAAGTATTTAGTCAGCCACCAATTGTGCAAGTTCTCCCACTTAAAAAGATGAGAGAGGCCTGTAATTGACATCATAGGTAGACCTCAACTATGAGAGACAAAATGAGAAAACAAATCCAGAAAATCACATTGTCTGTTTTGAAGAATTTATTTGCAAATTATGGTGGAAAATAAGTATTTGGTCACCTACAAACAAGCAAGATTTCTGGCTCTCACAGACCTGTAACTTATTTATTTATTTATTATGCTTACTTATATAGTGCCATCATATTCCGCAGCGCTTTATAGACATTGACAGTCACTGTCCCATATAGGGCTCACAATCTACATTCCGTATCAGTATGTCTTTGGAGTGTGGGAGGAAACCGGAGTACCCGGAGGAAACCCACGCAAACACAGGGAGAACATACAAACTCTTTGCAGATGTTGTCCTTGGCAGGATTCGAACCCAGGACTCCAGCGCTGCAGTGCTAACCACTGAGCCACCGTGCTGCCACTCTTCTTTAAGAGGCTCCTCTGTCCTCCACTCATTACCTGTAGTAATGGCAACTGTGTGAAATTGTTATCAGTATAAAAGAGACCTGTCCACAACCTCAAACAGTCACACTCCAAACTCCACTATGGTGAAGACCAAAGAGCTGTGGAAGGACACCAGAAACAACATTTTAGACCTGCACCAGGCTGGGAAGACTTAATCTAATGATCACAAGAACGGTGAGCAAAAATCCCAGAACCACACGGGGGGACCTAGTGAATGACCTGCAGAAAGCTGGGACTAACGTAACAAAGGCAACCGTCAGTAACACACTGTGCTGCCAGGGACTCAGATCCTGCAGTGCCAGACGTGTCCCCCTGCTTAAGCCAGTACATATCCGGGCCCATCTGAAGTTTGCTAGAGAGCATTTGGATGTTCCAGAAGAGTATTGGGAGAATGTCATATGGTCAGATGAAACCAAAGTAGAACTGTTTGGTAGAAACACAACTCGTCGTGTTTGGAGCAAAGTGTATGCTGAGTTGCATCCAAAGAACACCAAACCTACTGTGAAGCATGGGGGTGGCAACATCATGCTTTGGGGCTATTTCTCTGCAAAGGGACCAGGACATGAAAGAATGAATGGGGCCATGTATCGTGAGATTTTGAGTGCAAACCTCCTTCCATCAGCAAGGGCAGTGAAGATGAAACGTGGCTGGGTCTTTCAGCATGACAATGATCCCAAGCACACCGCCAGGGCAATGAAGGACTGGCTTCGAAAGAAGCATTTCAAGGTCCTTCAGTGGCCTAGCCCGTCTCCAGATCTCAACCCCATAGAAAACCTTTGGAGGGAGTTGAAAGTCCATGTTGCCCAGCGACAGCCCCAAAACATCACTGCTCTAGAGGAGATCTGCATGGAGGAATGGGCCAACATACCAGCAACAGTGTGTGCCAACCTTGTGAAGACTTACAGAAAACGTTTGACCTCTGTCATTGCCAACAAAGGATATATAACAAAGTATTGAGATGAACTTTTGTTATTGACCAAATACTTATTTTCCACCATAATTTGCAAATAAATTCTTTAAAAAATCAGACAAAGTGATTTTCTGGATATGTTTTCTCATTTTGTCTCTCATAGTTGAAGTCTACCTATGATGTCAATTACAGGCCGGCCTCATCTTTTTAAGTGGAAGAACTTGCACAATTGATGGCTGACTAAATACTTTTTTCCCCACTGTATATATATACAGTGGGTACAGAAAGTATTCAGACCCCTTAAAATTTTTCACTCTTTGTTTCATTGCAGCCATTTTCTAAAAGCAAAAAAGTTCATTTTATTTCTCATTATTGTACACTCAGCACCCCATCTTGACAGAAAAAAAACAGAAATGTAGATATTTTTGCAAATTTATTAAAAAAGAAAAACTGAAATATCACATGGTAATAAGTATTCAGACACTTTGCTGTGACACTCATATTTAACTCACATGATGTCCATTTCCTTCTGATCCTCCTTGAGATGGTTCTACTCCTTCATTGGAGTCCAGCTGTGTTTAATTAAACGGATTGGACTTGATTAAGAAAGGCACACACCTGTCTATATAAGACCTCACAGCTCACAGTGCATGTCAGAGCAAATGAGAATCATGAGATCAAAGGAACTGCCCAAGGAGCTCAGAGACAGAATTGTGGCAAGGCACAGATCTGGCCAAGGTTACAACAGAATTTCTGCAGCATTCAAGGTTCCTAAGAGCACAGTGGCCTCCATAATCCTTAAATGTAAGAAGCTTGGGACGACCAGAACTCTTCCTAGACCTGGACATCCAGCCAAACTGAGCAATCGTGGGAGAAGAGCCTTAGTGAGAGAGGTAAAGAAGATCCCAAAAATCACTGTGGCTGAGCTGCAGAGATGCAGTAGGGAGATGGGAGAAAGTTCCACAAAGTCAACTATCACTGCAGCCCTCCACTAGTTGGGGCTTTATGGCAGAGTAGCCTGAAGGAAGCCTCTCCTCAGTGCAAGACATATGAAAGCCAGCATAGAGTTTGCCAAAAAACACATGAAGGACTTCAATACAATGAGAAATAAGATTCTCTGTTCTGATGAGATGAAGATTGAACTTTTTGGTGAAAAACCAGGCAATGCTCATCACCTACCCAATACAATCCCAACAGTGAAACATGGTGGTGGCAGCATCATGCTATGGGGGTGTTTTTCAGCTGCAGGGACAGGACAACTGGTTGTAATTGAAGGAAAGATGAATGCGGCCAAGTACAGAGATATCCTGGAAGAAAACCTCTTCCAGAGTGCTCTGGGCCTCAGACTGTGCCGAAGGTTCACCTTCCAACAAGACAATGACCCTAAGCACACATCTAAAATAACAAAGGAGTGGCTTCAGAACAACTCTGTGACCATTCTTGACTGGCCCAGCCAGAGCCCTGACCTCAACCCAATTGAGCATCTCTGGAGAGACCTGAAAATGGCTGTCCACCAACGGTCACCATCCAACCTGACGGAACTGGAGAGGATCTGCAAGGAAGAATGGCAGAGGATCCCCAAATCCAGATGTGGAAAACTTGTTGCATCATTCTCAAGAAGACTCATGGCTGTACTAGCTCAAAAGGGTGCTTCTACTCAATACTGAGCAAAGGGTCTGAATACTTACGACCATGTGATATTTCAGTTTTTCTTTTTTAATAAATTTGCAAAAATATCTACATTTCTGTTTTTTTCTGTCAAGATGGGGTGCTGAGTGTACATTAATGAGAAATAAAATGAACTTTTTTTTGCTTTTAGCAAATGGCTGCAATGAAGCAAAGAGTGAAAAATTGAAAGGGGTCTGAATACTTTCCATACCCACTGTATATTACAAAATATTAATAATAAGACAAAAATTGCGCTGAAATAAATTTTCAAATTAAGACCATACAGTATAAAAATTTCCTACACTTTTGCAGAACTATGTGAGCAATATAGTCTCTGTTACAATCACTCCCTTACTGGTCCTGATCATGTTCCATTTATTGTGCACATGACTTCAGTTGTTAACCATGCCCAGCATGAATGTGATGTCATTACTGATGATAGCAGCATTTGTCTAAACTTTATTGACTGCCAGAGCTGCCAGGAAGAGGTGAGGCTGGTCCTGATCACCTGAGAAGCCGGATCCTGTTTCACACATTTAGATGATCACAGAGGTAGTTAGAGGCAGCAACAGTAGGCTTAGGTAGAGAGACACACTTATTATTTTTTTTTTAACTCTTCAAGCTTCTCCCTTGCCTCCATCGAACAGTCATTCTTTTGTGAATGGGGGAGGGTTTTATGGACACTGACGGGCTAGAAGCATGTACAGTAGATGCATAGGGAGAGTGAAGGAGATGAACAACATGCGTTCCTTTTCCTTGCAATAGATGTGAATGCTTGATCATCAACATCATATAAGGTCTTGACTCCTGATCAGACTGTGTTCAAAAGGGTGGAATTATTCCATAAGTGCTACGTTTCTGTCCACTAATAAAATGGGATCTTTCTTCGTTTGTATTGTTTAAGGATTTCACAGCTATATCCTGGAGGTTTATGTCAGTAATATAAATACAGAAAATGCAGCAGCACTCTGCACATCACCAGGCCATGTAAAAAATAGTTGGAATAAGGTTGAAAATACAATACTGCTATTATTTATTATCTACCGATATAAATTAGAGTTTCTTTGTTGTATATATTTGATCAAATAGTAAAAGCCATAGCAATTTGCACCTATTCACACTAGGATGTACTGTCTAAATTATCTATCTTTTCATATTGCAAGAGGGGTTTGGCCCCCTTTATTGCACTTGCACGCCTTCCAAATGCACAGTACTATTTCATTGAAATAGAATATGCCCTTAGATTTTACTTTAGTCTCCCATCTGTCTAATCATATTGTTATAGGAATGGAGCATTGCTCTGGGTACATAATAGTAATACTGCATTTTCAATTCTATTTTTATATGGCCGCTGCCATATATTTTTAATCTATCTATCTATCTATCTATCTATCTACCTATCTATCATATTTGTGTTTGTGTGTATATATATATATATATATATATATATATATATGGTCACAGAAATAACTTGAATCTGACAGACTGGAATTTGCCAAACTACATGTTGACAAGCCAAAAAGCTTCTGGGATAATGTCCTATGGACAGATTAGACAAAAATCAAAATTTTTGCCAAGGCACATCAGCTCTATGTTCACAGATGGAAAAATGAAGCATATGTTGAAAAGAACACTGTCCCTACTGTGAAACATGGAGGAGGCTCTGTTATGTTCTGGGGCTGCTTTGCTGCATCTGGCACAGGGTGTCTTGAATCTGTGCTGGGTACAATGAAATTTCAAGACTATCAAGGGATTCTAGAGAGAAATGTGCTGCCCAGTGTCAGAAAGCTTGGTCTCAGTCGCAGGTCATGGGTCTTGCAACAGGATAATGACCCAAAACACACAGCAAAAAACACCCAAGAATGGCTAAGAGGAAAACATTGGACTATTCTGAAGTGGCCTTCTATGAGCCCTGACCTAAATCCTATTGAGCATCTTTGGAAGGAGCTGAAACATGCCGTCTGGAAAAGGCACCCTTCAAACCCGAGACAACTGGAGCAGTTTGCTCATGAGGAGTGCGCCAAAATACCAAGAGGTGCAGAAGTCTCATTGACAGTTACAGGAATCATTTGATTGCAGTGATTGCCTCAAAAGGTTGTGCAACAAAATATTAAGTTAATGGTACCATCATTTCTATCCAGGCCTGTTTCATGAGTTTTCTTTTTTTAAAAATTCTGTTGAAGCATGGTTGAAAAGCAATGTCTGACTTTCATTTGTTCATTTTCATAGAATTTTTATATATTATTACTTTTGTCAGATTCAAGTTATTTCTGTGACCATTGTGGGTTTTTCTTTCATTAAACGAGGGGTACCAACAATTTTGTCCATGTGTGTAGATAGATAGATAGATAGATAGATATGGCAAGTAGTAAGACAGAAGAGTTTTGCACATCATCAGAGGTTGTACTGGGTGGGTAAACAAGATGTGAAGAGAATGTACTGGGCGCCAATGATAAACTACCAGGAGCTGCAGTGAGCGGAAGGGCTGCCTGGAAAAGACACAACCACATCCAGAAAGTTTAATACTAGGAATGGTTGAAAATATGGAAAACGGTAAAAATTATCCAAACACACATAAAGGTACTCAGTTTTATTTGACCATTAACATAATGTATTTCCAGCCTTTAGTTACATTTTCTTAGTCCCAAAAGAATAAAGGTTACTTTCTTTGTAATACTATCTATCTATTACAAAGCACTCTACATTATGTACAATTGTAGGTAGTTTTATTTGGTAAGAAGGTAGTTCTAGATTAGGAAAAGAATATTTGCAAAATCCAATAAAAAAGTGGTTTGGGTTTATTTTCTTGCTTCTAAACTTTAATAGTTAAATTGATAAGAATAAAATTAACTGAAATTCCTAGTTCTGGGTAATATTTATGGAACTTGGGAAGTTGGGCTTTTGATGAAATCCAGGTCCTATCCAGGTCTGTGAAAACAATGAAATCAGTGTAAGATGGAAGGCATTCGGATGTCATCTGAGTGTCATTCGAGTGCCTTCTTTAAAAATTGGAACACCCTCTGACTGCACACTCGGTTGTGTGCATGAAGCCTTAGACTGGCATACGACAATCTTAATAAATTCCCTCCCATTGTCTTTTGAAGTAGTCTTTGCAACAAATAACAATTCTTTTCTAGAACCTGTTTTCACAGCAGATAAAACCTCTTTTGCTTTGATCTCACAATATTAGCCCAGTGGTGATGCCACATGGTTTTCTGAAAACTGTTATAACTGCATTCAGTTCTGGGTCCACAGGTGCTTTGATTTACAAGTAAGTGAAACATTGATGCAGGGTGATGTCACATAGTGTAGCCAAATCCAGTCTACAGTATGACTGCCGGTGATGGTAACTACAAAACCGCACAGCTGAATTCCTTAGTGTTCTACTTAGCTATATCTGCATCCAGAATTGAGTATACTATGTGGCACCGCTTTAACTGTGTTTGGAACACTGTGTGGCACAACCCCAAGTCTTTTCCTTGTTATGAAAATTTTTGAAAACACGGCCAACAACCTTAAACGTGTTAGTGCTTCCAGCTGTGGTATCGCTAGAATGGCTACAGTTACTGCAGATTGTCTCTTTAACATTAGAAAATGAATCTTGTTTATGGCCATAACTCTGACACGTTCTACAGAATTTTTGTATATTATTGTACTAAAGATAGTCTCTATCTCTTTCTCTCATGAATGTTTGTGGAGGGTAACGCATACTCTGAACCCCCTTATGTATGTTCTTAACTTAACAAGAAACCAGTATTTCCAAGTATGAAAACCATTCCCAAAAACATTTATGCAGGACCCATTTAGTATCATTTATGTTTATACATGGACACTGTCACTGCAATCTCTACAGTGGTATAGAGCAGTGTAAGGCTAAAGCCCCACCTTGCGGAAACACAGCTTTTTTTGTTGAAGATTTTGGTGCATTTTTTTGAGTCAAAGCCAGGAGTGGATTGAGCAGAAGGTAGAAGTATAAGAACTTTCTATATATTCCCCATTTCTTTTGTAGCCATTCTTGGCTTTGGCTCAAAAAAGTTTCCGCATCGTGGAGCCTTAGTCTAAAAAGTCAGTCTCTCTAACTCCACCTAAGATTCTACTTAATCTGCTTGTGAAATTTTTGGCATGTAAAATTATACTCCAGTATTAAGATGTACTTTCCTCTCCCAGGTTCTTGAAAAAAACAAACGTCCTTGGTTTCATTACTCTGAATGTAATTAACTCAACTTTCCATAGCCAACTCTTTGTCTTCTGAAAACTACCTTTTTGGCTGACCAAGCTCCTAACCTTGACCATACCAAAAGGAAAAGAGTACCTGTCCCTCATCAGTGTGAATCAACCTACTGGCTGGCTATGATAGACATGGGTTAGAAGGGGTACTAAGTCTCTTTAAGGAGACTGCCTTTTCAGGCCACCTTTTGATTCTGGCAAAAGAGTATGCAATTATATAGTCCTTGGTAGAAAAAGGAGAACTTGCTCTAGCGCCTACTTTTGTAGGGTAGCTTCCTAAGAATCAATGTCTGGTGTTCCTGAAGCTTAGTGTCTTGGTCTGGGATTAAAGCCAAGCCAGCATTTCTCCTCCAAAAAGAACAGAGGCCCACCTGCAGACAGCTCTTTCAAGGGTTAGTCTTTATTGGTCCATTAAAATAGTTCATCAGGGAAGAAAGCATATAGCAGCAGTTTAGGCATAATAGGCTACAGTCATTTTGCATTAAATTATGCTTCATCTGACCTTCATAGTTGCCAAAAAAGGCTAGATGAAGCACGTGTTTATACTTGCAAGTCCACTGTTGACATTGCAATTTTGTAGCGTAGTTCATGCCACCCCAATCACACAATTAAAGGTGTGCCTGTGGGGGGATATGTTGTGGACTCTCTGGTGCAACTGCTCCAGTACAGTGACTTTTGAACAAGAAGTCTCTAATATTAGCTCTAGATTTGGTGCCAGAATTGACATTTAACAGAGCGTAAGATGCAAAGCGTAAGATGCAATGAGCTATTACAAAATAATAAAACAGCTAGAGATAATAGCGACATCTACTGTCTGGTGCTGGTCATTACCTACAGTAAACAATTTCATCAAAAATGCAACATAGTAATATTTACCACTGTTGGTCGAGTACATGTAGTTTTCCTGCCTGATATATATGTAATATGTGGTGTCTTGAATGTGTCTGTTACCAAATTACTTATGTGTGTTACAAGTTTTTTGTTTTTCAATTAAACTCATGGAGGGTTTTGTGTCTCAGGGCTCTTTATATAACTGACATCAGTCTCAATCACCTGTGATAATTAGTTTGCCAGGTGAGCCCAATGAAAGGAAACCTACCTCAGGCTGCATAATTTTACAACATTGCAGGCTGCATAGGAATAAGTACAATTGTACCTACTCAGCCGGACGAAGGTTAAGAAGGACGTTCCACATTATTAAGCAGGCCAGAGGTTTCAAGCAATATGGGAAAGAAAAGGGATCTCTCTGCTGCTGAAAAGCATCAAATAGTGCAATGCCTTGGACATGAAGATATTTGGAGATATTTCATGAAAACTTAAGCGTGATCATTGTACTGTGAAGACATTTGTGGCTGATTCAGCGCAGGTTTTGTAAAGGCAGATAAAGGCAATGAGGAAAGTTTCTGCCAGAGAAATTCATTGGCTTAAGAGAGCAGTTGCTAAAATACCATTGCAAAGCAGGAAAAAGGTATTTGAAGATACTGGTGCCTCTGGAGTCCCCTGAACCTCAAAGTGTAGGATCCTCCAGAGGCTTGCAGCTGTACATAAACCTACTATTCGGCCACCTCTAAACAGTGCTCACAAGTAGAAAAGGCCCAAAAATATATCAAGACTAATTTTGAAAATGTTTACTGATGAGTGCTGTGCAACCCTGGATGGTCAAGATGGATGGAGTAGTGGATGGTTGGTGGATGGCCACCATGTCCCAACAAGGCTGCAACAACAGCAAGGAGGTAGTGGAGTCATGTTTTGGGCCAGAATCATGGGGAGTGAGCTGGCAGGCCCATTTAGGTTCCTTAAAGGTGTGAAAATGACCTCTGCAAAATTTATATAGTTTCTGACTGACCACTTTTTTCCATGGTCGAAAAGAACCGTCCCTACTATAGTAACCTCATCTTCATGCATGACAATGCATCATCTCATGCAGCAAAGAATACCTCTGAGTCATTGGCTGCTATGGGCATAAAAGGAGATAAACTCAAGTTGTGGCTACATCCTCCCCTGACCTCAACCCTTTGGAGTATACTCAAGCATATATATGAGGGTTGGAGGCAGTTCACATCAAAAAGTAGCTCTGGGAGTCTGACATCCTGCAAAAATTCAAGCAAAAAGTACCCAATAACGCACATGTTCAATGGATGCAAGAATTGTGAAGGTTATGTCAAAGAAGGGGTCCTAAGTGAACACTTGGACTGTTCACACTGAAATAGCTTTTGATTTCAATGAGGCCGGGGCCCCACGTTGTGAAGACACAGTGTTTTGGCCATGGCAAAAAAACCGATGTGTTTTACATTAGCTGCAAAGTGGACGGGATTCTGTCTAATCCCATCCACACATTGCAGAAAAAAATCTGCAGCAGAAATGCTGCGATTTCAAAAACGTAGCGTTTTTGTAAATTGCAGCATGTCAATTATACCTACAGAAACGCTGGCATTTTCTGTATAGGTATAATAGAAGAAGGAAGTCCGCAGAGGGAAACTGTGCGGACTTTCTGTGAAAACTGCTGTAGAAAAAAATGCGATGCATTTCCGCCAGTCTTTTTCACAGCGTTTTTTGGCTGCAGCTCGCTACATGAAGCCTTAACCTAAATGTGACCTCTTAGTGCTTCAAATTCAAAAAATTACCATTCTCAGTTTTTACAACCTATAAAATGTTTAGAAACTCTGTTGTGCATAATAATTTGGAACAGTTGATTTTTTTTGATTCAACCATTTGGGAAAAATCAGAGAAAACTAGCATTTGCATAATAATTTGGAATGCTGTCTACATGCCATAGATTGAAAGATACAGTCAGGAAACGCTTGAATGGGGCTGTGAACTACAAGATACAAAATCTTACTAACATTGTATAAGCATTTTCCACATATCCAGGTTGATGTGTCCAGTCTCAGGCTGGATTCACACCTGCGCTCGTTGCCCGTTCGGGCATTCCGTCCATCATTCACTCTGCATTTTTCCACATTTTTTGGGCGGAAACCCGGAAGACCCCATTATAGTCTATGGGGTCTGCAGGTTTCCGCCGGTAACCACTTTTTTAAGTGGATTAGGTTTCCGTTCGTGGGGTCCCCAAGCGGACCCCACGAATGGAAACCTGAATGCAGGTGTGAACCTAGCGTCAGCTTATCTAGCATAGAATGGGCCAATAGATTAGCCAAGGACATGAGATTGCATGACATTGTACCTGATCTAAACAAACCACATGACTCCTTAGTATTAAAAGTTAATAGAAAAGGCCATATTAGACCAGTGGAAAATATCCTTTCCTCAGGCACAGTCAACTTTGGTTTTTATTTTTTAACATTTTTATCTGTCTGTAGCAGGTAGTACACTTTACTACTTAATAGGAAGATATAGTGGTTTCCTATACCAACCAATCAGATTGCTACTTCATTTGCAAAGGGGCTTGAACAAATTGGATTGGTTGCCTCTGCCTATTTTTTCTTTTACACCAGTTTAGATAAATCACCCCTGAAATTGCATATTATTTTTTTGGACACATATTAAAGTTTTCAGTAATAACTCTTGAAGAGGGACCTGTCCTTTGGACTCACTACAAAGTCTTGAAAAGTGTCAGACTAAAGGGCCTAGGGCCCACCAGTGGAACTTGTTCTGGGGGCCCACCCAACAATTTCCTGCTAGTAGCCTACACCACAGCTCCTTCACTGACATCTTACATATGTGCTGACTATCCGGAGTTACTGAGTATGTTCCCTGTATAGTCATCCCCTATAGTACTGTGTAGACCCCCAATAACTTCATGACCGGTTCATGCACAGTACTGTATGGGGAATGACACAGCCATGGAGCACTACATGTATGTGCAAGATTATAGTGAGGGGGCTGTGATGCAGGCATAGCACACAAGTCTGTCAGCAGGAATTTTGAGCCCCTGCCCTTCACAGTATAATGCTTCACATGGTATTTAATGCTCCACAGTATAAAATGCTCCCCTGAGCCCCCCATAGTGGCCCCATATGGTATATAATGCTCCACACAGTATAATATGCTCCCGAGAAACCACACACTATCAAATGCTCCACAGTGGCCACACAAAATATAATAGGCTCCTCACAGTGCAAAAGAATAAATCTCACAGTATAATAGGCTTCCCACACTGCCCCCAGTATAAAACTCCAAACTGCCCCCACAGTATAAAGCTCCACAGTGACCCCACACAGTATAATGCTGCACAGTGGCCCCACACAATATAATATGCTACTCAGAGGCCCCCTCAGTATACCTCAATATAATATATTCCCCACAGTGGCCCCACACAGTATAATATGCTTCACAGTGGCCCCACACAGTATAATATACTCCACAGTGGCCTAATATAGTATAATATGCTCCACAGTGGCCCCCACACAAAATAATATGCTCCACAGTGGCCCCACACAGTATAATATGCTCCACAGTGGCCCAATGCAGTTTAATATGCTCCACAGTGGCCCATACACATTATAATATGCTCCTGAGAAATCCCACACAATATAATATGCTCTACAGTGCCCCCACACAATATAATAGGCTTCCCACAGTGCAGAAAAATAAATCTCACAGTATAATAGGCTTCTCACTGCCCCCAGTATAAAGCTTCACAGTGGCCCCAAACAATATAATATGCTATCCAGAGGTCCCCCAGTATAGTCTGCTCCCCACAGTGGCCCCACACAGTATAATATGCTCCCCAGAGGGCCCCCCTAGTGTAATGCTCCACAGTGACCCTACAGAATATAATATGCTACCCAGAGCCCCCGAGTATAATATGCTCCCCACAGTGGCTCCACACTGTATAATATGCTCCAAAGTGACCCCCACACAGTATAATACCTGCATCTGGACACAGTATAATATGCTCCACAGTAGCCTCACACAATATAATATGCTTCCTAGAGGTCCTCCCATTCTAATGCTTCACAGTGGCCACAAACAATATAATATCCTACTCAGAGCCTCCCCAGTGTAATATGCTCCTCACAGTGGCCCCATACAGTATAATATGCTATACAGTGGCTCCACACAGTATAATATGCCCCTAGGAGGGTCCCAATAGTACTCTGGGGTATCTTCAGACATTCACCAATGAGGCCCAATCACAGGCCTCAACAGTGATGTCTGGAACGCGTGACATCAGCAACAGGCCAGAAGATGATGCCAGATGCCCAGAAGAGGTGAGTAAAAGTGTTTGTTATTTTTGCATACCTCCCCTGGGCAGGCTTCTATTGCAGCACATGACGCCGGGTCCCTTTCCATTATCGATGTGACCGGGCCTGACTCCGGGATCCGGAGTCATCAGGCTTCAGATCCCAGGGGGTCCCTTTAGGGACGGGGGCCCTGGGCAATTGCCAAATCTGCCTCCTCCTTCACACCGGGCCTGCCTAAAGGCATGGGGCCCACCGAGGGTTTAACGGTACCCTGGTAGGCCAGTCTGACTCTGGTCTTGAAATCTAAAAAGTGTAGAGGAGGCTTAAAGCCTCTCTGGCCATGAGATTTTCAGTTTCATAGTGTATTGGACTTATCTTAGGGCATGGATGACTTCCTGAGCACCCTTGGCACAAATCCAATTAACTCACAAATGGACAGATTCTTTTTGTACTAAAAAGTTAGATAAATAGATAGATAGATAGATAGATACAGTTATGTGCAAAAGTTTCAGACAGGTGTGGAGAAAATGCTGCAAAGTAGGAATGCATTCCCATAATATAATCACATAATGTAAATTTTAATTTCATGTAATCCAAGACAGGCTTGATGATGTTGAGAGCAGGGGTCTGTGTGGGCCTTCACTTCCAGGACTCCGCCTCCAAAGTTCAGTCACCCCAAATACTATTGCACAGTATATATATGCTTATACAGTATATAATGTGTGTGTGTACTTACTACATACAGTTATGGCCATAAGTGTTGGCACCCCTGAATTTTTTCCAGAAAATGAAGTATTTCTCCCTGAAAATTTTTGCAGTTAAACATTTGTTGTTATACACATGTTTATTTCCTTTGTGTGTATTGGAACAACACAAAAAAAAAAAAACTGAGAAAAAAAAGCTAATTGGACATAATTTCACACAAAACTCCAAAAATGGGCTGGACAAAATTGTTGGTACCTTTCCAAATTGTGGGTAAATAATTTTGTTCATTCGGACTGACCTGTGGCAAGTAACAGGTGTGGACAATATAAAAATCACATTTGAAATCAAATCTTTGCATTGACTCAATCTTTGCATTGTATGTCTGTGTGTGCCACACTAAGCATGGAGAACAGAAAGGGAAGTAGAGAACTGTCAGAGGACTTGAGAACCAAAATTGTGGAAAAATGTCAAGGTTACAAGTCCATCTTCAGAGATATTGATGTTCCTATGTCCATGGTGTGCAAAATAATCAAGAAATTTACAACCCACAGCACTATAGCTAATCTCCCTGGATATGGATGGAAGAGAAAAATTGATGAAAGGTTGCTACGCAGGATAGTCCAGATGGAGGATAAGCAGCCCCGATCAAGTTCCAAAGAAATTCAAGCTGTCCTGCAGGCTCAGGGTGCATCAGTGTCAGCGCGAACTATCCATCGACATTTGAATTAAGTGAAATGATATGGCAGGAGACCCAGGAGGACCCCACTGCTGACACAGAGACATAAAAAAGCTAGGTTACAGTTTGGCAAAATGTACATGAGTAAGCCAAAATCCTTCTGGGAAAACATCTTGTGGACAGATGAGACAAAGATAGAGTTTTTTGGTAAAGCACATCATTCTGCTGTTTACCAAGAAAGGAATGAGGCCTACAAAGAACCAGGAACCAGGCTTTCCCCGATCGCTATCATGATGCTGCAGAGCCCCGGATATCTCCAGCGGGCCCTGTACCACTCCCGTCGCCGTCGTACATCCCTGCAACCGCAATCGTTACACCGCCTTTTACCAGACCTCCACTTCCTATTAAAAAAAGCAGAGGGGTTCCGGTAGGGCCCACTAAAGGCACGGGGCCCACTGAGGGATTCACCGGTTCCCCGGTGGGCCAGTCTGACCCTGGTCTTTCAGCAAGCCAATGACCCCAAACATGCTTTAAGAAGCACCCAGAAATGGATGGAAACAAAGTGCTGGAGAGTTCTGAAGTGGCCAGCAATGAGTCCAGATCTAAATCCCATTGAACACCTTTGGAGAGATCTTAAAATTGCTGTTGGGAGAAGGCACCCTTCAAATATGACAGACCTGGAGCAGTTTGCAAAAGAGTGGTCCAAAATTCCAGTGGAGAGATGTAAGAAGCTTGTTGATGGTTATAGGAAGCAATTGATTTCAGTTATTTTTTTTTCCAAAGGTTGTGCAACCAAATATTAACTTGAGGGTGCCAGTAATTTTGCCCAGCCCATTTTGGGGTTTTGTGTGAAATTATATAATGTATGGCTTTTTTTCTCAGTTTTTTTTTTTTGTGTTGTTCCAATACACACAAAAGAAATAAATGTGTATAACAAAACATGTGTAATTGCAATCATTTTCTGGGAGCAATACCTCATTTTCTGGAAACATTTCAGGGGTGCCAGCACTTATGGCCATGACTGTAGATAGATGAGTGACAGGTGACTGCTGAAGCAAATCCCTGGCTGCAGTGCTTGCATGCCAAACATATTAACATCCTTGCTGTGGTCAGTTTTTTGTCTGTGTTGAGTAGTACATGTCAGTATAGCACATCATCCCTGCAACAGTGTAAATAAATAAAGTCTTGCAGTCCGTCATGGGGCCAGTTGTCCTAGACAGACAGAAAATAAAAATAAAATATTAATCTTGGGCAACCCTTTTAAGTGAATGATTTTATACTGTATTCTCTGCAGGTGAATCTATTAATAAAATGAGTATCTAAAGACCAAGAGGAAGAAGGGAAATAACTAAACCAATATATATAAAATATAGCCAAGGCTTTTTACTTTTGAAGTTTTGCTTTATTAATATGTCAACCGTACGGGTATTGGGACAACTGGAAGGATGTCCTTATTTGGTATATGTGTCAATCCTCCACGTAAGAATTTCCATGAGCAGAGCTGTTATTTCTGCATATTTGTAAGGCAGAAACCACATCACGTAAGTATCAATTATCTCTGGATTCTAAGCAGACAGTAGTATTTGTATGGATGTTATACATATGAAGGCAATCCATATTTCTGAGAATTCTGATTATGACATAGCTATATAGCATCTGTAGATGAATGTTTTTATGTTCAGTGAGGACTACAAGCGTTTATTTGAGGTTCCCGGTGGAGGAGCTGCGTGTATGTGCAGGCTGATAATTGCTGTATTTTTTTACTGCATCGTGTAATTGTGAATGCCAAATACGGTAATAGGTGTTTACCGTTGGTGGGGCAGAGGGACAAAGGAAATGGAACATTAAAAGACAGAACGTGATGTTACTTTATAAGCACATGGAATAACATGATATACTATAAACCATACATAAAAGTGAATATGTGTAATTGACCTGACAGTTATAACCTGGTAAATAAAAATTGGCCAAAGCCTTTATTAAAGGTATAATTAACCATTAAAACTTGTAAACGTTAAACTAACTGAAAGCATAGCCATAAACTGAAGCTGCTATACAACACATCACATGTCCACTCATTTTACAACTAACTCCCAAACAGATTAAACTGCCATAAAGGTAGTTTTGGCCCCACACCACCTAAAGCAATTTCTATCATAGTATATAGATCAAATTAAAAACATCCAAACCAGTTTCAGAAAGATAAACTGCATCTTTTCTTTATTGGTTGGGCACAATACCTTTAAGAACACAGGGTAGTTTGTACGTTAATGCTCGGCAACTCTTTTCACGTTTTCCTTCCCGCCTTCCAAAATGAATAACTTTTTTATTTTTCTGTCGATGTAGCTATGTGAGGGCTTATTCTTTGCGTGATGAATTGTACTTTCATTTGGCATCATTCTAGGGTACAAATAATGTTTTTATTAGCTTTTATTAACCTTTTTTGGGGCCCAAAAATAGTCATAATTTTTTGCGTTTTGTTTTTACGGCCTTCACTCTGCATTAAAAATGATATGGTAGCTTTGTCAGTTTGCAGGTCATTACGATTATGACAATACCATATTTATATTGGTTTTATTATGTTTACCGTATTTCTAAATAAAACGTCACTTTTAGAAAATGATCTTTTTTACAGTTTTTTTGATGGAAATATGTAATGGCTCTTTATTTGCAGGGCAAATTGTACTTTTTTATTGATACAAATGTTTGGTATTTATGACTTTTTGCTCACTTTTTTTTGTTTATTTATTTTCGTGTGTTTTACTGTGTGTGTGTTTTTTTTTCACACTTTCATGTTCCACAAGGAGACTTGAAGCTAGGATCTTAGATACCCTGTGCAATGTACTGCTGTACATAGTATTGCAGAACATCGCACAGTAGTTCCTACTGGAACTATGCATAGACAGTCATGGCAACCCCTCAGAACCCACATCACAGCATCCAGGGGGTTAATCCGCTGGAGTCGGAGCATCTTCTGACTCCAGCAACTGGTCCCGGCCCTTGGCTGTGTAACATATCTGAGAGTTGGAAGTAATCCTGCAGGCATTACAGCGCAGTACTATTACGGCGCTGAGCGTTAACTATACGCTCAGCGCAACTTAATAATATGGCATTGAGCATTAAGAGGTTAAACATAATAAAACCATATCACTCAATAGTAACTACCAGAGGCAAACTAAAGTCTTATGGGCCCCAGTGCAAACTTTCCTTACAGCATATTCTTGATAGTGGAGGCTATGGGTACTACAGAGACTTGAAAGAGATACAACTGTCCCAAAACTGCTGTTATCAAGAATATGGTGAGCGAGCAGCAAAATGCCCGTTATGTAAACAATGATGGGAACCGCACCCCACAAATCTAAAATTGATAGCAAATCTTAATGATAGGCCTTCAGTTTTTAAAAGGTGGATAACCCCTTAAAGGGTTATTCTAGTTCCTTGATAGGTCATCAATAAGAGATCAGTGGGAGTCCAACACCTGCAATACCTGCTGACCAGCTGTTTGAAGGGACTGCATGCTTGTTCGAGCGCTGTAACCTCTTCACTATTTACATCACAAACTTTATGCAATATACAACCTGTAATAACATTGCACGGCCTCTATTAAGCAGAGGGTGCGTGATTGATGTGTGATAGTGAAGGGGTCATGGCCCCCGCGCGAGCACTGTGGTTTGTTCAAATAGCTGACCAGCAGGGGTCCCGGGGGATGGATCCCAACTGATCTCTTATTAATGACCTATACTGAGGATCATTAATAACAGGTAACTGCTTTCTTCTATGTAAAGCTAATACACCTCCGGCAGCAGAGATCAGCATGCTTCTAAACAAACTCAAACTAAGAAATCCCTCGGACCCACAAACAAAAAAATAATCTACTTAATGAGATATTCCACAACATGTGAAAGTAACAGTCACTATCCATTCTATAAACAAGAAAATGCCTCAAAAACAGTAACAGAAAAGTGGACATCCCATAGGAAGACAATTATCTACAAAATAACCTCTAAATGAAAAACCCAAAGAATTAAAGCTAGAAGGTTGATTTGGCAGTAATCTAAAAGCCGATTTAAAGAGGACCTTTCACCACCTCCAACAAGTCCAGCTTTTTACATCATTTAATAGCTGCTGCTCCACTGATTCTGGCACAGTTGGGATTTTTTCTCTAGCTCCCCCCCATTCCCAAGCAATAAATTCTGTTAGTTTTGGTGCCTTATATCATATTTAGGCTCTATCCTGTCAGGTGGGCGGTGTCAGGCAGGAGCAGGCAAGGGGTGTGATTCTGAGATTCTGAGCTCTGACATTGGCTGCCTGTGATTGGAGCTCTGAGTCACACCTCCTGCCTGACACTGCCCTTCTGACATTACTGAGCTTAGGCACCAAAATTAGCTGCATTTCTTGCTTGGGAATGGTGTAGGCCAGAGAGAAAATTCCAACTGTGCTGGAATCAGTGGCGCAGCACTTATTAACAGATAATAAGAACTTGAATTGGTGAAGGTGGTGAAAGGTTCATCTGCCTTCGACATTAAAAAACCTTAATCAAAACTGCATTCCTTTTCAATACTATCATTTAATGATGAATCTTCCAAAAAAGATTGTAAGGTGTATTAACTTGAAAATATTCGGTTCCTTTTTTGGCACTATACCTAATGGAGACAAACTAAAATTATCAAAAGGAGGAACTGAAAAAGGACCAATAACCCTGCTAGCTTATATTTCTTTGTCAATTTTCTCATCAACCACTTCAGGATACTTCTCAAATGACAAATGATTTACAACATACACCAGAAACTGGAGAAATCATGACACTGTCTCCTAATCCTTGACTGGAAAAACTATTTAAATTTTTTTTTTTATAGCACTTTGTGCTATTAGCAAAAACATGCAAAATATGAAAAAATACATATTTCCACTGCTTTTTTGTTTACATTTTCTCAGATATTAAAATAAATGAAAAAACATGGAAAAATAAAAACAACATAAAAATAAAGCCATATTTTCCACTGAAAAAAGATGCAAAAATTATTTGAACAACCCAAAGGAAAAAATGTTCTAGCCCTCAAAACCACATGTACGAAAAACCCCGAAAATGTGTCCAGCCCTGAATATGGCCCATTCCAAAAGTGGTTATGAAGGGAAGACTGCACAAACATTTTCATCATAATAAAACAAGATTAGGTCTTGTTTGTATGCTTCTAAAATAATATCTACATGTTGGAATAAACCTGAACACCTCATACACTAGTATATATACAAAAAGCCTGTTAACATTTATCAAATGATCTTGCCAGTGGATGTCATATATCCTCCCTTCTATCCATTATAGCTACAAATTCTAGGGAGCTGGGTTTGTGCAGGGGCAGTATTAAATTCACCAATAGATGTAGACGAATGTCCCCTGATTTCATCATTTCTGTGCAGATCTTCTGTGTGTTCTGGCGGTTTCAAGACCAGCAACAGCAGTAGCCCCCTGGAAGTCACTAGAGCCATGCTTAATCTGTTGGTTGTGGGCTGTTCACTGTCCAAACACTGAACAGCCTGGATTCTTCCTCCTCTGCCTCCCACCTTCCTGACTGGCGAGAAGGAATAGGCCTCCTCTTCTGTTGCTGCCCTGCAGTGGCTCTCCAGGCTAATGCAGAACTGACTTCTGGCTCCTTCCTTCTCTACACAGTACTCGGCTTCTTCTGCCTTCCTATCTTCTGCCTCCTGGTGATGATGCCTCTCCACCAACATGCTCCAGTCCTAAAGCTGTGTCATCAGGCACTCAGTTCTTTGCTGTCCTGGTCATCTCATCCATGGTCCCCAATGTATTGCCCAGGCAGCACCGCAAAACCACCGTACAAAGTCAACTTCCTCATAGCCCTTGCAACCAATCCAGTTTGTGACCAGGTCAAAGGACAAATCTTCCCTTTGACCTGTATTACATTGTTCCACCTATTAGTCAATCAGGAACAATCACAGAGCAAACAAGGCTTGCCCAGTGACCAGCATAATGAATTTCCCGCCAAGTTACCTCAGGGGGGTGACCAAGGCATATCAGTAATCCCATGAGTCACTTTCTTAAGGGTCCAGGTTCCCACATAAACCAGCCCTGCCCAACCAACTCAGGCTACTGCTCCCATGCCTGCGCAGTAGAGGTGGAATGTCAGCTGCAGAGCACAGAGCAGCGCTGGGACTATTGCGTGCACTGGCAGAGTCAGAAAAGAGGGAGGAGCCGTCCCGCAGGAGGAAGTCTGAAAGGAAGAGAGGTAAGCATGATGGGGTGGAGGTGGGGGGGGGAGTAGTAGTGATGTTCTGTTTCCGGAAACGGGGAAACAGAACGTCACCGGTAACCAGAAAATGTCCCTGGGGCGGTCATGATAAATTATGTAATTTAGAAAGTAGGCGTGGGGAGGGTGTTTAGATTAGTATAGGAAGTACATTTTATCCCAGACAACCCCTTTAACCTTTTTATGTTGAAAAGTAACATTAGGTCAGTATATCCATGTAGTCAAATAATGAAGGCTGTGGAGAATGCAGCTGCTAGGGTCACTGTATTCTCATAGCACATATCTGTATAAAAAGACACAACAAATATGTCAAAAGATGTACAGTAAGTGCGCTGGAATAATTTCTTATTGTGTAGAACTGGTATCTGCTGATTATTTAGTGACTGCATTATAGATGAATACAGTGGGGAAAAAGTATTTAGTCAGCCACCAATTGTGCAAGTTCTCCCACTTAAAAAGATGACAGAGGCCTGTAATTGACATCATAGGTAGACCTCAACTATGAGAGACAAAATGAGAAAACAAATCCAGAAAATCACATTGTCTGATTTTTAAAGAATTTATTTGCAAATTATGGTGGAAAATAAGTATTTGGTCAATAACAATAGTTCATCTCAATACTTTGTTATATATCCTTTGTTGGCAATGACAGAGGTCAAACGTTTTCTGTAAGTCTTCACAAGGTTGGCACACACTGTTGCTGGTATGTTGGCCCATTCCTCCATGCAGATCTCCTCTAGAGCAGTGATGTTTTGGGGCTGTCGCTGGGCAACACGGACTTTCAACTCCCTCCAAAGGTTTTCTATGGGGTTGAGATCTGGAGACTGGCTAGGCCACTCCAGGACCTTGAAATGCTTCTTACGAAGCCACTCCTTTGTTGCCCTGGCGGTGTGCTTGGGATCATTGTCATGCTGAAAGACCCAGCCACGTTTCATCTTCAATGCCCTTGCTGATGGAAGGAGGTTTGCACTCAAAATCTCACGATACATGGCCCCATTCATTCTTTCAAGTACACATATCAGTCTTCCTGGTGCCTTTTCAGAGAAACAGCCCCAAAGCATGATGTTGCTACCCCCATGCTTCACAGTAGGTATGGTGTTCTTTGGATGCAACTCAGCATTCACTCTCCTCCAAACACAACGAGTTGTGTTTCTACCAAACAGTTCTACTTTGGTTTCATCTGACCATATGACATTCTCCCAATACTCTTCTGGAACATCCAAATGCTCTCTAGAAAACTTCAGATATGTACTGGCTTAAGCAGGGGAACACGTCTGGCACTGCAGGATCTGAGTACCTGGTGGCGTAGTGTGTTACTGATGGTAGCCTTTGTTACGTTAGTCCCAGCTTTCTGCAGATCATTCACTAGGTCCCCCCGTGTGGTTCTGGGATTGGTTCTGGGATTGATGCTCACCGTTCTTGTGATTATTTTGTCCCCACGGGGTGAGATCTTGCGTGGTACCCCTGATCGAGGGAGATTATCAGTGGTCTTGTATGTCTTCCATTTTCTAATTATTGCTCCCACAGTTGATTTCTTCACACCAAGCTGCTTGCCTATTGCAGATTCAGTCTTCCCAGCCTGGTGCAGGTCTACAATTTTGTTTCTGGTGTCCTTCCACAGCTATTTGGTCTTCAACATAGTGCAGTTTGGAGTGTGACTGTTTGAGGTTGTGGACAGGTGTCTTTTACTGTATACTGATAACAATTTCAAACAGGTGCCATTACTAGAGATGAGCTAATCGATTCTAAGGAAGTGGAATTCGATCCGAATTTCAGGAAATCTTCGATTCGCCATGATTCCAGATTTCTTCATGCTTCAATGCATTGAATCGTATTTTTAAAAAAAAATTTTTTAAATGGCTGTCACACATATTAGGACAAGGGGGAAGGGACTCTGAGAGCGCGGGATCACCCACAATTGCAAGCGTGCAGCTAATCAGCAGCGAGCAGGACCTGTGATGTCACAGCCCTATAAAAACCCTCGGCCATTTTAGGTACAGTCATTCCACATCGCTCTTACTGTAGGGAAAGACGTCGGCAGGAGCTGGGGAAAGACTTAGAAAACATATAGAAGTTCAGGGAAAGAGGCTGAGCATTAGAACTGTAGGGAAAGCATAGGGAGGAATTGAGAGAATAATTTGGGGTGGTTGCAGGCTGATTTACAGCAAGAATTTGCAGAATAATTCACATTGCAGCACTCAATGCCATTATACTGCTGCTCATTACTCATATCTGTGTCATCACAGTGGAACACAACAAACAGTGCAGTACAGCAAAAAAAAGTAAAATAGCATACAGTAATATCTGTACGCATCTTTAAAAGAAGCCTTTTTAAAGGCGTTTATTATAAGGGGCTGTTCTTACTGTTCTTACAAGGCATAACATTATTCAGTACTATTGTGCCAAAGCCATATCTGCACGTATCTGTAAAAAAAGCTTTTTTAAAGGCGTTTATTATAAGGGGCTTATTCACTATTATTACAAGGCATAACATTATTCAGTACTATTGTGCCAAAGAAAACTGAATCATCATCCAATAATATCTGCACTTATCTGTAATAAAGGCCTTTAACGGGAGGAAAGACATAACGACCATATTCGCCATTTTGTTACCAGTATAAAGTTGCAGGCCATTTTTCAATACAGTATTGTCAATATTAATTCAATAATTCTTAGCGGTTATCATTTATTTAAAGGTGTTTATTAGTGTCAAAACACATAAAAAGGACATATTCGCCATTTTGTTACCAGTATAAAGTTGCAGGCCATTTTTCAATACAGTATTGTCAATATTAATTCAATAATTCTTAGCGGTTATCACTTATTTAAAGGTTTTTATTAGTGTCAAAACACATAAAAAGGACCATATTCGCCATTTTGTTACCAGTATAAAGTTGCTGGCCATTTTTCAATACAGTATTGTTAATAATTAAATAATTCTGAGCTACAAATCTCTACCTTTATCACGATTTTTTTTATTGGTGTTCATTAGTGGGTGAAGAAATAAGGGGCATATTTGCCGTTCTCTTCAAAGTAGAAAATAACAGGCCTTTTTGCCCTTTACAATTAAGTTTTTTCATCGAACAGTATGTCAGACAGAGAAGCGAGAGGCCATGCACAGGGGAGGGCCACAGGCCTAAATGTTTCTGGCACAGGCAAAGGTCGCAGCAGAGTAATGGGGCATGGCAGCAGGGATCACTTACAGAGGCCTGAGCTCCCAGTGTCAAGTATTGGTCGTGTCTTGACCAGCAACCCAACGGTTGTAGACTGGTTGACTCAGTCATCCAATTCATCCCAAGTCACATCAGACATCCCCAGCTAAGAGTCGGTGGGTTTGTCAGACACAACCCTTAGTTGGCATGGCCCAGCATCAGGCCCTGTGCCCTCACCTTCCTCAATCTGCCTCTGTCCTTTTCTGTTCCCTCAGCTAGATAACTACTCTATGCTGTGGGCTCAGATCCACTGTACAGTGAGGAGGAGGTACTAGAGGACAGTCAGCAGCTACTGCTCAGCCAAGATGTGGAGGAGACATCCGCCGCTTCCTGCGGTAGGCGGGCAAGTAGTGATGAGGAGAGTGGCATGGGAGCTGGTGTTGAGGAGGACATCAGTGACTTGCAGACAGTAGTGGATGATGATGCAGCTGATCGTAATTGGGAGCCGGGTGATGAAGGGGCCTCATCGTCATCAGGAGAAGAGGGTTGCAGCTTGCGCATGAGGCAGCGGGGGAGTCAGCAGGGTGGCAGCAGTGTGAGGTCGGGAGCTAAACGTGCCCGGGGTAGACCACCCGCTTCGCAGCAGCCTACCTTCCCGGAAAGCAGTGGTGCAGGGGTTCATGGAGGCAGTGGCGGTACCAATCAGTAGGGGTAAAATCACCTACTCAGCGGTGTGGCAGTTTTTTGTAAAGCCGCCAGGGGAGGTGAACATGGCCATATGTTCAATCTGTGAGCAGAAGGTGAAGCGTGGCCAGGGTGCCAATGTTGGCACCACAGCTCTGCTCCAACATATGCAGCGTCACCATAAAGTGGCCTGGGAGAGCCGTGGCTCCAATGTGGTGGTACAGCCTACCGCAGCAACCGCTGCAGCACCCAGTGGCACGCACCCCATTTCAGGCAGTCAAGGCTCCACTACCTCAGCTGAAGGAAGCTGTGTGTCCTTCCCATCATCTGCTGGTCGTGATGCTCCTCCTCCTTCTCCTAGTCAGTCATTGTGTCAGCAATCGATCACAGAATCTATATCTAAGAGACAACAGTATGCGTGCAAACATCCAACAGTGCAGAAGCTGAATGTGCTCCTGTCCAATTTTCTGGTGCTGCAGTCACTTCCTTTCCACTTGGTGGACTCTGCACCTTTCAGAGAACTGATGGCTTGCGCCGAGCCGAGGTGGAGAGTCCCAAGCCGTCATTTCTTTGCCAAGAAGGCAGTACCAGCCCTGCACAAATATGTAGAAATGAAGGTGGGCCAGTCCTTGAGCCTGTCGGTGTCTGCCAAAGTGCACGGCAGCACCGACGTGTGGAGCTGTAACTACGGTCAAGGACAATATATGTCATTTACGGCCCACTGGGTTAATGTGGTGCCTGCCCAGACACACCAACAACTTGGACAGGTGACGCACCTTCTGCCTCCACGTTCTCACGCCATTGGTCCTGCAACAATGTCCGCCTCATCCTCCACTGTCTCCTCAGCCTCCACTGCAGGAACAATTCCCAGTGCTCCTCCAGCATACCACATGTGTAGGGCACAACGGTGTCACACTGTTCTACACCTAGTTTGCCTGGGCGAACAAAGTCACACAGGGGAGGAACTGGATTACTGTATGGCCTCCTCATGCAGCAGCCACTGGGTCACTGTATGGCCTCCTCATGCCGCAGCCACCGGGTCACTGTATGTCCTCCTCATGCCGCTCCCACTGGGTCACTGTATGGCCTCCTTATGCCGCTGCCACTGGGTCACTGTATGCCCTCCTCATGCCGCTGCCACTGGGTCACTGTATGCCCTACTCATGCCGCAGCCAACGGGTCACTGTATGCCCTCCTCATGCCGCTGCTACCGGGTCACTGTATACCCTCCTCATGCCGCTGCCACTGGGTCACTGTATGGCATCTTCATGCCGTTTCCACTGGGTCACCCTGTGTCCTCCTCATGCTAATGCCACCAGGTCACTGTATGGCCTCCACATGCCACAGCCACTGGGTCACTGTATGCATTCCTCATGCCACTGCCACCGGGTCACTGTATGGCCTCCTCATGCCGCTGCCACTGGATCACTGTATGGCAGCCTCATGCTGTTTCCACTGGGTCACTCTGCGTCCTCCTCATGCTGCTGCCACCGGGTCACTGTATGGCCTCCTCATGCCACAGTCACTGAGTCACTATATGCCCTCCTCATGCCGCAGCCACTGGGTCACTGAATGCCCTCCTAAAGCTGCTACTACCTCCACCTCTGCCACTGGGTCACTGTATGCCCTCCTCATGCCACAGTCACTGCTGGGTCACTGTATGTCCTCCTAATGCCGCTACCACTGGGTCACTGTATGGCCTCCTCATGCTTCTGCCACCTCCACATTATGTCGCCTTGCCACTCTCTGGTTTAATGATGCTGCTGCCAACTTCACATTATGTTGCCTTGCCACTCTGTAGACATATATGTGGAATCGACAGAAGATGGTGTAAAAGGAGTACGCTCTTTCACTCTACAGTCATGGCCAAAAGTTTTGAGAATGACACAAATATTATATTTTCACATGATCTGCTGCCCTACGGTTTTTATGTGTGTTTGTCAGATGTTTTTATCACATACAGAAATATAATTGCATTCATTTTATGAGTAACAGAAGCTTATATTGACAGTTAGAATGTGTTAATGCAGCAAGTCAATATTTGCTGTGTTGACCCTTCTTCTTCAGGACCTCTGCAATTCTCCCTGGCATGCTCTCAATCAACTTCTGGACCAAATCCTGACTGATAGCCGTCCATTCTTGCAGAATCAATGCTTTAATTTTGTCTGAATTTGTTGGTTTTTGTTTGTCCACCCGTCTCTTGATGATTGACCACAAGTTCTCAATGGGATTAAGATCTGGGGAGTTTCCAGGCCATGGACCCAAAATCTCTATGTTTTGTTCCCTGAGCCATTTAGTTATCACCTTTGCTTTATGGCAAGGTGCTCCATCATGCTGGAAAAGGCATTGTTGAGCGCCAAACTGCTCTTGGACGGTTGGGAGAAGTTGCTCTTGGAGGACATTCTGGTACCATTCTTTATTCATGGCTGTGTTTTTAGGCAAGACTGTGAGAGAGCCGATTCCCTTGGCTGAGAAGCAACCCCAAACATGAATGGTTTCAGGATGCTTTACAGTTGGCATGAGACAAGACTGGTGGTAGCGCTCACGTCTTCTTCTCCGAATAAGCTGTTTTCCAGATGTTCCAAACAATCGAAAAGGGGATTCATCAGAGAAAATGACTTTACCCCAGTCCTCAGCAGTCCACTCCCTGTACCTTTTGCAGAATATCAGTCTGTCCCTGATGTTTTTTCTGGAGAGAAGTGGCTTCTTTGCTGCCCTCCTTGAGACCAGGCCTTGCTCCAAGAGTCTCCGCCTCACAGTGCATGCAGATGCACTCACACCTGCCTGCTGCCATTCCTCAGCAAGCTCTGCACTGCTGGTAGCCCGATCCCGCAGCTGAAACACTTTTAAGAGACGGTCCTGCCGCTTGCTGGTCTTTCTTGGGCGCCCTGGAGCCTTTTTGGCACCAATGGAACCTCTCTCCTTGAAGTTCTTGATGATGCGATAGATTGTTGACTGAGTTGCAATCTTTCTAGCTGCAATACTCTTCCCAGTTAGGCCATTTTTGTGCAGTGCAATGATGACTGCACGTGTTTCTTTAGAGATAACCATGGTTAACAGAAGAGAAACAATGATGGCAAGCACCAGCCTCCTTTTAAAGTGTCCAGTGGTGTCATTCTTACTTAATCATGACAGATTGATCTCCAGCCCTGTCCTCATCAACACCCACACCTGTGTTAATGGAGCAATCACTGAAACGATGTTAGGTGGTCCTTTTAAGGCAGGGCTGCAATGATGTTGAAATGTGTTTTGGGGGATAAAGTTCATTTTCTAGGCAAATATTGACTTTGCAAGTAATTGCTGTTAAGCTGATCACTCTTTATAACATTCTGGAGTATATGCAAATTGCCATTAGAAAAACTGAAGCAGTAGACTTTGTAAAAATTAATATTTGTATCATTCTCAAAACTTTTGGCCATGACTGTACAGTAGGATGTTGGGTCTCTGCACGGTTCTTTCTACCTGGCACTAACATGGACCTGTAAGGCTGGATTCACACATGTGTTAGATGGTCAGTTTTGGCCCCGTAACTGTCCAAATAAGTAAAGTGTGCATCGATTCTAAGGTCGACGCCTGTCATGTGCGTGTCATTTGGACTCACAGTATTGTTTGACTACCACAGTAGCCTCTCTATGCGTGCTACTGCAAGGCACAGTGTTCTACACCACAATACAGGCTCTCTGAAGCTAGGAAATAGGTGTTTTTTAGTGATATTCGCCGCAAAGTAATTTGGATCGAAGCAAATTTTTTTGGAACATCGAATAGAAGTGCCGAATCGAACTTTTGAGAAATTCGCTCATCTCTAGCCATTACTACAGGTAATGAGTGGAGGACAGAGGAGCCTCTCAAAGAAGAAGTTACAGGTCTGTGAGAGCCAGAAATCTTGCTTGTTTGTAGGTGACCAAATACTTATTTTCCACCATAATTTGCAAATAAATTCTTTAAAAATCAGACAATGTGATTTTCTGGATTTGTTTTCTCATTTTGTCTCTCATAGTTGAGGTCTACCTATGATGTCAATTACAGGCCTCTCTCATCTTTTTAAGTGGGAGAACTTGCACAATTGGTGGCTGACTAAATACTTTTTCCCCACTGTATTCATCTATAATGCAGTCACCAAATAATCAGCAGATACCAGTTCTACACAATAAGAAATTATTCCAGCGCACTTACTGTACATCTTTTGACACATTTGTTGTGTCTTTTTATACAGATATGTGCTATGAGAATACAGTGACCCTAGCAGCTGCATTCTCCACAGCCTTCATTATTTGACTACATGGATATACTGACCTAATGCTACTTTTCAACATAAAAAGGTTAAAGGGGTTGTCCGGGATAAAATGTACTTCCTACACTAATTTAAACACCCTCCCCACGCCTACTTTCTAAATTACATAATTTATCATGACCGCCCCAGGGACATTTTCTGTTTCCCCGTTTCTTATTCCCCACTGTATGTAGTACAAACAATGTCATTTATAGCTAATTTCTAAGTTAAAAGTAGACACGTGGTGTTTTTTAAAAAAAACCAAAACATTCTACTGTAAATTGTGACAGAATAAGTGGAGAACATGGTATGGCAGTTTTGCATCAACCTTGATAGTTTTTAACATGTTAAGAAAAAGGTACATGACTTTGAGAAAAAAGTGAAAACATGATAAATATCTTTGCCATTTTTGACACACAGTTTTGGTACCTTAGTCATGAAGTATTGTTGGGCATAATGGTGGTGGCTCAGTTATTAGCATTTATATCTTCCAGCACTGGGGTCCTGGAATCAAATGGAACCAAGGACAATGTCTGTATGTAGTTTGCATGTTCTCTTTATGTATTAGGCTCTCCAGTTTGCTTCCATACTCTAAATACCGTACAGATATATTAATTGGATCTTTTATGTATGAATAAGATTGAGATAGGGAATTTAGGTTATGAGCACCTTGGGGAAAGTGACAAATACATTAAGCTACATATATCAATGTGCAGCAATTTATCATAAATGTATGCACCCTATGATTCTTTTGATAAATCTGCAATGTTTTCTTAAACTGAGTTAAAATATAAAAATATTATAGTTATTTATTAAATGTGCAGATGTAGCAGAGTTAACCTGAACTTCTGCAATTGGTTAAACTTCTGCAGCATGATATTTTATTACAGAAAACAAAAAAACTATCAAAAGTCATTGGAAAGCCATTTTTAATGACTTTTCATTTTTTTTTTCTTTGGTGATAAGATATCACGCTGTAGCAGTTTAACCAATTGTAAAAGTTCGGGTGAACTCTGCCACATCTGTATCTCTGCAAGGAAATGCATGTGATGTTTAAATATTAGTTTCATCATGCTTCAGGTTATGCAACGATGGTTTCCCTAAGGGTTAAACTACTTCCCATTTAATATTGATAAATATAGAGTATAGCAGAGGTGGAGAAATTGTGACGATCATGTGCAACCTTGCACTAAGCCAAACCATAACCCAAAAATATAGTTGCGGAGTGTGTCTAGTACAGATATAAATACAGGCCAGTAGGCCACCCTCTGTCTGAAAGTAAATATAGCTTCTTCTCATGTACTTAGTCACTGCTGTTTATCCTTTTTATTTTGTTTTCTACTTGAAATAAATACTAATATGCCCTCGGATTTATGCACACAGCGGAGTCTGTACAGTACAACACTGCTCAGAGCCTCTGTCAGCTTAATCTGGCTCTGTGCGTATAGAGATATACATATGAAGGCTAATGGAGTATGGCACAGTTTTTTGGTCAGTTTTATATGGAATCTGATGAGAAAACCCTGTATATCTCTCTAAATCTGAGCCATATGGACATACAGCAGAGGCCTCATGGAGGCCTCCAGCTTTACAAAGCAGGGCCATAATTCAAACTCTTATAATATGATGTAAAGGGGTTTTTCTGACGATAGGTTATCAATAGACGATAGGTAGGGCTCCAACACCTGACACTTCCCCTTATCAGCAGTTCTCAGAAGAATAGAGCAGGAAGCAGACAGCTCAGTTCTCTCTGTAGTGCTGAGTCACTGCAGCCTATTCCCATTCAGGTTATTGCCTACGGCAACAAACTGGGGGAAATTGTTTGTTGGTGCTGTGTGCATCTCAGCTGCTTTAAGAAGATGCTATCATAGATTAAAGTGTTTTACAGCTTAGAATTATGCCACCTTGTCTTCTCCAACCTGGGATCGCTAACTTGACAGCCAAATTAGCATATTGGGTGCAAAAACTATTGGTACTGATTGCTCAGGAATGGGAGCTACTGAAAAAATTCCAACTGTAATAGGTAGTGATTGTGCTGGCTCAGATCCAGTGGGAGTCAGTTATAATGCACAGGAGATAACTCCAATCCTATGTATTTAACCCTTAGATGCCAGAATCCATAGCGACTGTGGCATCTAATTGGTACTTCACAACGACAGCCTAATTAGCATTATTGGGCGCCAAAACTAATGGCATTGAGTGGGGCTATTGAAAAATTCCAGCTATGCCCCCAGGCTGACAGAGCCACATACCTGGTTAATCCTGCCATGAGGATCTGCATAGGCTGACTTCGTGTATAGGACTGCAATACAAGTGTATGGCAGTGTATACCACTGAATCAGTGGTCAGAAGATCGCTGGTGAAGTCTCCTAGTTCAACACCAAAAAAAATGTAAAAAAAACTCTAAAGTACTGAAAAAAATTAATATAACAATAATGCCTAAAAATTGTCAGCTGCGCATTTATTTTTGGAAACAAAATGAATGCAACACTAAAGTGTTAAAAATGCTCGGTACACTGCTTGATAAATCTATTGAGGGGTGTAGTTTCTCAAATGGAGTCATGGGTTTGTGGATTCTCTATTACTGCCAATTCAGGAGCTCTGCAAAAGTGACACGATGTCCAAAAACCAAACTGTGCTCCAAAAACTAAATGGCGCTCCTTCCCTTCTGTGCCCGGCTGTGCCCAAACAGCAGTTTATACCCACATATGACATTGTTAAGTACATTATCCTGAATACAACAGTGTCATACATGTGGGCATAAACTGTTGTTTGGGCACACAGGAGGGTGCAGATGTGAAGGAGCACATATTTAAATTGTTTGGTTTTTGGAAGCCGTGTCACATTTGCATAGACCATAAAATGGCCCCTACAAAATGGGGTCACTTCTTGGGGAATTCCAATTTACTGGCACCTTCAGGGCTCTGCAAAAACAATATAGCATCCAGAAAGTCCCTCTAAATCTATACTCCAATAGTTAAATGCACAGTGCTCTTTCCCTTCTGAGCCCTCTTGTGCGCCCAAACAGCAGTTTACTCCCACATATACAACTTTTTTGTACACTTAAACGTTTTAGGAGTGCATGTCTCTGTTGACACAAAGTACGCACTACATATTCTTCTCACACTTAGGGTGGAGCAGTCGGTCACTGACAGTACTGCCCAGCACGATCACGGTCTCATGCATGGGATGGGACTTCTTCTTCCGCATGGAGCTCACCACGGACAGTATCCTTTTGTCGCCCACCACCTGCACTGGGTCCAGTGGGCTCCCCAGGACAGAGCTGGCCCTTCTAATCAGCTTGTCAAGTTTATTTCTGTCCCTGGTTGATATACTGCTCCCCCAGCAGGCCACTCCGAAGAAGATGGCTGATGCCACTACCGAGTTGAAGAAAGTCCTAAGAAGTTCCCCGCAGATTCCAAAGGCTCTCAACCTCCTAAGCAGGTAGAGCCTGCTGTGGCCCTTCCTGTACAGGACCTCCATGTGATCTGCCCAGTCCAGCTTATTATTAAGGAGCAAACCCAGGTACTTATAGGTGTTCACAATCTCGATGCCCGTCCCCAGGATGTCCACTGGTTTAGGAGGGCATCTGCATTTACGGAAGTCCACCACCATCTCCTTGGTCTTCCCCGCGTTAATCTTCAGGTGGTTTCCTTGGCACCAGTCCACAAAATCCCGGTTCAATTCTCTGTACTCCCTGTCATCATCGTCTGTGATGAGACCTACTATTGCAGAGTCGTCAGAATACTTCTGTAGGTAGCAGCTAGATGAGTTGCACCTAAAATCTGCAGTGTACAGTGTGAAGAGGAAAGGGGCGAGAACTATACCCTGAGGTGCCCCCCGTATTACAGATCACGGTATCTGACATACAGTCTCAGGCTCTCACATATTGAGGTCGATTTGTGAGGTAGTCTAGGATCCTACTTCTTATCTGTCTGCCTACTATCAATGTAATGCCTCTCACCTTGGAATATTCCTGTACATGTTGTATTTGTATTTGTATCTGCTTATCTTTGCTGCTGTAACACACTGAATTTCCCCATTGTGGGACTATTAAAGGACTATTATTATATTGGGCACTGACATGTATATTTCTTTAAAAATTTCAATTTTGACTTCGTACATTAATTTTTTGGAAGCACTCTTGGGCTCAAAATGATAATAATACCCCTTGAGAAATTCCTTGAGGGGTATAGTTTCCAAAATGGGTTTGCTTTTTGGGGGTCTCCATTATACTTGTACTTTAGGGGCTTTCAAAATGCGACATGGCTCCCGAAAACTATTCCAGCAAAATCTGCCCTCTAAAAGCCAAATAGTGCTCTTTCCATTATGAGCCCCCCATGTACCCATACAACAGTTGATAACCACATATTAAGTATTGCCGTATTCAGGAGAAATTGTGTAACGAACTGTTGAGTGTTTTTTCTCCTTTAACCCCTAGTGAAAATGAAAAATTTGGGGCTAATTTGACAATTTATTGGCAAAAAAGTCATTTTTCATTTTCACGTCCCAATGTTAATAAAATCTTAAAACAGCTGTAGGGTCAAAATGCTCACTATACCCCTGATTAAATTCTGTGAGGGTTGTCGTTTCCAAAATGGGGTCACTTTTGGAGAGTTTACACTGTACTGGTACTTTAGGGGCTCTGCAAAAGAGACATGGCACCTGAAAACTATTCCAGCAAAATCTGCCTTCCAAAACCAAATAGCGCTCTTTTCATTCCGAAACTCCCCTTCCCCTGTGTACCCATACAGCAGATTACGGTCACATATGGGGTATTGACGTGTTCATCAGAAATTGCCAATGAATGTGTCGCTGGGCCCCTTTCCAATAGATGCCAGTCCTGGGGAGGTGACTAAAAATAAGAAATACTTATACTCACCTCTCCTGGGCTTCTAACGATTCCTGGCATCCTCTCTGGGGCTATTCCGGCCTGTGACTGAGGTCATGTGCCCCAGATGTCACTGCTGGGGCCTGTTATTGGGCCCCAGCGGGCACATGGGGCATGTCTGCATAATAACAGATCCAGCAGTGTCATCTGGGGCATGTCACCTCAGTCGCAGGCAGAAGAGGACTGAAGAAGATGCTGAAGAGAGCCAGAAAGAGCAAGGATGCCCATGAGAGGTCAAGAAAGGTGCGTATAAGTGTTTTTTTTATTTTTAATCACTTCCCCTGGGCCTCTACCTATCATACTGTGAAGTCTGAGGAGACCCCAGAGTATAATAATATCACCGAAAGCGGCTCTAGGGGGGCTCTTGGGAGCATTTTATACTGTATGGGGGCTACTGTGGAGCATATTACATGGTGTAGGGGCCACTGTGGAGCATATTATACTGTGTGGGGGTCACCGTGGAGCATATTATACTGTGTGGGTCCTTTTCACTATTCACATCACATGCCATCTGTTTTATAGCAGCCGTGCACTATTATTACAAGTTGTAATAACATTGCATGGTGATTATAAAACAGATATTGTGCAATGTACAGTAAATAGTGAAGTCATGGTAATCGCAAAAACACCACAGTACCTTCAAACAGTTGATCAGCAGGGGCCCCGGGTGTTGGACCCCCACGGATCTCTTACATCTCTTAGAATGTTAGGACCCTGCAGATCAGATGTTTCCCAAAGCACGCAGCTCCTAGTTTTGTTTACATGCCGGGCGTTGCGCTGGTCACTCACCATATTCTTGAGAACTGCAGTTGTGGGTACTAAAGCAGTATCCCTTTCAATTATCTGAGATACTGATGCAGCATCCATAACTGTCACTATCAAGAATTTGCTGTAAGGAGGGGGTAGGGGGCCCTGGACAAAAGTTTGCACCGGGGCCCACAAGACTTTAGTTATGCCACTGGTGGCTACTACACCCTGCAGGCCCCCTCTGTACTGCATCAGTCCTTCAGGACAAAGAGAGAGGAAGGACAAAATTCACAGGCAAACACAGTATCATAGATACATGTCAGTGAATTAAACCAAGTCCTGGAACATGACAAGATATGTCACAAAGTTTCTTATAATTTCCAGTAAAATTCATTGATTGAAGCAGAGTTTTTGAAACGACAGTGCCTATTTCAAGATGTAACTAATGACCCAATCCTATCCCATTTGTTCATGAATAGGCGCCAGGATGTTGGCAGTTGGTTTACTGGGCAGCACTATCTTAGTACTCTTGTGGTTTCTCACTAGGCTTCAGACAAGCTGATGTGTCTTGGAGAGGTATTAAGAGGTTAAAATGGCTGCAGGTTGCTCTCAGAAAATTTAGTGGCTCCATTACAATCCTTTTGGTCTACGCTGAGTCTCTTCCACTAGATTAGCATAATTGATTTATGTTGTCCATTAAAACTTTGGTATTTTGCTGTATTCTTTCAAGACCTAGTCTTATTATTATTATTATAGTCAGTTGTGGACTCAAGAGTTATACAGAATGAGGCCAGAAACCATGCCCCCATATAGAGATGGCCAATAAATTTGCAGGCACATCCTGTCAGTGTAGTCACCAGCTGCTGTAAATACACTCAGAAAAGAGGTTAATAGGTATGTTCGGCATATGGGCCAGGAGCTCTCCGAGCACATAGGTTGTAAAGAACTAAGTTTGAACCTAGCCTAATCAAGGCTGGTGTTAGTACAGTATTTTCTTATTGGGTATATAGAATGCTATAGCATGGACATGTTTGTTAAATATGGGTTGGCGCTCATGCTCGCCATACACCTACACCATGGCATTTTTAGGGTCTTGTCCTGCTCTGTCCTTATCAAATATCAATTGGTGAAATAACTAACACATGAACAGACTGGCTGATGTGGCCTAGCTTTTTTATGAAAGACTATAAATTAGACTATAAATATCAGTTTCTGTCTTTTTATCTGTAAAGGCTAACAGACCTTGTCCTTACTATCATTCTTTTTGACACTGCAGTTTAAGTACAAGATATATAAAAGATGTACATAAGCAGAAAAAAGAACAAACTCAGATTGAAGCTGGACATTCAATGCTACCTACTCTCCATGAATAATATGATGTTGCCAACAAAGATATGTTTCTTCATGTAGGAAGAACATAAAAGCAGCACTGTTTACACAGACACTTCTGTATATGACTTTACAGCACTGGATGGGACAATCTAAAATGTATCAGCGCCTCTTATATTTTCCCCAATAGCAGATGTCGGGAAAGATAAGGATCCAGCTGTTGAATTTCAACTGTCCAATTTTGTTCTCAGGGAAATGAGCTACTTCCGAAAGTGTCTGGCATTGCCTTTCTCCCCCTTGTTTCAGGAGGACCAGGGGTGCATTTTGCCATAATGCATCCTATGCAATTTCCGTGCTTAATAAATGTAGTGCCAGGCATGTTAGTTTTTGGTGCAAATTACGCACACCTATTTTGCTTAGTAAATCTTCCCCAATATTTGTAGATTTTCTAGTATAAAGGACTTGTTATTTCTTTCAGCAACTCCCTCTTGCCTCCATATTGTATTAACAGAGTGCCACCTGCTGGTTGCTTGGAATGCTTTACACATAAAAAGTGATGTCCTGCTGAAATTACTTTCCCTTCCATAATTTTTTCTATATATTTGTGGACTACAATGACACTACAGAAGGAGATGCTATATGACCAAAAATGCATTTATCAGAAATGCATTTTTATTTCTTGACTATACTAGTTAATTTTTGATGAATATTAGCTGAGTGACACTCGGTCCTCATACGGATCTGAAGGACGGAAACCCGAAAGCTAGCGTGAACTGAGGGTTAAACTGCCAGCTAGATGTCCTCCACAGAGGCTTTCAAATATAATCCATAGAATAATGTGTATTCCACAGATACTTGAATGCCTGTTGGCAATTTCCCAATTAATACCAGACACAGTTAAACCTACTTTACTGATTTTCTACCCCTGATGTAAAGGGTCAAAGGATAACTATGAAATGTAGGTTTGGTTTACACAGTCTACCATATATTTCTGCACCAGACTGCATTCCATACTAATGTATAGGATTCGTTGCTTGCTTTCACTTGCAGAGGCTACAACCCCTCTTCCTTCCTGGCACATACCTCTTTCCACTTACTAACTAGCCAGCAGTGGTATGATAGGAAGAGAGATGGGAGTAAGTTAGCACTAACACCAAGTAACTGACAAAGAGACAGTGCTGGCCAAAAGTATTGGCACCCCTGCAATTCTGTCAGATAATACTCAATTTCTTCCAGAAAATGATTGCAATCACAAATGCTTTGGTAATAATATCTTCATTTAATTTGTCGTCAATGGAAAACCACAAAAAGAATTGTCAAAAAGCCAAATTGGATATAATTCCACACCAAACATAAAAAAGGGGGTGGACAAAAGTATTGGCACCCTTTGAAAAATCATGTGATGCTTCTCTAATTTGTGTAATTAACAGCACCTGTTACTTACCTGTGGCACATAACAGGTGGCGGCAATAACTAAATCACATTTGCAGCCAGTTGAAATGGATTAAAGTTGACTCAACCTCTGTCCTGTGTCCTTGTGTGTACCACATTGAGCATGGAGAAAAGAAAGAAGACCAAAGAACTGTCTGAGGACTTGAGAAGCAAAATTGTGAGGAAGCATGAGCAATCTCAAGGCTACAAGTCCATCTCCAAAGACCTGAATGTTCCTGTGTCTACCGTGAGCAGTGTCATCAAGAAGTTTAAAGCCCATGGCACTGTGGCTAACCTCCCTAGATGTGGACTGAAAAGAAAAATTGACGAGAGAGTTCAACGAAAGATTGTGCGGATGGTGGCTAAAGAACCTCGACTAACATCCAAACAAGTTCTACCTGCCCTGCAGTCCGAGGGTACAACAGTGTCAACCCGTACTATCCGTCGGCGTCTGAATGAAAAGGGACTCTATGGTATGATACCCAGGAAGACCCCACTTCTGACCCAGAGACATAAAAAAGCCAGGCTGGAGTTTGCCAAAACTTACCTGAGAAAGCCAAAAACTTTTTGGAAGAATGTTCTCTGGTCAGATGAGACAAAAGTAGAGCTTTTGGGAAAAGGCATCAACATAGAGTTTACAGGGAAAAAAAAGAGGCCTTCAAAGAAAAGAACACGGTCCCTACAGTCAAACATGGCGGAGGTTCCCTGATGTTTTGGGGTTGCTTTGCTGCCTCTGGCACTGGACTGCTTGACCGTGTGCATGGCATTATGAAGTCTGAAGACTACCAACAAATTTTGCAGCATAATGTAGGGCCCAGTGTGAGAAAGCTGGGTCTCCCTCAGAGGTCATGGGTCTTCCAGCAGGACAATGACCCAAAACACACTTCAAAAAGCACTAGAAAATGGTTTGAGAGAAAGCACTGGAGACTTCTAAAGTGGCCAGCAATGAGTCCAGACCTGAATCCCATAGAACACCTGTGGAGAGATCTCAAAATGGCAGTTTGGAGAAGGCACCCTTCAAATCTCAGGGACCTGGAGAAATTTGCCAAAGAAGAATGGTCTAAAATTCCAGCAGAGCATTGTAAGAAACTCATTGATGGTTACCGGAAGCAGTTATTTTGTCTAAAGGTTGTGCTACCAAGTATTAGGCTGAGGGTGCCAATACTTTTGTCTGGCCCATTTTTGGAGTTTTGTGTAAAATGATCAATGATTTGCCTTTTTTTTTCATTCTCTTTTGTGTTTTTTCATTGCAAGCAAAATAAATGAAGATATTATTACCAAAGCATTTGTGATTGCAATCATTTTCTGGAAGAAATTGAGTATTATCTGACAGAATTGCAGGGGTGCCAATACTTTTGGCCAGCACTGTAGCTGAATAAAGATTACATTTGATGCAAAAAAAATAAAATAAAAAGCACTATGCTGGCAGGGAGAGGAGAGGCAGCTATTTGTATTCAATGCAATGAAATTGCATTGTCACTATGTATACATTGCTACAACACTGACCTCTTCTGGGGATATGTCTGAAGTAGATGAAATTATTTTGATTAGACATGAATAAATCTTGAAAAGTTCAATTCTTCATGGATTCTATAAAATGTGAATTGCTGTTTGGCCGTGAACTGTTTTCTAATCATAAGTTCCTTGTACAGTACAAGTGTTAAAAGTATACTCTCCACTTGACTCTAACTGGTACTGTCATACCTCCTAACCGTCCCGGATTCTGCGGGACAGTCCCGGATTCCGGGTCCTGTCCCGCCATCCTGGTCGATGGGAGGTATATCCCGGTTTCAACTGAGTTGAATACAATAGTGAATGAAGCAGGAGCCGTCTGCAGACAGCTCCCCCTCCACCACTGTGCTTCTCGTGTGCTTCGGCCCCAGACGCTGTAGGTGCGATGTGATGACCTTACTCACATTGTGCCTGCAGCTCCCAGAACACTCTGTGACTGAGACTGCAGACAGAGCAGCAGGGGAGCGAGGAGAAGTGAGTATCAGTGTTTTTTATGTTAAACTTTGGGGGCAAATTGAGGGGGGAACATGAAACTGTTGGCAGATGAAGGGGGTACATTAAACTAGGGGCAGATGAAGGAGGCACATTAAACTGGTGGCAGATGAAGGGGGCAGATGGAGGAGAGCATTAAACTGGTGGCAGATGCACAGGGGACATTAAACTGGTGGCAGTTGTAGGGGGGCATGAAATTGATGACAGATGGAGGGGGAACATTAAACTGGTGGCTGATGAAGGGGGGACATTAAACTGGGGGCAGATGAAGGGGGACATTAAACCGGTGGCAGATGAAGGGGGGACATTAAATTGGAGGGGAGATTAAGAGGGACATTAAACTGAGAACAGCTGGAGGGGGACATTAAGCAATGGGGGTCACTGGATGGAGACATTAAGCTGGGGGCAACTGGAAAGGGACATTAAATTGGGGGGAAACTGGAGGAGGACATTAAACCGTGGGAGTAGCTGGAGGGGGACATGTCAGCCTCTAGTTGCCCCCAGTTTAATGTAACCCTCCAGCTACCGCCACGGTTTAATGTCCCCCTCCAGCTGCCCCAGTTTAATGTCCCCCTCTAATTGCCCCCATTTTAATGTCTCACCCCAGCTGCCATTAATTTATTGCCACCCTCCAACTACTCCCACTGTTTAATGTCACCCTCCAGCTGCCCCAGTTTCATGTCCCCCTCTAGTTTCCGCCAGTTTAAACTGGGGCACCAGGAGAGGGACTTAATACTGTGGGGCAATTGGAGGGGAACATTATAATGTGGGGGCATATAATGTTAGGGTGACTGTAGAAGCATTATACTGTGTTGGGGCACAAAGAAAAATGGATGAGAATGGACGGAGTCAGCGTAGAAGTGGGTGGAGCTAAATTTGCCGCGGCGCACATAGCGCGCTACACATTTTGTTTTTCTTTCTGTTCTTTGAAAGTTGGGAGGTATGGTTACTGTAGTGACTGGTGAATATAAAAAACAGCATGGCCATGGTCCACTCTCATTTTAAGATGTCTAATGCTGAACTTAAAGGGGCTATTCAACTTTTTTAATTTGATGGACTAAACTTAACATAGGACAGATTAGATTTGTATGGGTCTGACTGTCTGGACCCTTGGCAAACAGCTATGAAGGGACTGCGTCACTTGTGTGAGCACTGCTGCCCCTTCACATTTACATTGGGTGTCGGTAGCTGCAGTGATCAGAATGTCGTACTTTTCATGAAGACTGTTCAAAGTATTGCAGTATTATCTCATTCAAGAGAATGGGACAACACTACAATGCCCAGAACAGCTGCTATTAAAAATGCCATGGCCTCTTCCATCAGCTGATCGGGGTGCCAAGAGTTTGACCACCACCATTGTAAAATTGATGGCTTATTTCAAGGATAGGCCATCCATTTCAATTAGAGGCATAACCCCTTTCATGGCTGTGACCACCTTTGCGAACATTTTTTTAAATTCTTCATTGCACATAAAATAGAAAAAAACGAAGCAACTTTGCAAGAGGTGCTAATTAAAAACTCTTATCTCTTTAATCTGTTTGCTACTTCAGGCTAACCTACAAAATGTACTATATGAGAGTATAATAGTAGAAGAAATTGAAGAAAGTATGAGATTCCAAACCTGTAGACTAAAAACTATAGTCTTTATACAATAGGAAATAAAACAACAGGAAATCTGTAAGACCTTCTGCAAAGTTGCCTCATTTTTTAGTTTAGTTTTATTGGGACAATAATTAAAATTGGTTGTAAAATTTTATGGCGCCTTTAAAGAGGTTTTTGAACTACATTTGTACCTATTGATAAAAGGATAGACCATACTAGAAATGTCTGATAGGTGAGGGTCCCACTTCTGCAAATTTTAAACTATTATGAGCTGAAGGGAATCCAATGTATTCTATGAGAGTTACAAAAAAGCCAAATATAATATGCGCTGTCCCAGTCAGAACCAGGACCCACTCTAACTGTACCCACGCTACCTAAATAGTGGTCCAAGTATTAGTCATCCATCTGCACGTTTTTAGTTTTTTACTTGCTGTATTACCTTATACCAACCAAATGTTTGCTGTACTCTTACTTTATAGGACCTTGGGACTAGCATATCTTCGAAGTCATCAGGAGGTATGTACCATTCTTTAGCTTTATTAAAAAGCATAGCCATCTTCACTTTTCATAGCAGTGATATCTTGCAAAAGAGCATGTGCCATGTAGAATTACATTTAGTAGTCGCCTATGGGTGAAGTACATACTTGCCAATTCTCCTGAATTTTTGGGGAGACTCCCAAAAAAGAGGGAGACTTCCTAGACTACCAGATTAGGCATCAAATCTCCTGAGTGCCCAACTGCCCCAAGTGGCATGCCCAGATTTCAATGTTATCTGCAAGAATTGCCCAGGGGTTAAGGCCTACATATTTTATTACATGGTCCCCATGGTATGTTGACTCTTGATCTTCCAGATGGAATAGCAGTGTCCATTGTTTATTCAACAGGTGGTCTACATAACACATGCAGATATTTACATCCCAATTGTATTTTAATTGATATTATATTGTGAGAGGCCACTAAAGGAGCACTATACTTTGTAGAGGACACTTAGGGGTCATTATATTATGTGAGGACCACTAAGGGGGCATTATACTGTGTGGAGGACACTAATGGAGCATTATGGGGAGTGAGGAGCACTAAAGGGCATTTTGCTGTATGGCAGCTAGTAAGGGGGGGGGGGGGAATTACACTGTGTTGGGGCCAGTAAACAGTATTTTACTCTGGGTAGGTCACTAAGGGAACATTATACTATGTGAGTGCCACTAAACAGCATTATAATGTATGGAGCCACTAAAGGGGCATTATGCTGTGTGTGGGCCAGTAAGGGGAATTATACTGTGAGAGGCCACTAAGGGGACATTATATTGTGAGGGAACACTAAGGAGATATTAAACTGAGTAGGGGGCCACTCAGGCGTCATTATATTATGTGAGGTTCATAAAAAAAGATATTTGGATGGCACTCCAAAAATTATCTGCAGATGATTTATTGTAGATAGTTACATCACAGAAGACAGTGTACAATTCAGTAATCCATAACATTTCTGGAAAAATCCCTTCATCATACATAGGCATTCACAGGGATATAATATCTCAATTACCGTATTTTTCGGACTACAAGATGCACTTTTTTCCACCAAATTTGGGAGGAAAACGAGGGGTGCGTCTCATAGTCCGAATGCATCGCCGCACTCCTGCCGCTGCTGGCTTCCAGCAGCAGCAGGTGTGGGGCGATGCTGCGGGCCCTGGGTGCGAGGACAGGGTGTCCCAGCGGTGCGAACCCTAGCCGGCATCCGCCATGCTATTACAGCAGATGCTGGGTCTGTAAAGACAATGGAGACCGCTCTGCTGCCGAGCGATCGCCATAGCTACTGGGTCTCCGCTGTAATGTACAGCGGAGTCCCGGAGCTAATGCCCGCGATCAGAGTAGACTCTGATCACGGGCATTAACTGCCCCCCAGCCGGTGGCTACCTTGTTTGCTGCAGGCCGGCTCCTGCGCGGTGACATCGCAGGAGCCGACCTGTTCCTGTGACAGCCGGGAATATATATAAAAAAAAAAAAAAAAAAATTCTAAAATCAGCCCCTTTCTCTAGAATACATATAAAAGTAGAAAATTACTGTGAAACACATACACCTTAAGTATCCTTGTGTCCAAAAATACCCAGTCTACAAACTTACATACAATACCCAGTCTACAAAATATTTTTCCCGTAGTGTGAAAGTCGTAGTGGGAGAAAGAATCAAAAGTGCCAAACTGCCGTTTTTTTCACTGTTTCGCCTCTGATTTGAATAAAAAGTGATCAATGCAATAGACATTCCTCAAAATGGTATAACTAAAAAGTACACCTGGCCCAGCAAAAAAAGATGCCCTATGCATCCCCATACAGCTGCAGGGTCACCTGTCAATGTGGCCTTGCAGCTGTTGCAAAACTACAACTCCCATATATTAAATATTTTATCACATTTTTTGCTTCAAGATTTTTTTCCCTATTTTCCTCCTCTAAAATCTAGGTCCGTCTTATGGTCTGGTGCATCTTATAGTCCGAAAAATATGGTATATAAAGTTTCAGTGGATGAACCGTTGGTGGGTGGTAAACACAATGTTTGGCTGCCCTGCACCCTTCCTGCTATATTATGTAAGGGTCACTAAAGGGACATTATATTGTGTGTGGGCCATTCAGAAAACATTATACTGTGTGTGGGGACACTAAAAGGGGCATTATACTGTGTGGAGGGCACTAATGGAGTATCATATTGAGTGTCAACCAAAAATGCCAATAAGGGGACATTATACTGTGTGGAGCCACTAAGGAGTGATTTTACTGTGGGAGGTCACTTTATTATATTATGTGGGTGCCACTAAGGGGAATTATACTTTTTAATGATCACTAAACACTAAACTTCAGGAAGGCCAATTTTAACCAGCTTAGGCCCGGTTCACATCTGTGTTTGGGTTTCTGTTCGGGGGAGTCCGCTTGGGGACTTTGTGAAATTAGTGAAGAAATGGTTCAATGACAATAAAGTAGAGGTGCTGGATTGGCCCCCACTGTCCCCAGACCTCAACCTAATCAAACATTTGTGGGTAGAGTTGAAGAAAAAGCTGTATTTGTACCCAATTGAGTCAACCAGTATGCACCAACATTGGGAACGTGTAGAAGAAACCTGGGATCAGCTATCGGTTGAGACATATTTGAATCTGAACGAGAGCATACCCAGAAGGATTCAGGCAGTGTTGAAAGCCAAAGGTGGATTTACAAAATAATAAAAAATTGTAAATTTAGATTATTAGGAGCAAAACAGTAACAATGCAGTTACATGACAAGAATCTGCATAACTAATCATATGCTAAATAGTTGTAAGTCAAATTTATGTATGAAATTGCCAAGATGATTGTCTATAAAATGATGGTGGTCTGACGTTTGAAGCTGTAGTTGATGGTGAGATACGGACCCTGAAAGATAAAAGTTCAAAATATTATTACCTTTTTGTTCGTCAGTGATCTTGAAGGGACCCTTTCGTTGGATTCTGCCGCTGATCGGCTGCAGAACCTGCAGCACGAACCACTCCGCTGATTAGCCACATTCATGTGAGGCTAAAAAGTGAGTGAAAGGAGAAGAGCTGGAGGGCCAGTTTCCCTACAACTAATAGGTCCCTCCACATAGGATAATATCCCCCCCCCACATTGAAAAATAATGTTCCTTCACCCACAGGTAACAGGGAAACTATAACCTATGTGGGGAGGCTATTATCTGTGAGGGGGTACTATTACTGCAATAGTGCTCTAATAGCACCCCCACAGGTAATAGCCCCTCCAACATAAGTAATGTTTTTGCCTGTGGGAGGGCACCATTACAGTAAGAGCACCCTAATAGTGCACGTCTACATAAGTAATGCCATTAACTGTGAGGGGGCACTATTACAGTAATAGTGCTCTAACAGTGCCCCCCACCCAAGTATTGCTATTACCTTTGGGGCACTATTACTGTAATAGTTGCCTAATAATGTCCCCACAAAGGTAATAGTCCCCCCCTTCTCCGTACATTGTTCAGTCTGCTCTGAACTATAATTATATTGTACTTACAGATCACTGGACAGAGGATGTGTGCATTTTATCTTCTGCTGGAACTATGACTTCTACTCTATGGTACCACTGGAACCTGGGAGGAGAATAGAAGAAGCACATGTCCTGTGTACCAGAGCAGGTCCTGGGTGCCGCAATAGTGACTGTAAATACAATATAATTATAGTGGGAGTGGTGGGGGGAACCGGGAGAAATGTGCAGGTTGCGACTGTGGGGCAGACAGTGGTGCAGCTTGGCACTCACTGTCTGCACCCGACTCACTCAGGGACTCTGATCTGCTGCCTGAGGCGAGAAACTTATTTCGCCTCATGGCAAATGTGGCCCTGGCCCTACCCAAGATAGGTTAGTTTGATGTTATGCTTATTCCACAGATGTGATTATGTGCTGTATTGCTGTTGATAATGCAATGTGTGGATTGAAGTGTTTACCTTGCAGGTATAAGTTGGAACTGTAGTTGTGTTGTTCCATGGATGGAGTTATCTGGGCTCCTGTGTCCTGCCCTGTGGTATATCCACACTCTAGCTATGGCATGACACTTTGAACAGATTCAGAGCCTTAGGCCCTTTGAAGACGACCGTGGTGTGGGTCAGTGTGCTATCCGTGTATTTCATGGATAGCACACTGACCCATTCTTTTCTATGGGCCTGTACACACAACCGTGATTTTCACAGTCCCGTGTGCGGGCCGACAGTCCTATTCATTTAATGAAAGGACCCACAGAAGCACGGCCCATGCACGGGCTGCACATGGGGACATCCCGTGTCCCTCGTGGGCAGCTCGTGCTTTTAATTCACGGCAGGCCGATTGCAGCACAGTTGTCTACAACCGGCCTTACCCACAACCCTTTCCTTATGTTTCATCATTTCTACACGCATTAATCTAACATTAGCTTCATCTACAGTGCAAGTCCTTGGCGTGCTGATTCACTGACTGCATTGTCCTTCCCCAAGTTTTAGGCCCCCTACTATACAGCACAGGAATGAGGAGCACTGGGAATATGGTATTGCTCTGTAAACAGCTAGTGTGTAACAGACCAGCATATTTTCAACTTCACTGCGCATCAATTACTTTCCAGCCAAAGACACAATAATAAAAAGAACGGGATTTATAGTGTTTTTCTTGCCCCACAGTGACGGTTTGATAACTTGACTGGTTTACATGATTAGTTGGGCTTCTATCTGCAGCATCCTGGTTATAGTGCTGGATATTAGTGACTAAGGTAATATTTTTAAGACCTTCTAATTATATATCAGAAATAAAAATGGTGTATAGATGGCACTGAGAAGAGTTATTATTTAGGACTGTGCACTTGTCTCTAGTCAACTATTATATAGACGTATAGAAACTTTGTTCAACTAAGTACTATATCTGAATGATGCATAGTAGATAGGTTGAAGCAAACACAGATGAAATCAATATTTCAGTTAATATTAGTAAAATTTTATGTTAGTAATAAATATGGCAATGGCAACCATCAGTCTATGGGATGATAGGATTTATTGATTATTATGTAGGATTGTTTGTAGCCCTAAGGAGAAACATGAGTAGATTAAGTAATATTTTTAGGTTTAGGGATTTTGTATTATTATTTTCATTTAATTTATGTTTTTTCAACAGGTGTGGCAAAAATGTTTTATTTAGTCCTAATTTCTTGGCTTATTGGGGTTATTTTTACATCATCTGTAAGTATCTATAACATTTTCAGTTGTATTGTTTATACTCATGTGAAACTCAGCTAAATAAACTACATACATCTCTTATGCATTAGGCGCTAGGGCCACACTGATACTTTTTGTAGCGCTATTGATTGATTTTAACTGTCAACTACAGCTGCAGTACACAGGAATATACACAAATATATATACAGTACAGACCAAAAATTTGGACACACCTTCTCATTCCAAGAGTTTTCTGTATTTTCATGACTATAAAAATTGTAGATTCACACTGAAGGCATCAAAACTATGAATTAACACATGTGGAATTATATACTTAACAAAAAAGTGTGAAACAACTGAAAATATGTCTTATATTCTAGGTTCTTCAAAGTAGCCACCTTTTGCTTTGATTACTGCTTTGCACACTCTCGGCATTCTCTTGATGAACTTCAAGAGGTAGTCACCTGAAATGGTCTTCCAACAGTCTTGAAGGAGTTCTCAGAGATGCTTAGCACTTGTTGGCCTTTTTGCCTTCACTCTGCGGTCCAGCTCACCCCAAACCATCTCGATTGGGTTCAGGTCTGGTGACTGTGGAGGCCAGGTCATCTGGCGTAGCACCCCATCACTCTCCTTCTTGGTCAAATAGCCCTTACACAGTCTGGAGGTGTGTTTGGGGTCATTGTCCTGTTGAAAAATAAATGATGGTCCAACTAAACGCAAACCGGAAGAAATCGCATGCCGCCGCAAGATGCTGCAGTAACCATGCTGGTTCAGTATTCCTTCAATTTTGAATAAATCCCCAACAGTGTCACCAGCAAAGCACCCCCACACCATCACACCTCCTCCTCCATGCTTCACGGTGGGAACCAGGCATGTAGATTCCATTCGTTCACCTTTTCTGCGTCGCACAAAGACACGGTGGTTGGAACCAAATATCTCAAATTTGGACTCATCAGACCAAAGCACAGATTTCCACATGTCTAATGTCCATTCCTTGTGTTCTTTAGCCCAAACAAGTCTCTTCTGCTTGTTGCCTGTCCTTAGCAGTGGTTTCCTAGCAGCTATTTTACCATGAAGGCCTGCTGCACACAGTCTCCTCTTAACAGTTGTTGTGGAGATGTGTCTGCTGCTAGAACTCTGTGTGGCATTGACCTGGTCTCTAATCTGAGCTGCTGTTAACCTGCGATTTCTGAGGCTGGTGACTCGGATGAACTTATCCTCCGCAGCAGAGGTGACTCTTGGTCTTCCTTTCCTGGGGCGGTCCTCATGTGAGCCAGTTTCTTTGTAGCGCTTGATGGTTTTGGCCACTGCACTTGGGGACACTTTCAAAGTTTTCCCAATTTTTCGGACTGACTGACCTTCATTTCTTAAAGTAAGGATGGCCACTCGTTTTTCTTCACTTAGCTGCTTTTTTCTTGCCATAATACAAATTCTAACACTCCATTCAGTAGGACTATCAGCTGTGTATCCACCTGACTTCTGAACAACACAACTGATGGTCCCAGCCCCATTTATAAGGCAAGAAATCCCACTTATTAAACCTGACAGGGCACACCTGTGAAGTGAAAACCATTTCAGGTGACTACCTCTTGAAGCTCATCAAGAGAATGCCAAGAGTGTGCAAAGCAGTAATCAAAGCAAAAGGTGGCTACTTTGAAGAACCTAGAATATAAGACATATTTTCAGTTGTTTCACACTTTTTTGTTAAGTATATAATTCCACATGTGTTAATTCATAGTTTTGATGCCTTCAGTGTGAATCTACAATTTTTATAGTCATGAAAATACAGAAAACTCTTGGAATGAGAAGGTGTGTCCAAACTTTTGGTCTGTACTGTTATATATATATATATATATATATATATATATATAGGAATATATACTGAGTTTCATACAATCTTATGAAGTACAGCAGTCATTAAACAGTTAAAATCAATCAGTGCTACAAAAAGTCATCACGCAATGGGTCTTAGCACCAGTATATTGTCTGTGGTTACTGACAACCAATAGAGGCAGAAAATATTTATTTTTGTTTCTGCCTTCTGAGTACTGTGAATGTAATAGAGGAAACAGGAGTACCACTTTCTCTCAAAACCTAAATTGAATATCCGCCGTATTAATTCATTTCTTAATATGCTGTAAGTTTATAGTGGTTGGAGTGTTGTATTTGTGATACAAAAACAATAATATGCCAATTGTGTGTTCCTAAGCTCCCCCTAGTGTTGGCTAATAGTGAGAGATTCTTATAAGTGTGAGATGTAGTACAGTTTACATTCATTTGTCTGTTTTTCTTTGAAGGGTGCATCAATAACAGTGAATAATGGCTTGATGCCTGAAACTAAGGTACTTTTTCAACTAAACTATGCAACTTGTATAGATATACAAAAATTGATTACATACAGTATATGCACATGGATGCATTGGGAAAAATGGGCAATGTTTTTGCAACAGTTACTTACAAAATAGGTAATACGTTTCTAAATGCTTATCCCCTACTGGAACGATAGGGAATAAGTTTTGTTCATGGGATGTCAAACTATATAAAGCACTGTACAATTTACCTTTAATTCTTTCACTGCTAAGGAGGTGTGAAATCACAACTTTAAATACTTGCCCTGACTGGGATATAATACCTAGACATATTTCTTAAACATTAAAGCCTAGAATCTTCTCTTTCTTTCATTGATACTGTGATCATAGCAATATTCAAGAAGCATGTGAATGTGAATAAAGATCCTGCTACTATCATTTATATCCTTGTACAGAGGGTGCCAGAGGAACTTTTGTTAATGCCCTTATCAATTAGATAGGGTAACAGTTAGATATGCCCTCTGAATTTCACACTTTTGTTTTCTACTAAAGGGGTGAAAATATAAGTACTTGATCAAGACATTTTCAAAATGGTTTAGGTCTCTTCAGTTTTTTCAGTCTAAATATGTGCATGTTGACATAAGCATTTTTGGCATGTACAAATTCTGTGCATCTTGAACTTTTACTTTTAGGGGGTGTTGCGAATTCATGCAACATTGCAAAAGATGATTTTTTTTTATATGCCAAGTTTTATTTGAGTATGTCAAAAGCATGAAAATTTTGTCACTCAAAACACTTAGGAATATCGGACACTAAAAAACATAATAAAAAAAGAGCAGATTAATGGGGGTACCAGGTGTCGGATCCCACCGGTCTGATATTGAAGACCTATCCTTACTTTTACTGTACAGAAAATTTTTGACAAATAAAAAGGAATATGGGAAATAATTAGAAGAACAAATAACCATGAGTACTTGCTACAGTCTGTACTGGTGAGCCCGCTTTCTTCGATTCTATTGCTCTTGCAGGCCTTTCCAAGCAGGTGTGACTCAGTTGGATTTATGGAAAGCACTTCTCGTGTCTTCCTGACTATGCACAATTACCCATGCAAGCCAACTGCCATATTTGATATACCTTTGGTCAACTCCATCCCGAGGGACTGTGTGCACTGTTTTCTCCACCATCATTGGCCAATGCCTCCTAGTGGCTGGGCAACTAGATACGCAAACAAAAAATAATGGATAAATGTTTGAATGGCAAGTTTAGCTTTTTTGCTTGTTCACTATTAAACACTTTTTTACTTTTATTTCCTTTTTTACTTTAGTTGAATGTAAGCAGAATAAAAGAGCAGAGAAACATAGTTAAAGATGCCACTGATGAACATGCCCTCACTTATATGGAAGCTAACATGGACAGCTTCATACATGGTAAACATAAAACAGACTCCAGCGAGCAAGCAGAAGATTCCAAAATGAAGCCAGACACATTTTCATTGGAATCATTCTTGAATAGGTTCAATGTGCATATCGATAACAATAGATCTCTTCTGGAAGGTAAAGATAAACAAACCGATATTTCTAAAAATAAAGATGCGCGTGTGATAGGTAACGTGGCTGTCAAAAGGCAAAAACAACCTAAAATAGAAATTCTAGATTTGGAAAGAAATGATGAACAAAGACAAGACTTTTCTTCTGATGGAGTTTTGGAACAATATGGGACCTCTCCATTAAAGCTAAACACAGAAAATGTAAAACCTGTGGCAGAGCACAGCACAGAGTATGTAAATATTTTAGAGGAATTATATGACGATGAAGATTTGCAATATATTTTAAACATCACTCACAATCTGGATACCATGAGGCAAAACATCAATAATGAAACTCATGGTGAGTTCTATGTAGAAGAGCTATCTCCTGAAGATATGATTGACATCAAGGACTTGAAGAATGCAACTAACAATAAGGAAGAGGGTATGGTAGAGAGTGCTGTTGATGCACAGTATTCTAGAGATTATAGTAAGATTATAAAGGAGAGTTTTATGAAAGAAGAAAATGGTCTCAAAACAAAAATTAGTTTTGGTGACCTTGTAATAGAACAGAAGGGATCAGATAGAGGAGAGCAGCAGAACCAACAGTCAGATAGCATTATAAATAATAAAATGAGAGGTGATGTGACCGATGTTGACTACTCCACTGAACTGACTAACATTGACCAAAATAATACAAATACAGAGAACTCTACCACTGCTTTACCCAGGTATCTTGAGAACATCAGTGAACTTCATCCCCATGACCATGTGAGTAATTAAAAATATCATGTTAGTTTGTGGTACAGCAAATATTTTTGATATCCTAAGACACATTTTTGCTTGCATGTTTTATTATGTAGGATATTGCTTCCAGTCAGAATGAGAAAGGAAGTATACAGATAAATACTATGAACCTCTCAGCTGGTGAGTAGTCAATACCTGTAGCTTAATATTATTGTGATTCAGTTTAGTCAAAAAAAACCTTTAGTTCAGGTTAGAAGCGGAAATTTTAAGGTGAAAATCTAAATTTTTAGCAATGTATCAAAGGTTAGGTGCGGAAATATGTGGGCATTTGAAAATACAAGCCATGCTGGTTAAGAGGAGATCTAAGATCTAGAGATTGGAGAATGTGATTTCTACAAAATATTTATTATATAGCACCCCACTATTTTACAGAGCCCAATATACATTGAATGGAGTGGCATTGAGCATGTGTGACCACTGTTCCTTCTCACTGCAATCAAGCGGTATGGAGAGAAGGGGGCCTGGGTCTCCTGTACTAATGATCATGGTGGTCCCAGTGGTGGGTTCCCAGCAAATGTACAGTTATCTAGCCCATTGGATAAGTAATACATGTCCTTTGTGCGACAGCCTCTTTAACTTGTTGCAAGTTATCAGTAACATCAGTTATAAGCCAGCTGCCGCTAGTGCAACCAGTTTAATATTACACATAAAACATGTAAGATATAGCTAGGTTACACTTAAAATAGTTCACATTAGTTCTCTTCAACTTTTGTCACAAAATCACAAACAAAATATGATGTCTATATTGACCTATTGGGGCAGATTTACTGTCTCAAAGTAAGGATGTACAAACATAGACTAGACAGCCTAAACTGCACCAGATTTATCACAGAGTCAAATGCTGAATGATAAAGCTGGTGAATCTTTGGACTGTCTAGTATAACTTTACACCACCTATTCATTGGCTTAGCTTTCGGGGCAAGAGAGAGCCAAAATTTTGGTGCATTCTTGGTATGGAGTGCATATTTAGCCCTGGCACTTTCCCAATAAGTCCTGTCCCTTGTTGGAAAGGGACCAAAACTGATATATGGTGTCTAAACTAATTAATAAATATGTTTGAAAGCTTATACACAGTTTTTTTGGTACAAATATAATTCGCCATTGTAAATCTGCCCCATAATTCTCAGCATTTATCTAGTCAGAGTAGGCTGTGGCCATTGCTATTAATGGAAGACCAGATGGGAAAAATCTTGATCCATTTTTCCCATCTACCCAAGTTTGTTTTCTAAGCATAGAGAACTGATCTACAAACTAAAAGCAATACAATATTTTTTCCAGACCCGTGTATTAAATTTCACTGTAAAAGAGGGAAGACATGTAAAACAGATGAAAATGAGAACCCTTTCTGTACTTGTCAAGACCCCGACTACTGTTTACCTGGTAACAGAAACGACCTTGTAAGATAAATATATTTCATTGGTACAAGCTTGTTGTAATGACAGAAAGTGCTATTCCAATGCTTAGAAATGAAAAAAGAGAGTAAAATTGTATCTCTTATACTATTGTATGAGATTCCCAAACTATGAAAATGTTGGTCAGTGATCTAGCTATGGTTACTGGAAACAGAGGTATAACTTGAAGCTTATTGGTCCCCGATGCATGTAACACGTCCTCCCTATATACTATGTGGCATTTACAATATCTGTATTTTCTTACATGGCAGAGAGGGTCCCCATGCAACCCCTGCCTTTGCACTCCCTATAGCTACACTCTAGACCGAAAACCTTGCTAAAATATGTAATGTGAGTGCAACGCATTCTAATCAGATTGAAAGAATTGTATTCAATGTCATAAACAGAACAGCATAAAGCAAATAAAGCCACTTCCATGACTGTAGTGGTATTACAAAGAAAGTTAAGCTAAGTATTACTATGCATATTTCCATCTTTTTTGTCTTCAGGTCTGTGGGACTGATAACAAAACTTACACAAGTACCTGTCACCTTTTCGCCACAAAATGTCACCTTGAAGGAACCAAGGAAGGAAATCACCTTCATCTGGACTATCAAGGGTCATGCAAATGTAAGACAATTGACAATGTAACTATATGTTACAAAACATTTAAGACCTCTAGAAATACAACTCCATTTCCAAAAAAATTGGGACGCTGTGTGTAAAATGTAAAGAAAACAAGAGCTCAATTATTTGGAAATATCATCTAACCATATTTTATTTACAATAGAACATATCAGAAGTTGAAAGTTAGGGTGGGTTCACACTTGCGCTTGAGTCCGTCCGCTGCCAATCCGAGTGAAAATCTCGGGAAACTGGATAGGCACCAGAAAGCGACAAGTTAGCGACGCATTGCTTAAAAACCCATTCATTTGAATGGGTTTTTAAAGCAATGCGCGGGTGTCCGATTGCACCCTCTGCGCCGCAAAGCCGTTTTTTTTTCGTCCGACACAAAGTCCTGCATGTCCGAGGGTGCAAAGTCCTGCAGCGCAGAGGGTGCAATCGGACACCTGCGCATTGCTTTAAAAACCCATTCAAATGAATGGGTTTTTAAGCAATGCGTCGCTAACCTGTTGCTATCTGGTGCCTATCCAGTTTTCCAAGATTTTCACTCAGATTGGCAGCGGACGGACTCAAGCGCAAGTGTGAACCCACCCTTAGACGTTTTCCATTTCATTTGAAAAAAAATAACTTGTTTAGAAATTAATGGCAGTAACATCTCAAAAAAGTTGGGACAGGGCCATGTCTACCATTGTGTGGCATTCACTCTTCTTTTTAAAACAGTCTTTAAACATCTGGAAAGTGAGGAGACCAATTACTGGAGTTCTGGGAGAAGAATGTTGTCCCATTCTTGTTCGATGAAAGATTTGTTTCATGATGTGCCAAATGTTTTCTATTAGTGAAAGGTCTGGACTGCAGGCAGGACAGTTCAGCATCTGAGCTCTTCTTCTGTGAAGCCATGCTGTTGTGGATGATGCAGTATGTGGTTTAGCATTGTCTTGCTGAAATATGCAAAGCCTTCCTTGATAGCGACATTGGGGGAGATTTCTTAAGCAAAATGTGGCCAAATTGTTGTGTAATTTGCACCAAAAAACTGTGTAGCATGTGCGCCATATTTACCAAGTGTAATTTTTTTTTTTACTTCACTGAAAAAGGGGTGTGGCCTTGTAGGGAAATGGGCATGGCTTCACAGTAAAAGGGGCTGACATATGTTGTGCCTCTGTGCACCAAAAATGTACCACAAATACGCCAAGATCTTTTAATCCAATTAATAGATAGACAGTCTAAGATATACACCAGACTTATCAAACAACATCAGACACTTTAATAAATCTGGTGCAGTTTAACCCCTTCTCCACATTCGCCGTAATAGTATGGAGGATGCTGTGTCTTTAAAGAGGACGGTCACTCTGAAGTAGAGCGGTTGCCATAGCCACTGGGTCTCTGCTATACAGCTCAGCTCACACCATAGCAAAAACAAAATTTTCACTTCCCATAAACATTTGAATAAAAAGCAATCAAAACATCTGACATTCCCCCAAACGGTATATGCTTCCCTGTACATGTAAATATAAAAAAGTTACGGATATTAGAATAAGGTGACTTCAAGAATTTTTTTTTTCAAAGTTTTAGATTTTTTTTTTAAAACATTAAAAAAAACAAAACAAACAAAAAAAAAACACTATATAAATTTTGTATCCCCCCCTGAATTGAACCAACCCATAGAATACAGATGACATGTCATTTTGGCTGTAAAACTAAGTCCCTAAGAAAGTCGCAGAAACACAATTTTTTTCTCCAGTTCCACCCTATTCTGAATTTTTTTCCAGAGTCCCAGTACATCGTACAGAATAATAAATGGTACCATTATGATTACAATTTGTCCTGCAAACAGTAAGTTCTCATTTGGCTCTGTGAACGTGTAAAGATATGGGGTTTGGAAGGTTGGGAGTCAAATATCAAAAATGCCTGCAGCGGGAAGGAGTTAAGACTGTTTAGTCTAAGTTTGCACTGTCTAGTTTTTAGACAGTATTAGTCAATCTGCCCCATTGTTTGGATGGGACCAGATGTTCTAAAACCTCAATATACTGCTCAGCAGTGATGGCACCTTTCAATATTTGTAATCTGCCCATTCTATCAGAGAACTGTGCGCTGATAACAATCTAGGTGAGGGGTCTCAAACTCGGCCAGGCAAATGGGCTGCATTTGAAAAAATTTGAAGTTAAAGGGCTGCATTCCTTTCAAATTCTATACAATACAACATAATTGTTAAATAACCCCAGCAGTGGCCCCGTATAGTTTAATGTCCCACCAACAGTGGCCGCACATCATTTAATGTCCCCTAGCAGCGGCTCCATACAGTTTAATATCCCCCTAGCAGTGACCCCACATAGTTTAATGTCGCTCCAGAGTGGCCCCATATATTTAAATGTCTCCACAGAGTGGCCCCACACATTGTAATGTCCCCAGTACTTACCTGCTGCACCCGGTCTTACTCTCTTCCTCTGCTCAGGTGCACATACTCCAGCCGTACGCCTGGAGCAGGGGAAGAAAGCAGGAGGTGATGGGGACTGGAGCGGTAAGTATATACACTGAAGATGCCCTGAGCTTCTAGGCTTCAGGTTTGTGGCCTACCCACAGACCGAGTGTTTGAGACCCCTGATCTTGATGGTTCCTCTCTGAAGAACAGTTCCTCCACAGAACAGTTTTCCATTTTGCCCCAGTCTATTTTAAATGAGCTTTGGCTCATAGAAGACGGTGGCATTTCTGGATTGTGTTGATCTAATGCTTCCTCTTTGCATGAAACTTTTGCTTTAATATGCAACTGTGGATTGCACAGCGAACTGTTTTCACAGACAATGATTTCTGGAAGTATTCCTGAGCCTATGCAGTAATCTGCATCACCGATTCATGCCTGTTTTTAATGCAGCCTGACAGATCTCAGTCATACATTGCCCTTGTTCCTTGTACACATGGATATTTCCAGATTATGATATTAAGTGCAGCATCCCAAGGCTGCTGCTTTAATTTGTTTGTCTTCTGTGCCTCTGGGCTTTGTTGGTATGTTCCTTCTTCTGTGCTAAGTGTCACTGTTTGCAGCTTTCCCTGTTGTTTCTCCCCTGCAATGTTCAAACCTAGCCTTGGTTTAGTCCTGGCCTATCACAGGCCAATGGAGGAACAGGAGAGGACCTAGTCTTCAGGAAACCAGAACCCTGTCAGGCCTCCCTGTACCACCACTCTCCCTATCATCCATCTCTGGGAGAGGCACGAGAAGAGGAGTAGTGGAGCACAAGACTGTGATAGTTAACCCTGGGCGCCCTCCTAGAAACAAGGCTGGGGAATTGGACATTGTACCACTACCCCCATTTGGAAGCTGCCAGTTGTAGTAATAAACTGTTTCCTGGTTCAGCTGTTACCATCGGCTGCCTGAGCTGTGCCTGCCTAACCATCAGGGCCCTTCCGACCTACACCACACCAGCTCAGAGAGGAGAGGTCCCCTCTCCAACTGGGGACCTACCACCATCATCCGGTAGTGCTGCAGGACCCCCTTGACTTTGTCCGGCCCAGGAGTGTGGCTGGAGTGGTTGGTGAGCGTGCTCGGCGTAGTAGGTGGCACATCCTCAGCCACTAGAACTCCCATCCTCCGGTCTCCTCCATCTGGGTTGCGGCATAAGTACTGTAGTTTTTCACAGACTGATGAACCTCTGACCATCTTTGCTTCTGAGATACTCTGCCTCTCTAACTCTTTCATGCTCTTTTTGTATACAGTCAAGTGATTTAAAATTTGACCCTCCAGCTGTTTTTTATTGGTACCACTTATTTTCCACACTTTTGTTAACCCTGTCTGAACTTTTTAGAGATGTGCTGCTGCCATCAGTTTTTACATGATTTAATTTTTTTCAAATTAAATGGAAAAATGTCCAAGGTTGGGTTCGCATCTACATGAGAGTCTCTGGCACTGCTGAAAATCACCAAATGACAAAGTGATGCAAGTCAGACTTGTCCGGCGGTTTCAGTTTAAATAGGACCTTTCACATCCTCTGGCACCAGCGGTATTATATACCGCTTTACAGTTGACAGTGTGCTGAATTCGGCGCCGATAGCCCTCCACTGCTTACCTTACAGCTTAGAGTCATCACTGGGTGGTGAAGAACGCCCCCCCTCTGACAGTACTCTACAATAGCCTTGTACTGTCAGGCGGGGGGCGTTCCTTACTGCCCAGCGATGATGTTCCATGAAGGGACAACCTCACAATACAGTATATAGAGATACTCAATGCAGACTGCAAAATAAAATATAGGATGTTTACTATTGATGATTGAATTTTATAGAATTTTAACCATTTTTAAAGCTTATTCCATAAGTTTTTTTTCATACAATTCTACATTTTCTGCAGATATCTCTCCTTGCACAGAATATGAACTCACTCATTTTCCATTTAGAATGAGAGACTGGTTAAAAAATGTTCTCATGCAGCTTTATGAAAGGGATCAGAGGAACACTGGGCTTCTCTCTGAAAAACAGAAAAACAAGGTGAGACAAGTCGTATACTTTTATCTAGCAACATTTATTAAATTTCTAATAATAAATACACATTATGGACTTTGGGTTTATAATATAGATAATTGTATGTGATCTTTTAATACCTGTTGTATTGTTCAATTACCTTAAAAGGGCAGCACGGTGGCTCAGTGGTGGGCAGCTCAGTGGTTAGCATTGCAAACTTGTAGCGCTGGAGTCCTGGGTTCAACTCCTGCCAGGGGTAACATCTGCAAAGAGTTTGTATGTTCTCCCTATGGTTGTGTGGGTTTCCTCCGGGTACTCCAGTTTTCTTCCACGCTCCAAAGACATACTGATAGGGAAATGTAGATTGTGAGCCCTATATGGGACAGTGACTGTCAATGTCTGTAATGCGCTGTGGAATATGATGGCGCTATATAAGTAAGCATAATAATAAATAAAAGGGGATGTCTTATCATTGACAACCCTTTTCAGAATGCAGCATCCTGGGTGATCAGCTTATTGCCCACCCCTGCCCCCCAAACAGTTTGTCAGTGACAGTCACAGCCATTTTTGCTTCTTCCCTGCAGTGCAGTGAGGTATAACATAGCAGCCAATAGATGATAAATGGCCATAAAACAAGGATCAAGTTTTTCAGAATGGGAGTGGCTTTTATGGCTTGTAGTAGAGCCCTCTATGGTGTCCATATGCCCTTATAAAGACAACCCCTTTAAAGAAGTTTTCTAGGAGTTCAATATGGAAGGTCTGAGCCAAGGGTCCTCTCCCCCTTGTTTTTGCCTACTGGACAGAAGTACAGTTCTAAGCTCTAGAACTGATATAGAATAGTTCTATTGGGATCTTCACCAATAACTTATGGGCTGCATCAAGTGATGACACCATGTTGTTAAGAATCTTCATACACACTCAAATGTATTAACTTAATACAGGCAGATAGCTCTACAAAAGAGGCAAGGGTACATTTTCAGCACCAGCTCTTACTATACCACTTTCAATTACTAGGTGAAGAAAATCTATGAGAATGAGAAACGATTGCAGGAAGGTGATCATAACATTGAGCTCTTGGTGAAAGATTTTCAAAAAAAACTACCACATGTATGTCTACCCAGTTCACTGGCAGTTCCACCAGCTTGATCAGCACTCAATGGACAGGTTAGTAAGGGCTGTATGTTAGATTTCTGTGTCATATATTACCTTTTCTCTTGACTGGACATGTCCAGATACATGTGTAACAAGATAGTGTTCGGGTGGGTTCACACTTGCGCTTGAGTCCGTCCGCTGCCAATCCGAGTGAAAATCTCAGGAAACAGGATAGGCATCAGATACCGACAGGTTAGAGACGCATTGGTTAAAAACCCATTCATTTGAATGGGTTTTTAAAGCAATGCGCGGGTGTGCGCTTACACCCTCTGAGCTGCAAATCCAGTTTTTTCGTTGGAAACAAAGTCGGACATGCAGGACTTTGTGTCCGACGAAAAAAAACGGCTTCGCGGCGCAGAGGGTGTAAGCGCACACCCGCGCATTGCTTTAAAAACCACAAACAAAAAAATAATCCCACTTTCCTTATTTTACAATTAATACTAGCTGAACAATAAAAAAAATAAACATTAGCTATGGCCCCATCTGGCAATATCCATACTAATAAAATAAAATAATTTTTTTATCCTGCAAAGTGAATGGCATAACAGAAAAACAAATCACAATGCAGAAAACTGGCCTTTTTTTTCTTGCCTAGACTTCTAAAATAATTGAATAAAAAATTATCAAAAGGTATGATAATAAATCATAAAAAAATTATCATAAAACCACAAAATATCAAAAAAACGACAACTTGTCCTGCTAAAGAAAAGGCTATTCAAATACTTCTGTAGGCAGAAATACAAAACGGTTGTGGATGTGGGAATATGGTGAAGCAAAGCAAAGGTTTTTAAAGTTTTATAAGTAAAACATATGTAAAACATAATAAAACTATATAAATTTTGTATCGCCATAATCGTACTTACCCTTAGAATATTACCACGTAGTGAATATCATTAAAACAGACCAGAAAAAACAATGGTGGAGTTGTTTTTTCCCCACATCACCCTACAAATAATTTCTTTACTGCTTTGCTATATATTGCCCCACAGTAGTTAAATCATCATATGGCTAGGTGCAAAAAAAAAAAATATTATGGATTTTAGAAGGTAGGAAGAGAAAAACTCAGCAAAAGAGCAGCATATGATCACTTCTGTCCAGTACTTGGCTCTTTCTGTTGTAGTTATCTGTGAAACACTGAGTATATTATTGTTGTACTTATACGTTGGTTTACTAGCCTTCCATGGAATTTATTGCAGGCTGCTGACACACTCAGAATTGGCTGCACTTCGAGTACCACTCATCCCAATTGAACATTGCGTGAATGCGTTTTTACAGGAGTGTAACACCAACAATGATAGACACATCTCTCTTTTGGAATGGTGTCACTGTTTTGGAATCAAAGAAGGTATGACAAATAGGCAAGCAAAAGTTGAAACCAAAACCTAAAATTAAAGTCTATATCCTTTTTGCAACCAATATACAGTGGGGAAAAAAGTATTTAGTCAGCCACCAATTGTGCAAGTCCTCCCACTTAAAAAGATGAGAGAGGCCTGTAATTGACATCATAGGTAGACCTCAACTATGAGAGACAAAATGAGAAAACAAATCCAGAAAATCACATTGTCTGAGTTTTAAAGAATTTATTTGCAAATTATGGTGGAAAACATCTGCAAGGAGTTTGTATGTTCTCCCCGTGTTTGCGTGGGATTCCTCCGGGTACTCCGGTTTCCTCCCACACTCCAAAGACATACTGATAGGGAATGTAGATGGTGAGCCCTATATGGGACAGTGACTGACAATGTCTGTAAAGCGCTGCAGAATATGATGGTGCTATACAAGTAAGCATTAAAAAAAAAAAAGGCAGTTTCCCTCTAATAACACTTATCCCCTATCCACAGATTTCCCAATGCCCCATGTGGTGCACAGTCTTTTATATCACTACATTCACTTCTGTGGGAGTGAAGGAGATCATCATTTCAGAAGTTGCATATCAGGGGATAGTGGGAAATACCCTTTAGGCAAAAAAAAAAAAACCTTTTCCAATTTGCTCCACTTTAAAATCTGCTATTGATCAATTTTCTAAAATTGGTATCATGAAAGTCTTATATCTTGTGTGACAATCTGGGGGTTAAACAGCTCATGGGTTCACCATCTCCAGACTAAGATGGTTAGCACATCCAAGAATTTCAGTTCCGCAAAGGCACATCAGGTTCAAAACTGACCTTAGCCAGCTTTATTTCACCAATCACAGGTCCTTGGCTCAACCTGTATTCCTAAAAGTGAGAGATGTGTCAGTGATGATGATCTCATTTCTTTAGGAATCCTTCCAGTTGACACCTAATGAAGTTCATTAAGCAAGCCAAACCTTGGACTGCCCTGCTATATGGAGTGGGACCTGCTCTATTCTTCCCACTCCAGCATACCAGCCACTTGGATAGCTGCACTGCCACACTTGGTATAATAATGCATAGGTCCTTTAGTTGGTTTCTGTTACGTAATAAAAAATACATGACAAGAAATGAAATGTCACACCACTACCATCAATACTGTACAAGTATGTTGCTGAGTTACAAATGCATGATAGTCATTACACAATGTTTAATAGCATGTTTGTATTCCTTATATTTCCAGATGACATTAATGAAGACTTGCTATTCTGAATTTTGACTGAGAACACTGAAGCTCTTCAAGATAGATATTAAATTGCTGATATGAATGCAATTTCATGCAAGTAACAACTGACAGGACATAACGTTATTCAAGGCTGGGGTCCCACGTGGCGTAAAAGCTGCAGTTTACCTGAGTCAGAAACGGTGCGGGGAAAAAAATGCAACATTTTACAGTCCCTGCAAAGTGGATGGGATTCTAGCGAATCCCAACCACACATTGCGGGAAAATACGTGTAGCAGACATGCTGTGATTTCCAAAACCGTTGTGGTTTTGGAAATCGCAGCATGTCAATTATACCTACGGAAATGCCATCTGTTTCCCCATAGGCATAATTGAAGCAGAAAGTCCACAGAGGAAACCTCTACGGAATTTCTGTGAAAAGCGCTGTGGGAAAAACCACAATGCATTGCCGCAGTGCTTTTTTGCTGCAGCCCGCTACATGAGGCCTTAGCTTAAAGTTGTATTCGGGATTCAGCAAATAGATTGTTTAATGTATTTTGTATATCTAAATCCTCATGATTCTCAAGATCTCTGCTTGCAGACATTTCATGGGAACATCACAATAGCACAACATTTCCCTGGAATAGGTAACTAATACTCTTTAAGAATTTGTTTACATACTAATATAATGTATGCTTTGATGACAAAGACTGAATTAATGTGAAATGATAAATAAACTTGTTTAGATTTCAAAACAAATAAATAATATAAATATGTGGTTACTTTGTGCTTTGGCTGTTGCCATAGCTCCAATTCATTGTTTAGATTTAGGCATCCCTATGGCAAGAAAAACCTGACTCACATGTTCACTTTCAAATCTGTAGTTGAGATATCTAGTTTCCTCTTAGACCGGGGCCCCACATGGTGTTTTACAGTCATTGCAAAGTGGATGGGATTCTAGTGAATCCTATCCACACACTGCAGAAAAATATGCGCAGTGAAGACAATGTGATTTCCCAAACGGTCACGCTTTTTTGCTGTGGCCTGCTATGTGAGGCCTTAGCTAAGGCCCCACATTACGGAAACGCAGAGTTTTTTTATGCAGATTTTGCAGCGGTTTATTGAGCCAAAATCTGGAGTGTATTTAACAGAAGGAAAATGTCTAAGGGCTTGTTTTAGATTTTCAATTGCTTGTCAAGCCACTCCTGACTTCGGCTAAAAAAAACGCAGAAAAATCTGCAACAAAAAACGGTGCGTGGGGCCCTTAGCCTTGAGGTGTTTTCAGGGATCTTTAGTGGTTACTGCTCTTTGCTGAACTAATGACGTTACATACCCATTGTAGTCAATCACTAACATCGGTGGTGTCACCACTTAAGCCAGTGACTAGCGTTCAGGAGTATCAGGATGTGCTGGAACAACTCGCAATTTAACAGGTAAATTATAGGTCTTTTTTTTATTTTATGCTATTCCTCCATGTTCAACCAGTTGTTTTTTTTTTATCAACCCCAGAAACAACCTTTAAGAAAACTCAGCTTCCACTGTTATCTTGAGGTCAATTTTAGTGTATATTATGGTAATATGGTACAATAGTATATAGTTTTCCATGACTACAATATTTAAATCCATAAATGTCAGGTTTTCACCTTTCTTCAATCCCTGTTTGTTAGTGAACAAAATAGTTAGATCAGGATAAATTGCCAACCTGCCCTTCTCCCCACCATCACCTTCAGCATGTTGCTTGGATATGCATGCTTCAGTGGCATTGCTAGGGTCTATAGATAGATCTCTCTTCCTCAAAAAATACAAAGATAGATAGATAGATGTAGATATATATATCTCTTATATATATAAAAATGAGTTCTTGTCTGTCTGTCTGTCTGTCTGTTCTTTATGCGCGACCAAACGACTGGACCGATCCTCACCAAATTTGGCACACATGTACATCAGGTGTCCGGGAATATTATAGACTGGGTCTCAGCTCTCTTGGACGTACCGTTCCTGAGGTACAGTATTCCCAAAAAATGACCAGCATTAGTCTATACAAGCCTGCAAGTCTTTCACTCTATTCCAACTGCCATACACACAGTCACATGTCCCTTATCAGCCAATAACAATTCGCAGGCGCTTACTCTCCTCAGGCACACAGGTTTCCATAGCAACCAAGCTATGTATGACCTGTATTAGTGAATAGCAGTTCACAGGACCTTAAATATTCAGTCATATCACGTGTATCAGCCAATATAAGTTCACATTTAATTTACCAGGTTTCTATAACAACACAGCCATAAATAGACCTATACTGGACTCAGTGGCGTAACTAGCAATGGCAGGGCCCCAAGGCGAACATTTGACATGAAACTCCCCCTCCGCACAAACTGCATTCCTGCACACACTATTATGCCCCATAGTGGCCCCTGCACACACTATTAGGCCCCATAGTGGCCCTTGCATACAATATTCTGCCCCATAGTGGCCCCTGCATACAGTATCATAGTGGCCCCTTCATATAGTATTATGCGCACTCCCCGCTACCTCTTCAATGTTGGACCAGATGTCACGTGAGCCAGGCATACATCGCGACGCTTAATGACGTCGGACTGGCTCACCAACGTCTGGGACGTCACCAAGGAGGCCCGAAGCCTGATGAAAAGACCCCAGAGTATAATGATAGCAGTGTTTGAGGGGTTCACGGCCCGCAGGCCTTACTTACTGATCCCCGCTCCTGCTCACACCCGCCTCTGCAGAAGGTGAAGCACAGGTGGCCGTGAGCAGGAGCAGGGATCGGTAAGTAAATAGGGCCCGTTATCTGCTGGTGTTACACCAGCAGGTAACAGCCTATTAAAAAAAAAAAAAAAAAAAAAAAAAACATCAGGGGCCCGCCGGGACCCCTAATGTCCTGGGCCCTGTGGCAGCCGCTACCACTGCTACCCCGGTATTTACGCCACTGACTGGACTGCCATACTGGATTTCAGCATTCTTATAAATTGAAACGTTTTTAAACTACTCATGCCTCCTGCAGCAAAACGCATGGCTGCTGCTCGAGCTAATGAAAACTCTCAGCAGACCCAAGCCTGTCTCTGACAAGGTATGCCACAGACAACAGCGAGCTGCTGAAACAACCCAGCAGACCCAAGCCCGTCTCCAAGCTGACAAGGCATTGTCAGCCACATGCACACAGCTGCACTCCATGTTTCCATAACAACCCAGGCATTTTTCTTCACTTCTGTGGGTCACCTTTAAAGGGGCAGGGCGCTGTGGATGACACTGTTACACAAGGTCACATACACACAGCTTTACTCCAGGTTTTCCATAACAACCGATCGCAGGTCTTTCCCTGATATCCAAACTGAGATACACATGATCACATGACGCTTATGGACCAATGGAAAATCGCAGGTTCTTCAGTCTTGACATACACACAGTTTTACACCAGGTTTCCATAGCAACCAAGCTATTTATGACCTGAATGAGTCAATAGCAGTTCGCAGCTCCTTAAATATTCAGTCATATGACATGTATCAGCCAATATAAATTCACATTTCAGTTACCAGGTTTCCATAGCAACACAGTCATAAATAGACTGTACCTATACTGAACTGCCATACTGGATGTCAAGTGCAAAACTGGTCAATTCTTATGGGGTCACTACACAAACAAAAAATGAAATATACCCGTGCGAAACCGGGTCCTTCTGCTAATAATATATATATATATATATATATATATATATATATACACATATATATATATACATATATACAGTACAGATCAAAAGTTTGGACACACCTTCTCATTCCAAGAGTTTTCTGTATTTTCATGACTATAAAAATTGTAGATTCACACTGAAGGCATCAAAACTATGAATTAACACATGTGGAATTATATACTTAACAAAAAAGTGTGAAACAACTGAAAATATGTCTTATATTCTAGGTTCTTCAAAGTAGCCACCTTTTGCTTTGATTACTGCTTTGCACACTCTTGGCATTCTCTTGATGAGCTTCAAGAGGTAGTCACCTGAAATGGTCTTCCAACCGTCTTGAAGGAGTTCCCAGAGATGCTTAGCACTTGTTGGCCCTTTTGCCTTCACTCTGCGGTCCAGCTCACCCCAAACCATCTCGATTGGGTTCAGGTCTGGTGACTGTGGAGGCCAGGTCATCTGGCGTAGCACCCCATCACTCTTCTTCTAGGTCAAATAGCCTTTACACAGTCTGGAGGTGTGTTTGGGGTCATTGTCTTGTTGAAAAATAAATTATGGTCTAACTAAACGCAAACCGGATGGAATAGCATGCCGCTGCAAGATGCTGTGGTAACCATGCTGGTTCAGTATTCCTTCAATTTTGAATAAATCCCCAACAGTGTCACCAGCAAAGCACCCCCACACCATCACACCTCCTCCTCCATGCTTCACGGTGGGAACCAGGCATGTAGAGTCCTTTCGTTCACCTTTTCTGCATCGCACAAAGACACGGTGGTTGGAACCAAAGATCTCAAATTTGGACTCATCAGACAAAAGCACAAATTTCCACAGGTCTAATGTCCATTCCTTGTGTTCTTTAGCCCAAACAAGTCTTTTTTGCTTGTTGCCTGTCCTTAGCAGTAGTTTCCTAGCAGCTATTTTACCATGAAGGCCTGCTGCACACAGTCTCCTCTTAACAGTTGTTGTAGAGATGTGCCTGCTGCTAGAACTCTGTGTGGCATTGACCTGGTCTCTAATCTGAGCTGCTGTTAACCTGCGATTTCAGAGGCTGGTGACTCGGATTAACTTATCCTCCGCAGCAGAGGTGACTCTTGGTCTTCCTTTCCTGGGGCGGTCCTCATGTGAGCCAGTTTCTTTGTAGCGCTTGATGGTTTTGGCCACTGCACTTGGGGACACTTTTCAAAGTTTTCCCAATTTTTCGGACTGACTGACCTTCATTTCTTAAAGTAATGATGGCCACTCGTTTTTCTTTACTTAGCTGCTTTTTTCTTGCCATAATACAAATTCTAACACTCCATTCAGTAGGACTATCAGCTGTGTATCCACCTGACTTCTGAACACCACAACTGATGGTCCCAACACCATTTATAAGGCAAGAAATCCCACTTATTAAACCTAACAGGGCACACCTGTGAAGTGAAAACCATTTCAGGTGACTACCTCTTGAAGCTCATCAAGAGAATGCCAAGAGTGTGCAAAGCAGTAATCAAAGCAAAAGGTGGCTACTTTGAAGAACCTAGAATATAAGACATATTTTCAGTTGTTTCACACTTTTGTTAAGTATATAATTCCACATGTGTTAATTCATAGTTTTGATGCCTTCAGTGTGAATCTACAATTTTTATAGGTCATGAAAATACAGAAAACTCTTGGAATGAGAATGTGTGTTCAAACTTTTGGTCTGTACTGTATGCCTCTATACAATAGTCATGCCCATTTTGTGCCACCATACAATAGTAATGCGCCCCTTTGTGCACTTATACAATACTAATACCCCATGTATTCCTCTATACAATAGAAATTTTTGAAAATTGTGCTTTCATACAATAACAATGCCTAATTTCTGCCCCCATACAATAGAAATTCCCCCTTATTGTCCCCATTCAATGGCTCCTTATCCTGAGCTCAATGCATATGGCTTGATATAGTAACATCATTGTGCCACCTGACATACTCTGCTTGCTCCTGGCATCTGGCAGGCCATGGGAAAATGGTGCGCGTGGCTTACAAGAGTAAGTGGCAATGCACAGAGGAAATAGTTCTCTGTTCTGCCCTAGTTTTTAACTGTATTTGTATCCTGGAGAAATGGATACAGTTATGCTTGCCTGGTGATTGATGGGCTCCCTTACTCTTTTAGAAATCTCTTATAAACCTATAAAATGGGAAATTTCAGGTTCCAATCTTGAATGCTATAAAATGTTTTGCTGGTTTGATTATATTATACTTAAAGGACATTTTCCATTATATAACATGATGGCTTATTGTTCAGATTACCCATACCCTAATAATTGTGGGACCTTTCGGACCCCCACCAACCCTGACAATGAAAAGGACACAGAACTGTGTTAGAGCTATATCACTCTATAAGTTTTCATAACAGAGCTTGCCACCTGGCTATGTAAGAAACTGAAACTGGCTCCATTCATTTGCATAGGACTGTGCTGTAGTTCCCTGCATAGTGGGTGGCCAGAACAACGAAAACAGTGAAGGGGATGGGTTGGACTCCCGCAAATCATAAAGTGATGGCATATCCTTTGTAACAGGGGAAAACCCATGTAATGAAATCTTGTGTAGACTCTCTGAAAAACTCACAGACACATACTGCAACTGCAGCATAAAATCATCCAATTACTTTAAGTGTGAAAGTTATGCAGACTTGGTTAAATCCAAAGTGAACATTTGACCTCTATTTTAATTATAATAGTGGATGGATGATTGTGTGAGACAGGTAACGTGATAATTATTCTTTTATCCTTCTTCTAGACCATTGTTATTCAAGTCTTCATTACATCACCAAATACTAAGGTCATCTCTTGTCACATGTTCTAGAACATAATAATTACTCTAGCTCACCCTAGGTCAACTCAAGGTAGATCCATACAACTTTATTTATAAATGGGAAATGCTATTTTTTATTTATTTTATTTATGTACATATAAGACCAAAGTGAAATCAGGATTGTAAGACTTTGTGCAAATTTATTGCACAAAAAATTGCCTAAGGTTTGGCAACTGTATCTCTGTACCAGTGCTGCCACTATTTCGTACAGTTTCGAACCTTTAGGCACTTTTAAAAGGTATGATCCTACAAGCCTGACACGCTTGTATTTTGGGTGTTTTACTATTCTTTTTTGTAGATCCTCTCAAACTCTTATCAGGTTGGAATGGGATCATTGATGTAAAGCTCATTTTAAGCCTCTCCAGAAATGTTTGATTGAGGTCTGGGCTCTGGCTTCTGCATTGTCTTGGTTGTGTGCTAAGGATTGTTCATAAGAAACTGGCTTAGTTTCTTCCTTTAAAGAAACAGTTGCAGAGCACAGTAGTTGAGACGAATAATTGTACTTTTTCTTTCCTCAAATGACAGCAAAACAACATGCTATTAAACACTCCAGGACATAATCTGAACTTTAGACTAGAGTGACACTTTCTTTTGTCACTGATGAATTCACAGGAGCCTCTGGCTAGCCCCTCCTAGACTCAGCTGTAGCCTTCTTTGGGTATGAGTAGAATACTGATGATGTCCCTTCCTAGCGACCCCTTTTGAGTTTGACAACATGTTCAGCCACATTGCTTCAGTGACAGACCATGATTTCTGTAGCGCAGTTACTACCAAGCAGCAATCTGCTCACCATCTGTTCTCTGTGCTACTCTCCAGGACTTGCTCGGCAATATCTACACTCATTCTTAAAGGTGTTCTAAGTACTTGACATTGGTCTCACTATACAGTATCACACACTCCCCTGCAGGTAGAGAATCTTAGCCGACTACTACCAAGCAGCAGTGAATTTCTAGATCTGCTCACCATCTGTTCTCTGTGATACTCTCCAGGACTTGCTTGGCAATATCTACACTCATTGATGCCATTGGTCTCACTATACAGTATCACACACTCCAGCAGTCAGTCAGTCCACTGACTTTCTTGTGCTGATCAAGCCAGTCCAACCTCCAGCCCACTAATGATCACTCAATGACCAATCCTTCATAATTTCAGGTCTACTCAACACCACACATAAATCATCCACACAACATCTTGGCACCAAAACACTCCCTTTTGTCAGTTCCCATCTGTCCCTTCTATTAGCGATGTAATGCAGTGCTCCAGTGTCACAACGCATGCACCTATGTCAGCATCAGACTCTTCCTTTGCCTATGCTGATATGAGAACTTCCTTCTGTTAGTTTATAGCTCGGTGTCAGCTACAATAAAAAAAAAGGGCATAACAATGCCATAGAGCAACATGGTTCTCTAGTCCAGCAACACAGGACCCAAAGGCAGCACATAACACAACGGGAGGAATTTACTAACCCAATTAAACCAGTTTTCTGGAGTTTAAGGGTATAAATGTGGCACAGCTTTGGTGCATGTTCCTTTTTTGCACCAAAGATACAGTTCAATGTTGGCTATGTGCCTTGCTCTCGACTTTTTCCAAAAGTCGATGAAGCTGGGTGGAGATCAAAGGGGACTGGGGCAGAGCTATATCTTAATAATTCAGGTGCATTCCCAATGGGGAACTAAATTTAGAATGGCGTAGGAAATGCCAGCCTTATTAAATTTGCCCTTTTATGACATGCATAGCATACATGTACACAATTGGGCAGATTTACTAATACTATCTAAAAATTAGACAGTGCATAGTTAGACAGACTTGAAATGCACCAGATATATCATAATGTCTTATGCTGTATAATACATTAAATGTGTTGCATTATTAGACTGTATTACTTTATGCATCCTTTTAATCAACTTAACTTATACTAAGAAAATGTACTAAGAATGCTTTATTTACTAACCAAAATGACCAAAATGCTGACATACTTTGTGCCAAGAAACTGTCGTACGTGATTTATAGCATTAGCAGAAAAAGGACATGGCCTAAGTTGCAACACCATGTGCCAAAAAATGTGCCAAATCATGGCGCATATTTCTGGCATAAACTATGCCAGCTAATAGTAGGTTTAAAGTTATATTAGTCAGTCAAATAATGTGACAGATTTATCAAAAAGCACTTTACACTTTGGTAAATCTGGTGCAGTTTTGTAAAAAGTGGCGAATGGGGTGCTGAATCAACAATGAGGTGTATCTTTGGCGCAAACAAGGGGCATGTGCAACAGATATACCACATTTATGCCGATCAACGCCAGAAAACTGGCATTGACAGGTTAGTAAATTCCCCCCAGTTTTTTGGTGCAGATTACACTTTGCTGAGTAAATCTTCCCTGCTTTATTCAAGACAACAATACAACAAAGCAGATCTTTTCAAACAACAGATTCTCACAAATCAATCTCTTCACATGAAAGGGGGGGGGGGGATATATATATATATTTATTCCCTTACATGTTGTTCTGTTGGAAGGAGAACATACTCCTCAGTGTGATATCCAGATCACTCAAGCAGATTTTAAAGGGGTTGGCCCAGTAACACTAAGAAGTGAATAGAGTGATGGTCATGCATGCACACTACATGGGACTTGGGGACTCCTGTACTGCTGGGGGTCCCAGGGGTCAGATGTATAGTGATCATACAATTAGTCATGGCATGGCCTGTAGAAATTGAATAAGTGCTACTAGTTCTTGCAGCTGAGAAATATCTGACAGCTGATGATGCCACCTCCATGCTTCAGTATCCAGATGGTACAGGCAAGGTAACTTGTTTCCTCCAGACATAAAACTTGGCCTTCATTTTTGGTTACATCAAATCAGAGAATCCAGAGGGAAGAGGTATTCTGACTACCTACTAAATTACCCTTCATTATATTGACTGCACCAAGAAAAGGCAAATGAAAAGAAATCTTTATTATCCCATTGTTCATAACAACACGCAACTTTTCGGTCCGTTCAGAGTCTTTTTAAGTCCACCAAACAGTGGGGGGATTCATGAAGACTAGCATATTTTACACTGGTCCTTATGTCCCCTGTGGCAAGTAAGTGCTTTATTCATGATGAAGCTATGCCTAGGGTTTACCATAGATTCTGCTGTAATATATACCAATATATTTTGTGGCAAAAATGATAAAGATTATGACACAGATAATTGCCCACCCTTGCTCCATTCTTGGCCCTTACCACTTTCAGAAAAGTAGTGAGGCCGGCACAAAAATGCCATTTTCAACTATTTTAGTTGCAAGCGGTGGTAAATATTTGCAAGTCGCTGATGTGTGACTATTTTACACCGCAAGTGTAGTGTAAAGGATTTGAGAAATCCCCCCGAAGTGACTTTAAGCAGTTACTACATCAATACATTACAGTATCTCCACATTGAAATTAGATATAAACTTCTCTCCTGCCACAGATCAAATATGATAATTACACATATGATATGTGTTTTTAACAAAAAAAATACCAAATGACGACAGAACAGGTGGTTAATGTAATGATAATTTACCTAGTAATGAGTCATGCTATTTCTGCTGCCATTGGTCCATTTGTATCTGCCTAGAATTTAAGAGAACCCATCTTATGTTGGCCAGGCATTTTATGTCATTGCCTGGGACCTCTGTACGGTAAGAAGGAACCTAAGAGTAAGTTGAGTGTTTTAGTGCTTTCCAGTCTTTAATCCTGGGTAGGAAATTGCTGAGTTTTATCTGTTTTGTATTTTGCACAGTTTTGATTCAGTTTTGATTTTATTATTGACCACTGACAGTATATTGCATGCGCTATGTTTAATAAAATACGTTTCTGGAATGGGTACTTGGGACTGACAATTTGGAACTGTGGGGGGCTGGCAATAAGGAACTGTAGCTAACACTGAAAGCTGTGGACTGGGAACTTAGTCCAAGACAGGTGAGATATATTTATATTGCAATTTTATTTAGCTAGAAATTAATTGTCTAAGTTCAGAGGTGAAGCTATAGAGGGTGCCGACGTAGCAGTCACCACTGGGCCCTGGTGTCTGAGAGATCTTCTGCTACGTAAGAAGACATCAGTATTTTAATTTGCACTTGGTAGGTGGAAGCCCTGTTTTACATAGGTTGAGGGATGTTCTACCACATAAGATGACAATAGTGTTATGAATTTCACTTGGCAGGCGAGGACCCTCTTACAGATTTTACATTGGCACCCAGAAGCTTCTAGTTATTCCCCTGTCCTATTTGATACATAGTTACTAAGACTGCGGTGCTGCATAAGCATTTCTGCAATTTGCTGTACATAAGACATCTGGACATAAGTAACTTTAGTCAGATGACTCACTGAAGGCAGTTTCACACTACTGTTTTTAGGTCTGTTCTGATTGTCAAAGCATCAGAAAAATGGACATTACACCTGCTAGATTGATGGTTACAAATGGAAGACTTTCTGTTTGTATCTGTCGTCACTGACTTTAAAGTTAAAATAAAAACAGAATATCCCTTCTATCTGCTTTCTGATTTTCAGATAGAAAGGACCCTCTGCTTTTATTTTGCCATGCCAGTCAATTAGGACAGATACAAAAAGGAAGTGCTCCATTTGTAACCTTCAATCTGGCAACTTTAATGCCTATTTTTCTGATGCTTTGATGGATCAAAACAACGGATGTAAGACAGCAGTTTGATGTTACCTTGACTTAAATGTGGGAATTTTGTGGGCATGCTCTGTGACATGTTCAGAGGATACTGTACAGGGAAGAGGAGGAGCTGAGCTTTCCACTATTGCTAATGGTACTGTTAATTGTTCTGTGTTATCTTCATCTAATTTTATAATATAGGTGTTAACTATCATTGTGATTCTGTGTGTAGTGATGACTGCTGAAAATTCATCTCTACGAACCAGGAAGTGTCTGCCTATTGTCTGCCTATTGCCTAGGATCAGTGTACAAACTGCAATATTTCAGGACTTTTACACCAAAATCTAATCTAAAGAGTGATGAGCTGAGGAATCTGAACTACTTAAAATTATTCTGTTGAAGAGAATATTATACCTACTGTACCTGTGATGTGGAAGATGTAACATGCTAGTACAAGATTTTATCTGTATATTTCTATCTGTTTCCTTATGTCATTTCTGTAAATTGTCAAGATATCTGAGTGTTCCAAACATACTGATCTACTAATACTGTCTTTCATAGGTGTTGCTGTAAAATGAAAATTTTAGCAATCATTGTTTACCTCTTTGGAGCATCTCAAGCTATTCCAGTAAGTGTATAAAAAGCAGAAAAGCATGTCTATGTCTGAAATAAAAGTAAGTAGCCTAGATAAAGCTCTGACTTGAACCCCATTAACCTGTTGTAGTAAGATTTTAAGCCTATAGGAAATATATCAAAAGCTTTCCAAATACTTATTTACTGTTTATCGTTATAAATAACCTTTTGTAATTTCTTTATAACTTTACTAAACCATTTTTTCTTATCTGCAGTTGGTTGCACAGCGTCTTCTTTCCGCAAGCAATAGCAATGAGGTTTGTCTGATTCATGTGCCTAGATTTATTTAGCATTTTAGATGTTTTAGCTAATAAATTTCTTTTGAAGAATGAAATCATGATTATTATTCTCAATTATATTTAGGTGCTACTTGGGGTGGTTAATCCTAACATACCTCAGGTATAGTATGAAATTTACTCTTATCACTCTGATGTTTAATACAAGAAAATGCATATATGCTACTACCAGTATCTCCGCTCAGTGGTTTTGTATGTATAATTTGTTCCTTTATATTTTCTATGTACATATCTCTGTGTATAATGTTGCACCAATTTACAGGTTTTATATAGAATTACACTGCATTATGTATATGTACTGATCCTAAACTACATCCCAAATTATAGTCCAGAGTTGCATTCTCATTATAATCTAGGTTGGTAGAGGCAGAGTTAACAATAACTACCCCACTGCATTAAAGATTTAGCTTTAAGTGTAGGATGATAATACAGACTGTAACTCAGGATCAATACAAGTTGGATAATGCAACTTATTTACAATTTAACTTAACTTTTTTAACTCCTCAATGACCATCCTATAGTGTTTTTATGGAGGCCATGAAAGGTACTTCATCTGATGCGATGTCTATTCATGGCAGCGCTTCAGAGGAAAATTGCAGCTCTGTGCGCACTGCAATTGTGATAACCAGGCTGTTACTTGCAAAATTGAATTTTTTTCAAAGTTTTAGATTTTTTTTACTGTATTAAACATAACAAAAACTATATTTTTTGTATTGTAATCAAACTGTGTCAACTTTTACTATACAGTGAATGCTGTAAGAACCTATAAAAAAATGGAACAACCACATTTTTTTCCAGTTCCACTTTACTAATCATTTTTTTCCAACTTCCCAATACATGGTATGGAATTTTAATTGCTGACAAAAAAACAAACTGTAAAAATTACATAAGTGGAAAATGTGAAGGTTTGAGAGAGAACTGCAATTTTTTTGTTGTACACATTAGTGGAAGCTGGATAAATGGAAAAACTTCTACAAAGACTAGTCAACCAAGTTTTTTACCATTAGCAACTAGAGGCTGCAAAATATTTGCAACGTGTGACTGTACTTATTAGAGAAAGGGAGTAGAACCAGTTACTGGTGCAACAGCTCTGTCCTTAGTGAATTATTCTGGTGATATTTTTTGTACTCTGTAATTGAAGTAATAATGTTGTACTGCTTGATGTAACTTGATTCAATTTTAACTTGATGTAAAAATCTGATAACTGATTAGGCTCAGTCTGAAAACTCTGTTGCAGTGACCACTGAAAATCACCAGATGAAAAAGTGGTGCAAGTCCAACTTTTTCGTCTGGCAGTTTCAGTTTAAAGCAACAGACACCTGATGGACCCCATTATAGACAATGGAGTGCGTCAGGCACTGTTGGTGCCCACTGTTTTAGCAGTCCATATGTCCCTCGTTCTGGTCCTCCGACGGAAGAGAACAAAAGACACCCGAGCACAGATATCTACATAGTGTTACTGGGAAATATGTGATAATATAGAAGATATAATAAGAACTACCGTATCAAGATCAGAGGGGGTGCAACTGCAACCTTGCCCACACATACTACTGTATACAGACAGCAGGGATGAATGCTGAACTCTGCTCCTGCTACTGAATTACCAATGCAAGAGAGACAGCGATCAGGTTATTAGTCTTCCTCAACCTCTGTCATGATCTCGTAGTGAGGAGATAAAGTTTTCCTGCTGGCTGCGGGCCCCTTATCTAGGGGCTCTTTGAATCATCAACGTCAAAAGGACCAGCCTACTGAGTGAGTGACCCACCTGCTCCAGGCAAGAAGAAAGGACATGTCATTGGCATAAGGGCACTGTGACTATATATACAGGGACAAATTGATTGTTATTGGTTGATATTAATATATGAGATAAAGTGACTGTCATTGATATGATGCAATATGGTTGGTTCTCTATTTGGTGCCCTGCATTAGTCCCCATGATGGGCACACTGACACAGTTATGATGGACCTTTTATGGTCAGTTTCACAGGGTACTGTGGCTGGCAGTGACATGAAGGACACCGTCTTTCGTACTGTTATGGAAGATGTGCCATAAATATCTGTGAAGGGAATACCCATTGAAGTTCCTTGGTATTATACTTGTTTCATGTAATCCCAATGAACTGATCAGTAAACATTACTTTCTCCACAGGCTGGTGCCATGAATCTATTTGTGCCTGGTATGTTTCAGCCACAACTTCAGCAGAAGATAGCAGGACTGCCACAAATCCCATTTAATGCACGCAATGGGCTGAATGGTCAACTTCCAAATCAGGTATCTTTTTTGGAAAAACTCCAACCAGCATCAGGCACTAATATAGGATGCCTTCTGCTACATTCTTCATTGCATTATTACAGCATTTCACAAATAATATTGATGGAGCTAATATTATCACTTATAGGGAACTGGTCATGTATTTTATTTCAGCTTCAGTAACTGGTTTTAAGTTTGTAGAAGTAAAAATAATTTTTCTCACGTGTTTTAGCTGAAAACAGCAATATTGAGGATAAACACTTCCATCTTGTCTGTCAGACAATCAGAGGCCAGGGAGTGATAGTAAAGAAGCATATACAGGCTTATCTTTGTGTATAGTCTATAGTGTTGCTATCCTAGGTCTCCATCAGTACTACAAAGATGTCACTAACTGGAAAACACAGGGCAGCAGGGTGTAAAATAAAAAAAGGGATACTCAACTACTCCTGGTCCTTCATTGCAGTTCCATCCTGTGGACCTCCACTTATAATACTCTTGGGTCTGAAGAAACCCCATAGTATAATACAGTGTCCCTTTTAGATCTCCATTTGTTCGGTTTTGTATAAGTCGGTTTGACAATTTCTGGCACAGACTGTTAGCTTGACTTTTTCAATGGCTCTTTTTTTGTCTTATATGAAAAAGTGCAGCGTCTTATCAGTGCAAATTTTGCTAAATCTGTGCAGTGCAAATAGATGTGTTAGACCCGATCAGGCTAATGTACATACAGATGTAGCAGAGTTAACCTGAACTTTTTCAATTGGTTAAACTTCTACAGTTTGATATTTTATCAAAAAAGCAATGAAAAGTCAAAGGAAAAACATTTTGGTTGTCTTCTGTAATAAGATATCACACTGCATTAGTTTAACCAGTTGCAGAATGTCAGGTTGTCTCTTCTACATCAATACTTTGGAAATCCAAGTCTGTGGTGTATCTATATGGGGTTCAGAGGTGGCAGCCTTAGGGGGCCCAAAGGACTCTTTAAATCATAAAAAACACCATAGTTATAGTCATGGTAAGTGGGAGCCCCATAACAGATTTTACACTGAAGCCCAGGAACTTCGCGCTATTCCATGTAAGAATCCTTCCTGTATAATTAGTCATGAAAGTGTTCATGCCTGATGTTAAAATGAGTATTTTATGAGTCCAGCTCTCTTACTCTTTAGCCCTTTAGGCAGGAAAACTTTCAAAAGGATTATGCAGCCATTTTGATATGGATTTCCACAATACATATAGCTGTTTCATCAGGGAGATCTGTTTAATAATGTATTCAGTTTTACTATATAACCTCAAAACAGATCTCAGAAGGCGATAGTGGGTGGCTCTGTAAAGTGTGGTCAAGTTATTATAATAAAAGGATTTTAAAGGGCTTTTTAAGGCTTATTAATTAATGACCTAGCATCAGGAGCATGAAGATAGGCAGGGGGCCTAGCACCTGGGCCCCCTGCCGATCAGCTGTTTGAAGAGACTGCAGCTTTCAGGTGAGCACTACACCATGCACAACCAACACATTTGCATATTGGCTGTGCTTGTTATCAAAGTTCAGCCTATTCACTTGAGATTGAGCTGCGAAAAACTCATGTGATCAATGAACATGATGTCACATGGTCTGTGAAGTGGCTGCCACTTCAAACAGCGGATCTGCAAGACTACCACAGATCTTCAGTTGGTGACTTATCCAAAGGATGGGTCAGCAATAACAATGGCAGTAAAACCCCTTTAAAGCACATATATTATACTTGATATTTTAAGTTATAAATGTTTTGGGGCACAGGGCACTGTTCTGGTCAATAGTTTCAGTACAGAAAGGGTGAAACATGCCAATTGCCAATGCCAAATGCCAATTTTAACATTATATTGTGAAAATTGTAAAACATGTCTTTATATTGTACATGCAGATGATGTCTTATGTGGTTCCATATGGAATACCTCAAAGGCAAGGACAGGTAATATGCATAGATAATCTTATAAAACCTTATTTTGTCTGTCAAGTGTGATGGTTTACTTACTACAGTGACAATACTTTCATAATAATATGCAGCAAATGTGTTTTTATGTTAATTTTTAGTTGACCTGTGTGTAAACAACATTTATATAATTGTTGCATATATACCAATTTAAGAGGCTATAGATTTAAGAGGTTAAAGGCACTTTCTTTGCAACTGTATCTTCTATTTGGAGAGCCTTTTGGTTAACACTGGTTATATTTGTGATGGAAATGTGATAATTTGCCTGAAACTAGAAGGTGTTATCATATACCTCATTGTAAGTAGGCAATCTAGTCTGAAAATAGGGCTGTGTCTGCCACTTAGGGAGCCCTCTGGCTAACACTAGTCTTTGGATTTGATACTGCATTCTCTGATGAAGCTTTATAAATGTACTGAATTGTACATTTTACTTTGTTTGGTTTTATACAGATGCAGATCCTTCCCCTATATCCAGCACAGCAACAACCCGCTCAAGTTTTACCAAAACAATTAGGCAATGAGCCTCCAATAGAACAGGTAATCTAACTATGCCCTAGAATGACAACAGTAGGGAACGTTACCAAGCCAAAGATACATTTTTTATTGTTTCTGATGGATTTAATATACATGCATCAAAAACAGTTAAAGGGGTTTTCTAGGTTTACAATATTAATGGTGCACCCTTGGGATCAGCATTAATGGTATACCATTATCATGAGATCAGTGAGGACCCGATATTCAGCCCTTAGCAGCATTCAGTGTGCTAGGTATTGAAGATTCACCGCATTTAAACAGCTGGCACAAAAGCCAAAAATCTGACTCCCATTAAAGATAGGCCATTGTTACCCATGAAAATCCCTTCCCATATGCCCTATTAGGACACATGGGTGTCAATTAGGTTCCCTTGGTTGAGACTACCAGTATGTGTCAAAACAAAAAGGCACTTTATGGGGTCTTAAGCCATCCTTCTATTTCATGGATAGTCTTTCATCTAAATACCCCTATATAATAATACATTTTCCCTGCAACACCTGATGCTAAATCAGTAGCCATTCATACAACAGCTAAACATTGTTTCAGTCTGCACTTACCACTCTTTGTCCCTTGTTTAACGTTCATTTTAGGGCATGACCATTCCAAAAAAGGAGAGGGTGACTGGTTATTGTCCATTTTTTATTCTTCAGGTTTTCGGATGTCTTGTTCCTCAGGTCAATGGAGAAGCGATCCTACCCGCAAGTGGTCTTCAGCTTCCAACAAGGAACCCAGATGACCCTTTGTTTTTAGATGAGAAACCTACACCAGTTCCAAACAACCAGGAATACAAGGTACATATCAATGTCATGAGAAACTCATCTGAATAAAGGAAATTGATAATTTAGTACTGAACTGTATATTCATTCCATTTACATTCTAGCATCTTCTGATCTTCTAACCTGTATTTTATTTTGTTAGGTTACCCCTGAATTTATGACAGCTCCATAATATTATCTAACTTGCAGTCTTTCTTGGTAAGTTAGAACCCTCATGCATTATTCATATATGAGATATAACATACTGTATATCAGACATGAATATTTACAACGACTACGTTGACCAATGTGTTATCATATAGATCAATAAATGGATTAATATGGATAAGGAAAAATTTAATGGATAATTTCCCAACATATAAATGAAAGTGGTGATCCCATATGGCTAACTCCTCGATAGAAGGAAACCACAGTGGCAGTCATCTGGGCCCCCATTTTCTAACAACCACAAATAAGCTATCTCTAGAAGAAGCTCAATGAAGCAGCTCACGGCTTCAATTCAAGTAAATTGGCAAACATTAATGGTGACTTTGGATTAAGTAAATCATTTCACTGAAATCCTATAGTTAGGTGGCCACACACTCTTCATTTACTTGTGTACAAGTCATGAAAAAATCTGTACACAAGGGCTTGGATTAACTTCCATAGAAGTGTCCATTTTTCATATATTACCTACCTGCAGCAGAAAGTGGATCAGTAGTTGGAATGAGGGTCCCGGACATGGGTTCCCGGGACCAAAGTTAGGAAGCGGATATAATGACATTTGTGCCATATCCTACAGCTATACAATACATGTCTGAGATTGAAATACCACTTTATAACCCTCTTCACACTTCATTATCATCTTAACTGTCATTACATCTACAGTTATGCTAAAAAGTTTACATACCCCAGCAGATTTTTTGACGTTTCTGGATTGTCATGGGGAAAGCAAAAGAATTGTCCACGGATCTACGGGAAAAGGTAGTTGAACTTTATAAAACAGGAAAGGTATACAAAAAGATATCCAAGGAATTGATAATGCCAGTCAGCAGTGTTCAAACTGTGATCAATAAATGGAAACTCAGGGGCTCTGTAAAAACCAAACCACGGTCAGGTAGACCGACAAAAATTTTGGCCACAACTGCCCAGAAAATTGTTCGGGATGCAAAGAAAAACCCACACATAACATCAGCTGAAATACAGGGCTCTCTGAAAACTATCGGTGTGGCTGTTTCAAGATGCACAATAAGGAGGCACTTGAAGAAAAATGGGTTGCATGAAGAAAGCCATTACTGCGCAAATGCCACAAAGAATACGCGAAACAACACAGACACAAGCCTCAAAACTTCCGGAACAAGGTAATTTCGAGTGATGAGACAAAAATCTAACTTTTTGGCCACAACCATAAACGTGGAGAGGTGTCAACAAGGCCTATGATGAAAGGAACACCATTCCTACTGTAAAGCATGGAGGTGGATCACTGATGATGTGGGGATGTGTGAGCTTCAAAGGCACAGGAAACTTGGTCAAAGTTGAAGGAAAGATGAATGCAGCACGTTATCAGCAAATACTAGAGACAAATTTGCACTCATCAGCCAGGAAGCTGCGCATTTACTTGGATGTTCCAACATGACAACGATCCAAAACATAAGGCCAAGTCGACCTGTCATTGGCTACAGCAGGAGAAAGTGAAGGTTCTGGACTGGCCATCTCAGTCTCCTGACCTCAATATCATTGAGCCACTCTGGGGAGATCTCAAGCGCGCAGTACATGCAAGACAGCCCAGGAATTTACAGAAACTGGAGACTTTTTGCCAAGAAGAATGGACAGTTTTATCATCTCAGAAAATAAAGAGCCTCATCCACAACTACCACAAAAGACTTCAAGCTGTCATTGATGTTAGAGGGGGCAATACATGGTATTAAGAACTGGGGTATGTGAACTTTTGAACAGGGTCATTTAGATGTTTTTGATTGTCATTATGATTTAAAAAGAGAAAACACAGAAGTTTGACAATAAATGGCTTCAACCAAACACTAACCATGAGTGGAGAAAAAGTTTTTGTGTTATCATTCATATTCTCTGAAAAAAGGCCAAAAAAACCCAAAAAATCTGCCGGGGTATGCAAACTTTTTCGCACAGCTGTATGGTAATAGAAACTGTTAGTCTTAGTTAATGTTTTTCATTATTTTTAAGCTTTTTGATAAGGCAGACAATTTGCTGGATGCATTGAACTTTGTGGTAATATTAGTTATGTCTCCGTAAAATGTAGTAGATATATGGTTAAAACTTGGATATCTAGTAAAAAGAAAGTATATTTTCTACAGGTGAGAAGACCTCCAGAAGACCTCAAAGTTTCCCTTCAAGGTTTCATGTGCTATCACCAAACAAGAACCTACATTAATCTTACATTAGAGGAACCTTAATCCTGATGTTATCCCTTTTATCATATATCACTTTTTTCTTTTAGAAGTATCCCCCACTGTTCTTTCTTGTTTAATGTTGCTTATTAAAATAGTGTCTGAGCAAATTGACTTTTGTGGCCGTCATCATTCCTTCAGAAATATTCATATTGCTAGTATATTAGTTACTTATAGTACATATATATATATATATATATATATATATATATATAGATATATATATAGATATATATATATATAAAACCAACTAACACTGAGGAAACAAACTCATGAATTTGTTTTTACAAGTGACATGAATCTGTTTTTACAAGTGTCATTGGCAATATCTTATCATTGAGCTACAGTACATTATATTTAAAGCAGATCTGCTCTAAACTCTACTTGTTCTATCATTTAGAGCTCTGCTTTCATTCTGTGTCTGTATGACTGGCTCTTTATTCTGTAGATGAGTCTAGAGGGTACGTTGCAGACGCAAATTTTTGCAACTATGGAGCTCTGATGCAAAATACAAGCTATTGCTGTATAGAAAGACAAAGCTATAAATTAATCATTAAATATCTTTTTCACAATACAACCATATAGTGTACCAAGAAAACGCTACGCAGGCATCTTTATTTCAGTAAGTGTACATCAGATTTATTCGATGTGTAGTTAGGATTTACTTCATCTGGGAAAAAGATTAAGTACCAAGCTCACAGTACAGGAGCTCCAACCTCCATATCACATGATCACAAATTGGTCACACTAGCTTTGTCATTGGTCACACTCCAAACTGTCAGCTATCAGCTCCTACAAGGAGTCCACCTTGCAAGCTGTCCTCCAACAGTCCATTCCTACCCTGTGTAACCTGGTCAATGTATGACATCAATAAGTCTCACCATGGAAGAGTAGCAAACAACCAGTGGTGTAACTAAAGTCTTGTGGGCCCCAGTGCCAACTTTTGGGCCCCCCTACCCCCTCCCTACAGCGAATTCTTGATAGTGACGGTTACGGGTGCTGCAGTGGTATCTGTTTGAAAGAGATACAACTATAGTACCCACAACTGCAGCTATCAAGAATATGGTGAATGATCATCGCAGCGCCTGGGATATAAACAATACTGGGAGCTGTGTGCTGTGGGAAACAGCTGATTTGCAGGGTCCTAACAGTACAAGAGATTTAAGAGATGAGTGGGGGTCCAACATCCGAAGCCCATGCTGATCAACTTTTTGAAGATACTGTGGTGCTTTTGCGACCGCCGTGACTCCTTCACTATTTGCATTGCACAGTATTTGTTATGTTATTACAGCCTGTAATAATAGTGCACAGCTGCTATAAAACAGATGGCATGTGAATTGAATAGTGAAGGTTCCCCACTTAGTATAATATGCTCCACAGTGGCCCCCACAAAGTATAGTATGCTACACAGTAGCTTCCACACAGTATAATATGCTCCACAGTGGCCCCCATACAGTATAATATGCTAAACAGTGATCCCACACAATATTATATGCTCCACAGTGGCCTCCACACGATATTATATGCTCCACAGTGGCCCCTATACAGTATAAAAAGCTCCCAAGAGCTGCTTCAGGCGAACTCCACAAAATTCAGTGAATATTCGTGAGGTTCGGCCCTCCACTTCGGTTCTATTATTATACTTTGGGGTGTCCTCAGATCCCAGAGTATAATAAGTAGAGGTCCAGGGGAAGTGATTAAAAATAACAAACACTTATACTCACCTTGCCTCACCTCTCCTGGCATCTTCGCTCGTCTGGCTCTCTTCAGCATCTTCTTTGGGCTCTTCCTGCCTGTGACTTAGGTCACGGTCCCAAGATATCACTGCTGGGGCCTGTGCTTGGGCCTCAGTAGTCACGTGGGGCATGCTGACGTCATTATGCGGTCATTACACCCTCAGTCACAGGCTGGAAGAGCCCCGAAGAGGATGCTGGGATCATCATATGACATGCCAGGCACCTTTCCATTAACAATATGTATAGCGGTCGGGGAACCCCGTAACCCTCCGGACCCAGTCACAGCCGCACCCCCTGCAACCATGATTGTTACGCCACAGCAAACAACTTCTTCTGCTTTGCAGCACTTAGACAAGACTTCATTCTGTTTCAAAGGAGTCAGCAATTGATGCATTTCCAGAAAGGACTAGAACACTGATTGCATAATGACCTGCACTAATTAAAGTGCCATGAACATATAAGGCCATGTTCACACAGCAGAAACTGAAGAGTAATGTGAGGTGGTCTTCCGCAAGAGCAAGATGTTTGGCAAGATCATGTAGGAAGCTCCTTTTTTTCAGCGTCCTGCCTCCTGCCACTGAAAACAATGGGAGGCAGATTCCGGATGGAATTTGGAACTAATTTTGAGGCACAATTTGTCATGTAAACTTACTGCAGTATACAATTCAGTTAATGTCATACACAACATATGAAAGAAATTCACAACATCTGATATAATAATGAACTTTCCTTGCTCTAATTTGCTGCCCTAAACTCTGCTAATACTGCCTCCCACCCATAACTGCATGTACAGTCGAGACAGGTTTTAACCATTCCCATGCAACAAGCCATAAGTTCATGAGTCCTTACATAGGTGCAACTCATCTAGCTGCTACCTACAGAAATATTCTGACGACTCTGCAATAGTAGGTCTCATCACAGATGATGATGACAGGGAGTACAGGGAACTGAACTGGGATTTTGTGGACTGGTGTCAGCGGAACCACCTGAAGATTAACGCGGGGAAGACCAAGGAGATGGTGGTGGACTTCTGTAAATGCAGGTGCCCTCCTAAACCAGTGGACATCCTGGGGACAGGCATCGAGATTGTGAACACCTATAAGTACCTGGGTTTGCACCTTAATAATAAGCTGGACTGGGCAGATCACATGGAGGTCCTGTACAGGAAGGGCCACAGCAGGCTCTACCTGCTTAGGAGGCTGAGAGCCTTTGGAATTCGGGGGGCACTTCTTAGGACTTTCTTCAACTCGGTAGTGGCATCAGCCATCTTCTTCGGAGTGGGCTGCTGGGGGAACAGTATATCAACCAGGGACAGAAATAAACTTGACAAGCTGATTAGAAGGGCCAGCTCTGTCCTGGGGAACCCCCTGGACCCAGTGCACGTGGTGAGTGACAGAAGGATACTGTCCATGGTGAGCACTATGCGGGAGAAGAAGTCCCATCCCATGCATGAGACCGTGATTGCGCTGGGCAGTACTGTCAGTGACCGACTGCTCCACCCTAGGTGTGAGAAGGAGCGCTATCGGAAGTCTTTCCTCCCCACCACGGTTAGGTTGTACAACCAACACCGACCTAAGCGGAGATCAATACACACAGAGAACTGAAATATCTTTCTGCCTGTTAAATCCCCACCCCTCTTCTGCTACTTCCTATCTGTCTGTCTACTATCAATTTAATGCCTCTTACCTTGGAACATTCCTGTACATGTTGTATTTGTATCTGCTTATCTTTGCTGCTGTAACACACTGAATTTCCCCATTGTGGGACTATTAAAGGACTATTATTATACTTTTATTCACCTCAGATGTATTCCACCTAGCTAGATCTGGGAAGCGATAGTGGAAGTTTTGTTTGAGTTGGAAGGGACCTCAAGGGCCATCGAGTCCAACCCCCTGCAAAAGCAGGAATTCCTAGATCATCCCAGCTATATACCTATCCAGATTCCGCTTGAAGATTTCAATTGATGAAGAACTCACCACCTCCCGTGGCAGCCTATTCCACTCCCTCACTACCCTTACTGTTAGAAAGTTTTTCCTAATGTCTAATCTGAATCTCCTTCCCCTTAGTTTCATCCCATTACTTCTCGTGCTTCCTTCTGCTAATGAGAATAGGGTAGATCCCTCTGCACTGTGACAACCTTTCAGATATTTAAATACCACTATTAAGTCTCCCCTTAGCCTTCTCTTCTGCAAACTAAGCAGTCCCAATTCTTTTAGCCTTTCTTCGTAGGGCATGGTTTGTAGACCTTCCACCATTTTGGTTGCTCTTCTCTGGACCTGCTCCAATAAATCGATGTCTTTCTTAAACTGGGGAGCCCAGAACTGTACACAGTATTCCAGGTGGGGTCTGACCAGGGCAGAGTACAGCGGAATAATTACCTCTCTCGATCTAGCTTCAATGCTCGTCTTGATACATCCTAGAATTTGGTTAGCCTTTTTAGCCACCGCACCACTGACTCATGTTGAATTTGTGATCTATTATTATGCCCAGATCCTTTTCCCCTGTACTCTCACTTAGTACTATTCCTCCCATACTATATATGCTTCTTGCATTTCTGTTACCCAGATGTAGAACTTTGCATTTGTCCCTGTTGAATACCATTTTGTTCACCTCAGCCCATTGTTCCAGTGTGTCTAAGTCCTTTTGGATGCACTCTCTCTCCTCTCTAGTGTTGGCCATTCCTCCTATCTTTGTATCATCTGCAAATTTTATTAGTTCCCCATTAATCCCATCATCCAGATCATTTATAAAAATATTAAAAAGTACTGGGCCCAGGACAGAGCCCTGCGGCACCCCGCTTTTTACTTTCTTCCAGTTTGATGTATAGCCATTTAGAATTACTCGTTGTGCCCGATCATTTAGCCAATTGTGAACCCACCTTACTGATATTTTATCAAAGCCATACTTGATCATTTTTTCAATAAGAATGTTATGTGATACTTTATCAAAGGCCTTACTAAAGTCAAGATATACTATGTCCACTGCATTCCCCTGGTCCAACCATTCAGTGACTTTATTATAGAAGGAAATAAGATTAGTCTGACAAGATTTATTAGGCATAAAGCCGTGCTGGCTCTGATTAATTAAAGCCTTCCCATCCAGGTACCTAATTAAATGTTCTTTAACGAAAGATTTTTCCTACTATCGAGGTCAGACTTACCGGCCTATAATTTCCTGGGTCGTCCCTATTCCCCTTTTTGTAGATGGGGACCACATTTGCCCTTTTCCAATCTAGAGGGACCACTCCTGTTTCCCATGACTTATTAAAGATTATTGCAAGGGGTTCTGTTATTTCCTCTGCTAATTCTTTTAAAACTCTAGGGTGTAAATCATCCGGTCCTGGGAACTTGGTTTCTTTAAGTGTCTTGCTCTCCACTTAAACTCAACCATAGCTGTACCTGGGAACATGCCCCACTAGCACCTTTCCCCAGTAACACCCTAAAACCTTATGCATGATATTTACAGACAAATGTGTGACAAGACTCCATAAGCTAATAAAAGTTCCTATGCATTGCAAGGAAATATTTTAAGTCAACATTAGAAAACAAGTGATGTTTTGGTCAACAACATTTGTCAGACACACATTGCCCATGAACCTCAGCTCTATGTGAAATATGGTAAGGCCACTTTTCAGCATTTTACATAGCGCCGAGATTCGTAGGTAACATGCATGTTTGACGACGGTTGTTAGGCAAAGGTCACATGTTTTCTCCTGTTGACTCAGTAAAACATACTTCTCAGCATTTGACAAACAAGGTGTGCAAACTCCATTGCTGCTACCAGATAGGTACATACCCTATTAGGTCTATGAAACCCCTGTAAAGGAAGAGAGCAAAAAGCCCAAAAGTTATAGTTACTTGTCAACTATCTCAACAATTATATGACAATTACATTATACATTGTTTTATTTATATAATGAATAAAAAGGTCAAAAAATTCTAAATGTGCTGATCAATTTCATATTATAATAAGGCCTTATGCACACAGCCATGCGTTTTTCACTGACCTAATGTCCATGAAAAACAGCCATGTCTATCCATACAAGACAACACTTATTCATATGATTGATTTGTGAACAATGACTATGTGTTGGAATGACAAAGATAGTACATGTCAGTTTTATTGATGACTGTGAAAAACAGACAGTCAAGAAAACAGACACGTGAATAGATGGTTTCAAAATGTGTTCTCAAAATGGACGTGTGACTGTTTGTTTTTTAACTATTGTGTGAATAACAGTACTGTTTTGTTTTTTTTTTTGTAATGAGATTGTAGCTTAGGACTTTGGACGTTGGTTCCACACCACAGTTTTTTTTTTTTTTTAGCTTTTATTCCTGATAGGTTTTAAACTCATGTAAAGTTGCATAATTTGTTTCCCTTTATGTAAAAAATGCATAGCTACCTGTATCCATCACTAGGGGGAGCCAGTGGTGAACCTAGCCTCTTTGCTGCCTGAGGCGAACTATAGAAAGACACCCCCCCCCCAAAAAAAATAAAATAAAATTGTGTTTCCATGCTACTAGCTTCACACGCTGTTATTGTCGCACAATATACACAATACACAAAGTTATAAAACAGTTTTTAAGAATTCTTCTTACTGCATTACTTCAGTATCAGATCAACAATATGGAATTAACAATGAAAGTAACTTCACACATCTTCTGCTTGGTGGATGGATGAGCCCACATGTCCCCATTCTCTATAATAGGAGCGCCGAAGATAGCTGAGTACTGGACTTTGGCTATCTTTGGCACTCCCAATGAAGTGAATGAGAGCCACGCGGGTTCGTCCACCCACCAAGTGACACGCTTATATTTAGCCTGGCTGCAGTCAGGCTGAATTCCCACCCAGTGGGGGGGAAAACCCAATTCTCAGGCTCAGTGGGGGACTCAGCAGACAGACGCCGATCAATCATTTATTTATCCTCTATCATTTAGGTGAATACAGGGCAGTAACATTTTGTGACTTACAGGTGACGTCTCTGACTAATCGGTCACATTTCCCTTCTTTTCCCTTTGGACTACCATGACCATTTCTTCCAGCTGTGACTTGTCTCTGTAAAGTTTGCAACACAGATATCTTTGGCTCCTCACTTTTCCAGGCACCCGACCCACATTGTCCTCACCTGCACACCCATCCTGCTGCTAACCCCAATTATAAAATATATGATATAACCCCCCATAATGAATAATACCCCCAAGTGCATCTTTATAATGTCCATGTGTACCCTGTATAAATAGTGCCCCTTATTAATAATGCCCCAGGTGTTAACTAATTAAAAGGTTTTCCAGGTCATTAATAAACTAATCAGTGGGGCTCAAAAACCCAGGACCTCTACTGATCAGCTGTTTGAATGAACTGTGGTACCTGTGTAAATGCCGTGACCGCTTCTCATAGTGGCCATGTAATGTAACTACAGCCTCGTCCTATACACATCTATGTGACAAGACTGTAATTACATCACATGGTCACTATAAACAGACAGCGTATGATATAAACAGGCGCCATAGTCCCTGTTTATAACGCCCCATTTACACACACTATATGTGTGTTCCACAGCAGCCCCTGCACACAGTATTACAGTATATTATGGCCTGCAGCGGCCCCTGCACACGGTATTATGGACCACAGCAGCCCCTGCACACAGTATTATGGCCCGCAGCGTCCCCTGCACATGGTATTATGGCCCACAGGGACCCCTGCTCACGGTATTATGGCCCACAGCGGCCCCTGCACACTGTATTATGGCCCACAGCGGCCCCTGCACACTATATTATGCCTCGCAGCGGCCCCTGCACACGGTATTATGCTCCATAGTGGCCCCTGCACATGGTATTATGCTCCATATTGGCCCCTGCACAAGGTATTATGCTCCATAGTGGCCCCTGCACATGGTATTATGCTCCATATTGGCCCCTGCACAAGGTATTATGCTCCATAGTGGCCCCTGCACATGGTATTATGCTTCATAGTGGACCCTGCACTGGTATTATGCTCCATAGTGGACCCTGCACATGGTATTATGCTCCACAGTGGCCTCTGCACACGGTATTATGCTCCACAGTGGCCTCTGCACACGGTATTATGCTCCAAAGTGGCCCCTGCACACGGTATTATGCCCCATAGTGGCCCCTGCACACGGTATTATGCCCCATAGTGGCCCCTGCACACGGTATTATGCCCCATAGTGGCCCCTGCACACGGTATTATGCCCCATAGTGGCCCCTGCACACGGTATTATGCCCCATAGTGGCCCCTGCACACGGTATTATGCCCCATAGTGGCCCCTGCACACGGTATTATGCCCCATAGTGGCCCCTGCACACGGTATTATGCCCCATAGTGGCCCCTGCACACGGTATTATGCCCCATAGTGGCCCCTGCACACGGTATTATGCCCCATAGTGGCCCCTGCACACGGTATTATGCCCCATAGTGGCCCCTGCACACGGTATTATGCCCCATAGTGGCCCCTGCACACGGTATTATGCCCCATAGTGGCCCCTGCACACGGTATTATGCCCCATAGTGGCCCCTGCACACGGTATTATGCCCCATAGTGGCCCCTGCACACGGTATTATGCCCCATAGTGGCCCACCCATGAACTATTATTGTACTCTGGGTTCTTTTCAGAACCCAGAGTATAATGATCGGAGACCCAGGTGGTGACAAACATAAAAACCAGTGTAACTTACCTTTCCTGGCCATCGGTGCACTCCATGCACTTTCGGCCCTGTTCAATTGCGCATAGACGTCATGTGGACGAGGCTGACGTCGCGACCTGATTACGTCACCAGAGGGCTGAAGCCTGCTGGGAGTAACACCGATCATAGGAGAGGTGAGTAACAGTGGTTTTTATGTTCTCTCATCTCCCCTGGGCCTTAAACTCTGGGGTCTGAAAAGACCCCGGAGTATAATAGTAGTATTTGAGGCCTGCGGCCTCACTTACCAATCCCCACTCCTGCTCACAGCCGCCTCCGCTTCCCCTTCTGCGTGCCATAGCAGAAGGGGAAGAGGAGGAGGCCACAAGCAGGTGCAGGGGTAGGTAAGTAAATAGGCCGTCACCTGCTGGGGTTACTCCAGAAGGTAACGGCCTATTTATAAAAAAAATAAAAAGTTATCTTCACCTACCTACAATCCCTTGATGGAGTCGCCGCCTCCTCTTCTTGTCCACACATAGGACGTCTGCATCAGCACAGGAGGCGTGATGACGTCATTGTATCACCGCCTGCGCTGAGATGCAGACGTCTCGTAAGCCAGCCCAGGACAGGTCCTGCTCAGCTTTGTTTTGTTTTTTTTTTTTAAAGCGGCCTGTCCTGGGCTGGTTTACGTTAAATAAATAGTAAAAATGCCTCCCCCCAGACAGTGACGGATAGTGCAGCCTGAGGCAGCCGCCTCACTTCGCCTCATTAGAGGTGCGCCACTGGGGGGAGCAAACTGCCTTTGGATTTTTTAAAGCGCTACTAAACTTTTGAACAACTTTTGATTTTCTGACATCATTTGTGTCATTAAAGCGAAGATAAAATTATCTTCATTTATCCCGGGGATTCTTGATCATGCACCTGGGGGTTCCCGGCCTTGTTCAGACTCACAGGTCATGTGAACTGAGCCTGTCCCCAACCCTGGCTCGCTCCACCCCTTCCTTCCCGCCTTGTGTCAGCAGTGTACAGGTGCATCTCAATAAATTAGAATATTTTTGAAATGTTCATTCATTTCAGTAATTCAATAATTCAATTCATAATCAGTGTCTTCCATGATTGTGTGTCCTACTGAACCAGACTGAGGGACCCTTTAAAGGCTTAGGAAACCTTGGCAGGTGACACACTGAATTTACAATACTGAACTTTTTTACAATATTCTAATTTTCTTAGATTTGGGTTTCCATTAGCTGTAATCCATAATCAACATTTACAGAAATAAAACACTTGAAATATAACATTCTGTGTGTAAAGCATCTAGAAAATATGGGAGGTCACTTTTTTAAAGTAATTACTGAAATAAATGTTTCAAAGATATTCTAATTTATTGAGATGCACCTGTATTTTAAAAGAGAAATAAGGGAAAGAATAAAGAGCTGCAGAATTTCACGGAAAGGAGCTAAAATTTGCAGATAAAGAATATTACAAAATATATTAATGGCACAAATGTTGCCAGAAAATCAAAAATTGTTCAAAAGCGTGCGTTCATTCAAGAAAAATTATTATAGTGTAGAACTATTAGTTTTATTGTTATTATTATTCTAGTACAGAATTCTAATCAGGTTTTTTTTAAAACTGTATAAGGGAAGCCAAAAATCCATTCTGTGGACTGTGCTTAAAGAAGTTGTTCAGTTTAGGGTAAAAGTTGGCTACTGGCAGGGGATATGTTAGAAAAACAAATGGAGGATTACTTACTGTGCTTCTTAAAACCCCTGCCATTGGTCTTTCTGTACCCCTCAGCTACAGCCCATTGACATGGATGTTGACCTAATGTCATCACTGTGTGGCACCGATAGACAGCAGCAGAGACTGAGCACCAGATTGGTGGGGCTATAGTAAGTAGTGTTTCGGCTTTTTTTTTTTTTTTTTTTTTTTAAATACATTCCTTGCCTGCGGCCAATTTTTATCCGAAACCAGGCAACCCCTTTAACTAACATCTTACTCTGTTTGCTAGGTTACCATGTTTCGTTTGGAAGCCATAATCATAGAGATCCTGTAGCATCAGCTCCCAGTGAATATTGTAGCTAAGTCTAGGTTCACACTAGTGCTCGGGTATTCCATTCCCCATTCTATTCTATTGCAAGCAGGACTTCTCTCTCTGCATTTTTCCACCCTTTTCGGGTATAGTCTGTGGGTTTCCGAAGGTAACCGCTTTTTTAAGCAGATTGTTTCCGTTCAGGGAGTCCCCAAGCAGACCCCCCAAATGGAAACCCGAACGCTAGTGTGAACCTAGCGTAAGACAGCAGAGCAGGATGATGCTTAGTTAAACACACAATCTGCAGCAGGTCTTTAAAGAGGGCCTTTCATGTCCTCATGAAAGTGCTGTTTTACACACGTGGACAAAATTGTCGGTACCCCTCGTTTAATGAAAGAAATAACCACACTGGTTACAGAAATAACTTGAATCTGACAAAAGTAATTTGCCTAACTACATGTTGACAAGCCACAAAGCTTCTGGGAGAATGTCCTATGGACAGATGAGATAAAAATAGAAATTTTTGGCAAGGCACATCAGCTCTATGTTCACAGATGGAAAAATGAAGCATATCTTGAAAAGAACACTGTCCCTACTGTGAAACATGGAGGAGGCTCTGTTATGTTCTGGGGCTACTTTGCTGCATCTGGCACAGGGTGTCTTGAATTGTGCAGGGTACAATGAAATCTCAAGATTATCTAGAGAGAAATGTGCTGCCCATTGTCAGAAAGCTTGGTCTCAGTCGCAGGATAATGACTCAAAACACACAGCTAAAAACACCCAAGAATGGCTAAGAGGAAAACGTTGGTTTATTCTGAAGTGGCCTTCTATGAGCCCTGACCTAAATCCTATTGAGCATCTTTGGAAGGAGCGGAAACATGCCGTCTGTGTGGTAACCAGGGGCAACGGGTAGTGTAGTGTCACTTGGCTCGATGGGTAGTCCCGGTGTAGTCCCTGATTCTCCACTCCCTTTCACTCATCTGTGTTACCCAGGTGCAGTGTGCAGGAACATCGACCACACAGAGTTAGGATAACCAGGTAAAGTCTTTACTTAGTGCAAAAGTCAGTTTACAACAATACAGTGCTTCAGCAGCTTGTCAAGTAGTGCAAAATCTTATGCAGTTCAAGGCACGTTCAAGTATGTGATTCACCAATGCACCAAGTCTATAATTCCCCTTAAGGCAGTTGTTGGAGGCAGTAGTTGGACGGTTGCCAATAGCAACGACAGAGTTGAGAGTCTATTAGGAGATTGACAATAGAAGAAAAACAGAGTTCCAGCCCTTGTGGGTTACAACAAGCGTGAGGCTTTGTGGTTTGGCTCGCCATGGGAAAATGGACTTACGGTTTTGCGCAGAGTCCTTGGGGTGCGGTAGCTGAGTGACTCATTAAAGGCTACCAGCTTGCAGGGAGGCCCAGAAGAAGTTGTGTAATCCTCTCTGTCTGCGGAAGGAAACCTTTGGAAGGCAGGTAGAAGGTTCTGGAAGAGATAATCCTCAGCTTGCGGGGCTAGAGTAGATACTTGGCTGGACAGACCCTTGGTGGAGTGCAGGCACTTCAGTACGGTTGCCCTGGCGGGATACAGCTTCCTGACCCAAAGTACAACTGGAAACCAGATCTCAACTGAGACCTGGAAGGGACCTGCAGCTTCTGGACTGAAGAAGAATGCTCAGAAAGGATGATGAGAGCAGTAGTAGTAGTTTTGGGGCCTATACAGGCCTGAGAGCAGAGTACAGGATCTGTCCTCCTTGGACTCCAGGTCCACACACACTGAACAACAGGGGGAGACTAGCTCCTCCCTAGGGGTGGAGATAGACTGGTGATTGGTGGAACCAACTTAAGGTAGCAATGTACAATATCACATGTGAAATTCTTAAGGAGGAAATGCAGTATTAACCATTTAGTACATGTAATACACAATATACTTCAGAACCCAGAAAATGACAGAGAAACATAGGGGAAGTGCTGTTGGCAGCGCCCAGGTGGAAGTCCATGGCCACAGGAGCAGGAGGGCCCTAGATTAACCCTCAGTGGCCGCTCTGGGTCACTGCATCTGGAAAAGGCAACCTTCAAACCCGAGACAACTGGAGCAGTTTGCTCATGAGGAGTGGGCCAAAATACCTGTTGAGAGGTGCAGAAGTCTCATTGACAGTTACAGGAATCGTTTGATTGCAGTGATTGCCTCAAAAGGTTGTGCAACAAAATATTAAGTTAAAGGGCTATTCCCACCTACATAACCATTTTTAAATTTGTAGATAATTAAAAGTTAAACATTTTTGAAAATGTAAGTCATTAAACATTTTGCAGAGTTTTAAAGATTTTCTCTAAATATCTTGTGGTCACAAGTTGTTGTCTTGATCGGTTGCCAGTGGATACGACCATGAATGCAGGAGCTTTCTAAGGTCAGAAAATCAGCCATGATTTCCTTATTGTGGCCGGGATATCTTCTGATACATGTAGTGTCACTGCCTGATAACCCAGCTACAATAAGAAAATCATGGCTGGGTTCCTGACAAGTCCTAGACCATAGAAAGTTTCTGCATTTGTGGTCGTATCCATTGACAACCGATCTAGACAACAGACTGTCACCACTAAGATGGTTTGAGAAAATCTTTAAAACTCTGCAGAATTTTTAACTACTTATATTTGCAAAAATGTTTAACTTTTAATTATCTACTATTTTATAGATATGATTATGTTCATTGGAATACCCCTTTAAGGGTACCCTCATTTCTATCCAGGCCTGTTTCATGAGTTTTCTTTTTTTAAAAATTCTGTTGATGCATGGTTGAAAAGCAATGTCTGACTTTCATTTGTTCATTTTCATAGAATTTTTATATATTATTACTTTTGGCAGATTCAAGTTATTTCTGTGACCATTGTGGGTTTTTGTTTCATTAAACGAGAGGTACCAACAATTTTGTCCACGTGTGTATATACCGCTAGAAAGCCAACTGGCTTTCCCGGTATGTGGCCCGGTGGTGGAGAAACTGGTGCCGTTAGTTTCAGCACCGATATCTCCCCACTGTCTGAAGGGTGTTCCTCATAGCTCAGCGTCATCGCTGGGCTGTAAGGAACGCCCCCTTGACAATACTCATTCATAGACTTGTACTGGGGGGGTTCCTCACAGCTCAGCATCATTGCTGGGCGGTAAGGAATGCGGCATCTGTCAGTACAAGGCTATGTTAGAGTACTGTCAGGGGGGGGGGCGTTCCTCGCAGCGCGGCGATGACACTGAGCTATGAGGAGCTCCCTTCTGACAGTGGGGAGATATCGATGCCAAAACACCGATATCTCCAGCACCGAGGCACATACCAGAATTCAGCGCACTCTCGGCTTTCTAGCGGTATATCAAACCGCACTTTGATGAAGACATGAAAGGTCCTCTTTAACTGCTAAATACCCTAATAGGTTCTTCTTCTTAGTTACAAGCCTTTGGGGATACGTAATGCTGCATACAAGTTACTAAAAATTGTTCTCATGTCAGCACGCATACACGTCATTGCCAGATGGCATACCTCCCAACTTTCAAAGGACAGAATATGTGGCAAACATAGCTCTACCCACTTCTACTTTGACTCTGCCCATTTGCATCCATTTCTCTTTCTTCCCAACACAGTATAATGCCCCCACATTATAATGTTCCCCTCCAATTGCCCACACAGTATAAATTCCCTCTACTGGAGCACCCTCAGTTTAGTGTCCCCCCTCCAGTTGCCCCAAGTTTAATGTCCCCCTCCAGCTGCCTCCAGTTTAATTCTCCCCTCCAGCTGCCCCCACAGTTTAATGTCCCCATCCAGCTGCCCCCAGTTTAATGTCCACCTCCAGCAACCCTCACAGTTTAACACTAAACTAAAGAACACTAATTCTCACCTCTCCTCGCTCCCTTGCTGCTCTGTTCAGTCTCTGCTCCTGGAGGCTTCAGGGAGCTGCAGGCGCTATGTGAGTGACGTCTTCACATCGCGCATACAGCTTCCGGAGAACACAGGGGTGGAATGGTGAAGCAGGGAGCGAACGGCTCCTGCTTCACCTTTGTATTCAACTAAGCCAGGACATACCAGGACAGTTGGAAGGTATGAGATGGTGGATAGCAGACCTGAGGTAGACAGTATTAGTATTATTATTATTAGTAGTAGTATTAGTATTATTCTTAATATTATTAGTATAGTGCCTCCTAGAATTCCCATTTTAAAAACTACACACCTCTAGGGGTGTAGTAAGTATTTTAACACCACATTAGAAACCATCATGAGTGCCCACAAACTGACTAGTTGGATATACAGTACATAACCTTTCAGTGTACCAATCTGTGGCAGAATAATACAAACTGAAATGGGGATCATTTTTATTTCAATGCGGAAAATGCACTAAAATACATGAATACTCATTCTCAACATACCTTTAGAATGTGCTGGAACACAGAATAAGGTTACCTGGTTTTTCAGCAATTTTTTTATCTGTGTTGACATGCATGATTTCCTGCTGGCACAGTGATAAGCAAATAGAAGCCATAACAGACATGGATACCACTTTGTAGTGAAAAAAACTACTAGACAAGGAGCAGTTTGACAAACAGAAGCACACTGTCAATGCTGAACGCTCCTGTTGCACTGAATCATCACTGCATTATATTTTTGCATTCTTTTGACAGCATACAGATACTTTGTATGTTGCCTGAAATTTTGTTACTAAAGATCATGGAAACCTGTGGAGATTTGCAACTGCATCATTATTTTAAGCACATCATAAGATGAGTCTATTAGAAGCTTATCTTCCACTTGTGGCACAAAGACTTTCAGACACATTAATTTAACGTCTCAGACAAGGATTGAAAAAGATTGTGTGCGGTAAACCTGTTTTCTTACTCACATGTACAGTACTAGTTAGAAATACTCCCAACCTTCATTTTCTATTTATGACTTCATCCCAACGTCTAGAACAGTAAATTTATGCTTACTCACCACTGAAGAAGGATAATAAGCACTGGTCTTGCAAAACAGAGTACAAATAATACAAAATATAGCCCTTGAGCAAGTTTAGCTTTGGAATCCTACACTCACAGTGAGAGATAATAAAGGGACAATGAGCACATGTAAAATGTATGCATGTATTTTGGATAGCTTTATTATCTGTCCCGATCGGGGGAGGTATGTCCCGGGTTCAACTCATCCATGTCCGAAGTACGTGGATAAGATGAATACAATGGTGAATGGTGAATACAATGGTTGAATCTGAATCAGTGCTTACAGTATTGTATGAGTTAGGCTAGGTTCACACTTTTCAGTTTGTTGTTCTGACAGAATGACAGACACTGCACCCTCAGGTTGCATCCTCCAAAATTAACTGCAATGCTAAATAGAATGGAACTTGCTTTGTCCAATAAGAAAGAGCAAATATGATGTTCTTCATGAATTGGAGTACTCAATGGATATAATTGATTGGGCCTCATACCATGATTGACACGAGACCCTCTGAGACTGGGACCAATGTACTCAGTATACTACCAGACTATAGACATCACTTTGCTTGTTAGTGAAGTACAACCAACATATTTCTCCTAGCAGTGATAATGTGAAATAACAAAATTATGATCTATGAAAAATATTGATAGCCATTGATTCAGATACAGTGGGGGAAATCTACTAACCCATCTACTTAAATTTTCTGGTGTATATGTGGCACATCTAAGGCACACAGCCCTATTCTGCATTAAAGATATGCCACATTGTTGTTTCTGCACCCCACTCACTACTTTTTATGAAAATGGGGGGGTTGGGTTGTGACCAAGGCTTGCTGGGGCAGGGACACTTTTTCCAGGGACATGACAAGTAACCGTTGGGTTCCATAGTAAACCATGTAATGGGGTCCCACTCTACCATGATCACCTTAAGCAGCATTTTCAAGTCTTGAAAAACATACAATTATTTTGGTCTCCTATATACAGTAGACAGAACACTTTACAGGGTAAGTGACTTTACAGGGGTAATACAATTTTTTTTTTTTTTTTTTTTTTTTTACATACAGTGATTTTACAAGGATAGTGCACATAGTGATGTCATAGTACCAAGATAATGTATACAGTGATGTCATAATATCAGGATAGTGCACACAGTAATATCACATCCCAGTGTGATGTACACAGTGATATTGTAGTACAGGGATAATAAACATAGTGATATCACAGCACAGGGATAATGCACACAGTGATGTCACAGTACAAGGATGATGTCTACTATGACATCATAGCACAGAGATAATGCACACACAAGATATCACTGTGTACACTGTGATATTACCACATTTGAAGAAAGTCATTATAACATACCTCCCAACTGTTCCGAATTCAGCGGTACAATCCTGGATTTTGGGTCCTGTCCTGGTCGGGGGAGGTATGTCCCGGTTTCAACTCGTCCATGTCCGGAGTACGCAGATGAGATGAATACAATGGTGAATGTTGAATACAATGGTGAATGGTGCATACAATGGTTGAATCTGAATCATATTCCCTCCCTCCACCACTGTGTTTGTTACTCTTTTATTACCTTTTTATCCCTATCGTTTTATTAGACTTCCGACTCTAGATTTGTCATTATATTGTTGCATTGAATTCCATTTATTTCATCTTCTGGATTATTTTGATGGTTGTCCTTATATTTGCTTCTTTGTTATATTTTTGACATCATTCACTAAATACCTTTGAAACTAAAACAGCTGTTACACACGGAAGCCTAGTGGACCCCAGTGACTATAATGGGGACTGTCAGGTGTACGTTGTTTTTAAACTGAAACCGGCAGAGGACAAAGTGCAGGACTTTTTTCTCTGCAACTTTCAGGGAACTCTGCAATGGAGACTCCGGCACAGATGAGAACATAGCCTACCTCAGAAATCTGTCACGAGTTATACTAGAAAACTATTTTATTTATTTAAATTTATTTATTTTGCTTATTTATATAGCATCTTATATATCATCATACATCATATTCCTCAGCGATTTATAGATATATTGCCAACACTGTTCAAGAAGAGCTCACAATTTAAATTCCCTGGGAGGAAACCGGAGTAGCGGAGGAAACCCACGCAAACATGGGGAGAACATACCGGCTCCTTGACTAACGTCGATTTCAACCCTGGTGCACAGGACTGTGTCGGAAATATTAAGAGGCCAGAAACGCCAGTCTTAATAAGTGGTTGAGGGCACTCGGCCTATCCGGTGGCACAGCCTCTTCCACTACTACTCCCATCCTCCGATTCCCGATTTTGGAGTAGTTGGCAGGATCAAGACCCCCTTGTCCTTAACATCTTCAGACATCGGTGGAGAAGATCCGAAACAAAAGAAATAACTGTTGAGCAGAAAACCTAAATTTTCTGTCTGAGATACTGTACTTGTGGATTTACTGAGGACTCTATTATATGTGCATAAGATTGCCTTGTCATCAGCCAGTCTGGAACTTTGTATTTGTTTTGTGGACTGTTGCATCTGTTTTATGCCAAATTTGGGCCACTTTTGCAAGCCAGAGACTTGAAAAAAATAAAAAAAAAAACATAATCACCTGTCCTGTGTTCCAGTGCTTCACCACACGATCTGGTCCTGCAGCTCCATTGTTGTCTTCTGGCAGAAGTACCCGCCGCTTGTGACCACTGAGGCCACTGATTGGGAACCGGGACATCACAGTCAGCGAGAAGTTCCACAGCAAGAAGGCAGCCGAGCTGCAGGGCCGGACTGCCCAGGGAGGACACGAGAGTATGGGGAACAGGTGAGTTTGTTTTTTTTTTTTTTACCTCCCCCAGCTTAGGCTGGACAACCTCTTTAATTGTGTTTGTCTTTGTGCCTCTGGGTATGTTTGTACGTGTTGTCTATATGTTCTATGTTACATGTCATTGTTTGCAGCTCTCCCCTTCTCTCCCTCTGTAATTTCCCTGTTAGTTTCCCCACTGTTTATCCTCCACACTTGGTACAGCCCTGGCCTATCACAGGCCACTAGCCGGGGTCTGAGGAGACTTTTGTCTCCAGGGGAACCGTTGAAGCCTCAGTCTAGGCTAGTTTGGAGCTGCAGACAGAGCAGGTCAGCTCTGCACACTGAGACCTAACGGCTTCCATCCAGCCCCAGAGGGAAGAAATTCAAGCCAAGGCTCCTTTATAGACATCCCTGAGACAGAGAGTTCAGCTGTCTAACATTTGGACACTGTGCCAGGAGGAGTGAGGAAGTCCTGTACTAGGAGGTGTTATCTGGAACCTTCTGCTAAAAGATAACCAAACCCTACTAGGACTACCTAGGAGTATAGCCCTCAGTATCTTCTTCTGGAGGTGGCTGAGGTGTGGAGATAGACTTGTTGGAGTGGAGTACAGCACTAGAGCCTTATCATCGCTGGGCATCCCCTCAAGACCAAGTCTGCTGAAGTAAAGTTAAACCTGTTTGAACTGCACTGCTGTTTCCTAAGTCGATTCTGCATTACCATCAGGGCCCTTCCGAATACCATCACACTGGCTCAGAGTATAGAAGATCCCTCTCCAACTGGAAGTGCCCAGGGAAACTACTACCATCAACATCTGGTAGCACAGCAAGTCCGCCCTCATTGGTGTGCAGCCTAGGAGCTGAGCTGGGGAGAGTGGTTGAGGGCACTCAGCCTATCTGGTGGCACAGCATCCGCCACTACTACTCCCATCCTCTGGTTCCCTCCATATGGGCTGCGGCACATAGGCTTTGGGCACACAATATTGTGATTGCTATACTTACTGTCACTTATCTCCTTTTTCTCTACACTGTGATTTTGAATGTACCTATGCACATAGAAGTCAGCCGAACTTACCAATTTCAGCAGGACTGGGCAACTATCTTATGTGTATTGGAGTGTGCTGACTGTCCACCGACAGATGATGTAGGGGAAATAACCTGTCAATGACTTTCTCTCCTCTCCCCATTGATGGACAAACCAAGCATGTGTATGTATGTGTATGTGTGTGGGGGGTATTCAGCAGTGGTGAAAACATGGGCACTTAGTGGTCCCTCCCCCCTTCCATACTGTCAACCTGACTTTCTTTGTCTATAGTTGAAAACTATTGACAACTGAAGTAACACCAATCTTTCAATTAGGCTTGAACTACAGGCCTAAAGAGACTTTTTAAAAAATACGCAGATTTAATATAACAGACATGTTAAGAGTTTGGACTACGTCTTTGTAGCAGCAACAGATCAATTGTACCGACACACATCCACATACAAATCCGGAAATTCAATATTAAACCAGCCAGAGAGAATTGGTGGGGACAATACATTGAACAGTTCCTTTAGTACTACAGACGGCCCTGTATGTCCTTAACTAGGTGTATTAGCAGCTCACAGTCTGTCTCCACTATTGCAGCCTCCTCTCTGAACTTTTTTGGAGGTGTAAACACTCCCTTTTTTGCATATCATGCAACATTTTTGAAGCTATTTCCTATTTACACAACTACAGCGCTATTGTCCCCTGAATGTGTGTCTGATGATGCAGCACCCCCATGCCCCCAGGGGGCAGCGGTCCCAGACCCACTGAGAAGGTGGGGGCCCACTAACTTTTATATCAGTATGTGCTGCCCTCAGCGTTTTTTTCCTCACTTGGTGACTACTGACTGATCAGGCTATATTGACTGAGTCAGGAACCAGCTCAGGGTGTGGAGAGCTGAGCACATTTGAGTAGCAGCATGTCACCGTCTTTTATCAGTATGGTACCCTGCTCAGCCTAAACTATTATTGGCTGAGCAGGGAAAGGTCCAAGCGGTTGTTTAGCATCCGCACGTTAAGCACAGCGAGCTGAAGCTCCTCTTCTTGGTTCCTAGCTGTGATTCATGAGGTGATTGATTCTGCAGAAAGCAGCAACAGGTCATACTAATGACCTATCCAGCATCAGATAGGTCAGGTCCCAAACCTGAACCCAACACTGGTCAGCTGATGTGGTCACCAAAGCAGCCCTGCTCCTATACAAGTGAATGGGAGCAAGGTTGCAGTTCTAGGTGCCACTGGTGGACTGTATGAACCTGGTGCAGAACGCCATACACTGTAGCGGTCGCGCCTTGAACTGAGCACGTATGGCCTTAGCCTAAAAGTAGGGTTCATCAAGGGTGAGAGCGAGCAATACAGGGTCTTGCATTAAGAGGTCACAAAGAATATGGGGGCTTTGGTGGACCAGATATCAAAAAAGGCAATTTTTGGTTGCTTAAATTACTAGCACAGTATGACACTCTTCTTAAAAATCAGAGCTCAGAATCTCAAAATGAACTGATTTCTGTACTTGCAAGTGAAACTATGAGCACTATCACAGAGAAAGTGAAAGCAACAATGTTCTTCTCAGTAATTTTGGATTCCACAATTGATATCACAAAAATAGACCAGTTCTATCTGATTGATAAGATATGTCACCTAAACTGGTAATAGCAATGAGTGTTTTATTAAATTTGAAGAGCTTCCAGATGGCTGCGCAGTCATTCTATAAATATCATTCAATGTGCTCACCAAAGAACTTAGTCTTAATGTGAACTTAATGAGAGGGCAAACCTATAATGGGACAAGGACCATGTCAGGTCGCTTAATGCCAGAGTAAATCAAAGCTGCTCTGAAAAAGCAATTTACATGCATTGTTGTGCACATAACCTCAGTTTCTCAGTTTAATTCTCATCGATGCTGCCTCTGCATTGTGCAGTGTTAAGATTTTCTTTGGTACACTTGAAATACTGTATACTTTTTTTAACATCAAGTCTGCCTATATGTAAGATTCTTGAGGAAGAGCAAAATAAAAACCTGGAGGGATCAGTGTTGGCACTAAAAAGGCTAACAGATACAAGGAAACAGGTAACTAATGCAGTAATCCAAAGCTTGCCTGCAATCCTTGAGGCTCTGCACCGCATCAAGATGCATATTAGTACCACCCCAAAAGTTGCTTCCGAAGCAGATGGTCTGTTGACAAAACTAAACACTTATGAATTCAAGCTAATGCTATTTTTTTTTGGAATACACCCTTAAAGAGAACATATGTCCTTTCAAACTACCTTCAAAAAGAATCATTGGACATCAATGCAGCTGTTCATCTAAGAGACACATGTATGACACAAATAAGAGAGTATTTATGACCACTGAGAACATGGCCAAAAAGTTAGCTAATATGTGAAAGAACACTACAGAATATCACGAAGGGAAGGTTCATAGAGGAAACGTTTTTGTGATGAAAAAGCTGAAGATGAGCCAATTGAATAGAGCCAAGCTTGCTTTAGAACTATAGTATTTTATTATATACTTGATGTATTTGTGGGTCATTTTTGTAAATTACAGCATAGCGTTTTACGTATAGGTATACTGTAATTGAAGTAAAAAGTCCACAGAGGAAAACTCTGCAGACTTTCTGCAAAAAGCGCTGCAGAAAAAGAGCTAATGCGTTTCTGCCCCGGGTTTTTCCCGCAGCTCTTTTTGGCTGCTGCCCACTACATGGGGCCTTAGTCTAATAATAAATATTTTCAAGACCCAGATGTAGCTGATAATGTGATTGAACTTGCTTGTTCTACTCTTGTGATGTGTCCACTGAACCCCAGGTTGTGTTAGATGAGTTCCTTACTTTCTGCAATATATACAATGAACTGTCAATTGAGAAAGAGCTGATGACCACTGATAAAATCTTACCATTTCTCATTGCCAATCACATGCATCGAGTCTTTCCAAACTTGAGTACACTTTACCGTATATTTATCTCACTATTCCTATCAGTAGTGCAAAAGCAGAGAGAAGTTTCAGAAACATGAAACTTATTAAAACCCATCTACAAGCATAAATGCACAAGGCCAGAATTCTACTTTAAAATGACCAAGTACTGAGAAGGACATTGATATTGACAAAGACAAGGTAGTTGGCAGATTTTCCAAAGTGAAGGAGAGAAAAATGGCCCTGTAAGAAGTGACTTTTTCTTGTATATGGTTCAGCAAATTTTTGTATTCATCTATTAGTTTGAAAAATGGAATACATGGTTATGAAAACATTATTAGTTGGAACCAAAATGGACATGGATTTTGTGAGTAACAAGTTTTAAAATCGAAATTATATTAGTATGTTAGGCCGAGCTCCATATGGCATAAATGCCGCGGTTTGGCCACAGCAGAAACTCCGCAGCAACAAACGCTGCGTTTTACAGTGCCTGTAGAGTGGATGGGATTCTAGTGAATCCCATCCACACATTGTGGAAAAATACCATTTTGGAAATCTCAGCATGTCAATTATACCTACGGAAATGCCGGCGGTTTCCTTATAAGTATAATTGAAGCAGAAAGTCTGTGAATAGCGATGCGGGAAAAACTGCGATGTGTTACAGCCATGGTTTTTCCTGCAGCTCTTATTGACTGTGGCCTGCTATGTGGGGCCTTAGCCTTAAAGGGGTTTTCCGGGCAAAAAATCATTTTTCAAAAAAGGTCAGTTTGTGCTATTAATAGGTGGACAAAATTGTTGGTTCCCCTTGTTTAATGAAAGAAAAACCCACAATAGTCACAAAAATAACTTGAATCAACCTTTTGAGGCAATCACTGCAACTGTCCTGCCCTGTAACTGTCAATGAGACTTCTGCAACTCTCAACAGGTATTTTGACCACTCCTCATGAGCAAACTGCTCCAGTTGTCTCGGGTTTGAAGGGTGCCTTTTCCAGATGGCATGTTTCAGCTCCTTCCAAAGATGCTCAATAGGATTTAGGTCAGGGCTCATAGAAGGCCACTTCAGAATAGTCCAATGTTTTCCTCTTAGCCATTCTTGGGTGTTTTTAGCTGTGTGTTTTGGGTCATTATCCTGTTGCAAGACCCATGATCTGCGACTGAGACCAAGCTTTCTGACACTGGGCAGCACATTTCTCTCTAGAATCCCTTGATAGTCTTGAGATTTCATTGTACCCTGCACAGATTCAAGACACCCTGTGCCAGATGCAGCAAAGCAGCCCCAGAACATAACAGAGCCTCCTCCATGTTTCACAGTAGGGACAGTGTTCTTTTCAAGATATGCTTCATTTTTCCGTCTGTGAACATAGAGCTGATGTGCCTTGCCACAAATTTAGATTTTTGTCTCATCTGTCCATAGGACATTATCCCAGAAGCTTTTTGGCTTGTCAACATGTAGTTTGGCAAATTCCAGTCTGGCTTTTTTAAGTTATTTCTGTGACCATTGTGGGTTTTTTCTTTCATTAAACGAGGGGTACCAACAATTTTGTCCACGTGTGTAAGTGCAACCAAGTACCTTTAGCAGTGTTTTGAGTGATTTCTGGGTTTCTCTCGGAACTCCTGGCATCTTCTGCATTTGTTTACATGGGTATCTTCCTGTTCTGTTTTCCTACAACTACCTTGATGCATAGCATTTCACTCAGAACTGACTCACACTACCTCACTCTCTCACTCCCTCCCCCTCCCTGACTCCATTACACCCCCTCCTTGTTGCTCTAGCTAGCCCACCCACTACTAGCTCTTCCCAACTAACTAATTCAAACCACCCCATCATACTTACCTGTGTTCCTGTCCAGAAAATGTGCCTGGGGCAGTCACATGACGGCCCTGGCAATCTAGGTAAATATACATTTTTTGTAAACTAAGTTAGAAGGTAAGCGGGGGGAGGGTGTTTAGCTTAGAGTAGAAATATCATTTTATCCCGGACAACACTTTTTTCCATCTATGACAATGTGTTCCTAGTTCAGGCCTAATTGTGGATGCTATTATAACTAGTCACCTGCTCTACTCCTGGGAGTTTCGCCGACTTTTGCTTCATATTTACTAAGGTCTATGTGATAGCTTAGAGACCATGTTTTCCTTCCTTGTTTTTGGCTAGTCTACTGCTGTCAAATATAAAATTTGTTTGGATTTGTATCTCCTTATAAACAGCATGCATACATCTGCTGCTATACTTATATAGATCTAGACTTATTCATCATAGATAATTTAAAAGGAAATGTTGGACTCTTATTCATGTACAGTTAGTGTTTAGCGAACCCATTGAAGTTCGGGTTCAATGAGTTTGGCTGAACTTTGCCAAAAAGTTCGGTTCGGGTACTCGAACTTGACCCAAGCCCCATTTAAATCAATGGGGACCTGAACTTGGTGACCCAAAAATGTCTGTAAAATGGGTATAGTAAGGAATAGAGGGCTGCAAAATGGAGGTTATAACAGGGTAAGAGCCCTGCAAAAAATGGGGTAGGGAAAGTACTTAAAATAATAACATAAAATAAATGAATAAAATAAATAAATAACAATTTTTTAAAAACAAATAAAATAAAATCATTTTGAAACAGGTGGTAGAGGTCCAGGCGGAGGAGGAGGAGGTGGAGGTGGATGTGGCGGTGTAAGTGGAGGAGGAGGTAACCAACACTTTAACCACTCACTCAGGAACTGGCACAACCAAGTTCTGTGGGATCCATGCCTGGTTCATCTTAATGAATGTAAGTATGTCCACGTTGGCTGTGGATAGGCGGATCCTCGTCAGTGATGACACCCCCTGCGGTGCTGAGTACACATTTTGATAGGACACTTGCCGTAGGGCAGGCCAGCACCTCCAAGGCATAAAGGACAAGCTCTGGCCACGTGTCCAATTGAACGGCGAGGACCCATCGCTCAGTACCAGGAGGCAGGGTACTAGGATACTCATCCACCGTGTGAGTCAAAGTCTATGCTAGGAGACAGTATAGGTACACACACAGTTATTTTCACTGCACTAGGAGACAGTATGCATATACAAATGCAGTTATTTTCACTGAACTAGAAGACGGTATGCGTATACAAACGCAGTAATTGTTACTGCGCTAGGAAACAGTATGGGTACACACGCAGTTAATTTTACTGTGCTAGGAGACGGTATACGTATACAAACACAGTTATTGTTACTGCGCTAGGAGACAGTATGGCTACACACGCAGTTATTGTTACTGCGCTAGGAGACGATATGGGTACATGCTGTTATTGTTACTGCGCTAGGAGATGGTATGGGTACATGCTGTTATTGTTACTGCGCTAGGAGATGGTATGGGTACATGCTGTTATTGTTACTGCGCTAGGAGATGGTATGGGTACATGCTGTTATTGTTACTGCGCTAGGAGATGGTATGGGTACAAGCTGTTATTGTTACTGTGCTAGGAGACGGTATAGGAACATGCTGTTATTGTTACTGTGCTAGGAGACGGTATAGGTACACAAACACCGTTTACTGTCACTGCCCTTATTATTTATAGGCTAACTGTCCCTCACAGTATCAGGCTCCTCTCCCTACCTAGCTGTACTGCCCTGAAAAGGACAATTATTACATTTAGTTAAGGCCCTGACTGTCCCTATCTCCAGCTGCAGCCTCTCCCTACCTAGCCTAACTAGCTGGAATGGCAACGGGACCTGTGACCCTGCCTCTTATACAAGGGTTCACAGGTCCTGCCTGGCCAATCACAGCCATGCCCATACTGGGCATGTCTGTGGGCTTAAAGCTGGTTGACTGGCTGCTCAGCAGTCAACCAACCAGCTTTAGGGATGAGCCGAACCTGAACCCGAACTTCAGCGCTGAACCCACGATGTTCGCTCATCACCATTTACAATGCATTACAACTACTAAGGTTAAGATGTGCCTCTGCAGTTGTAAACATGCATTGGGGGGCCCACTGGGTTGGGGTTATCCTCAGATGTCTTTCACACCCAAGTGAATAGCCCAACTCAGCCACAGAGGGCCACTCTGCTCTTTACAACAGAGCTTCTGAATCTAACTAGACTCAGTGCAACAATGATTGTGTTATATTATATATCAAAATAAACTGAAAACAATAGTACATACAAATGTAAATTATATTTTAGGGTTTTTATGTGGAAAAACAGTTTCCAATGTCTTACGGATGTTCATAATCTTACAGCACAATAATATATTAAAACAGCAAATAGTACACAAGGCAGTGTGTCAGATGGAGAATCATAGTGCCAGTTACGTGATACAGTTGAGGACCAGAAGAGAGTGGATAAAACATTTTGTGGAATTAAAGGGTTTTTTTTGCAGGAAGATCAGCTGATTGAGGAGCCTGCAACCTTTTGGGTGAGCAATGTGGCCTCTTCACTACTTACCAAAGACAGTGCCATACATTTAGTGGCTAAGCTTGGACTCACAGCTCAAGTCCTTCACTTGAATGGGATTGAGCTGTGAATAGGTCATGTGACTTATGAATATGACGTTTTATTGCCTGACGTCTCATGGCCAAACAGAAGTGGTGCTCAGAGAGGCTGCTGCTGCTTCAAACAGCTGATCCACAGGGGTCCCAGGTATCCTAAGGATAGGTCCTAAAGATAGGTCACCAATTAATAAATCTTGAAAAAAAAAAACTTTATGAGGTTAAGGTGCAAATTATGTCTGGTAGCAAAAAAGCAAACAAAAGTGGTAGCATTTATTTAAAATATAGGACCTGTAATATCTAGCATAGATATCAATAAGTTCAATAGATATTACAGAACACCAAGTAGTAGTTAGGCAGGTGGCATTTGATATGCTGAAATGCAGAATCCACCTCCAAAAGGATTCCTGCAGCCCTTTGTCTTTGACTTCCTCTTGTGTAAGGCATGTCTTTACGTGTGAAGGACAAAGTAATGCACTGAGACTGAATTACATCACTTTATTTGTGATTTCCTTATGTCCGACCTGATATTTAAGAGAGATAAAGTTGTAAAGTGTCTACTAAGAGAGCTAATGAAATGTTGGGCTAATGTGCAACCACATAACGTCAAACTGCAAACTAAGTTCTGGTTGGTCAGTGGGATTCAGAAAAACATATTAACATTAATTTTAAGGGTTCTTACCTTCCCAGATATAGGAGTTTATATAGTGAGCCATCATCTGAATCTCTGGAGACTGACTACAGGAGAAAGAAAGGTAAGGACAGAATATTTTAGTGGCTATAACCTATCCACTTAAGTAGATTTAACCTAATAAGTAACAAGTTATTGGATTAAAAACATGGCGTTTAATGGGAATGGACAATTAATGGTGGAATGGTCAATGAACTACATAGCCATATACCATATAGTCAGATTTATTACAGATACCTATAAATAAAAGAAAATACAACTGTATTCCAACAGGGACTTGTTGTAACCATGAAGACGACTTTGGTTCTGTTCCTTTATATCACAAAATACAGTTCTGCATATCCAGTAAGTATCACTTTTGTATACATTATATTTATATATTTGTCGCTTGTAAATCCATCATCTGTTTACATCAATGGATCTTCTGCTACTTTCTAGTTCCTATATGTTGTTTCTCTGTTGTACATTTATACATAATCATATCCATAGTACATCTTTTTAAACAAAAATGAGTTACCGAGTAGCTGACAAGGCCTCAAAGGTGTAGGATACAGTCAAGAATGAGCCAACGAGACCAGTGAGAGAACTTTTTTCCATTTATACATATTTAAAGGAGGTGAACAACCTCCTCTAGATAGCCCCTAACATCAGGAGGAAAGTGGCTGGATTTAGGACTTGTATTAACTGTACAGGGAAAAAACTGTCTAAACTGGAGAACTGAAAGACAACAGAAAAATCTATTTCTAAATCACTGATTTGTAGAAATGGGCCTCAGTATGACCACATTATGGATATGCTGCTCCACTTTTAGACTGGGGCCCCACGTTTCATAAACGCCATGAGCCGCGACAAAAACCTCAGCGTTTTACATTACCTGCAAAGTGAATGAGAATCTGGCTAATCCCATCCACACATTGCTGAAAAATATCAACAGCAGAAATGCTGCAATTTCATAAACTGTCACGTTTTTGTAAATCGCAGCATATAAATTATTCTACGGAAACTCTGGTGTATAGGCATAATAGAAACAGAAAGTCCACAGAGTAATGTATTTCTGCCGCAGTCTTTTCTGCATCGCTTTTTGTCTGCAGCTCGCTACGTGGGGCCTTAGCTTCACTGACTATTAAAACTAAGATTTACTTACAATATTTGTTAATATCACAGCAAAAAATTGTGACAACAAATCACAACAAAAATGTAAATACTCCCAAAGGCCACATTCACACAGCAGTATTTTGCAGAGTATATTTGCTGCATTGGGAGGAGGATTACCAAAACAATTGCGCATTTTTTTCTTTTTAGTCTACATTTTACACTGTGTGTGAACAGAATTTTTGGAGCCTATTTTCATCACTTTTACAGAAGGCTCCTCACTTTGTTTTTTTGATGGTGAAAGAGGGCATAATTAATTTTGAGTACCATTTTACGTTGCATTTATAATGTCCACCTTTATTAAAAACAAGCAAAAAAAGCCCATAACTGCACTGTTTTTTTATGGACAGCATAAAAAAGCTGAATGAAATATGTGACAGCAGTGGCATCACATTTTCATCTTGAGGTGAATTTGCACAAAATTTATAATACATCATGCAACTTTTTAGTAAAATAGGTGCATGGAAATATACCTAAATAAAAAGCGCACACAACCAGCAAGGCGCAAAAAGAGGCAAATAATAAATTCTCCCTAGTGACCTCTGACTTCCTATGAATTATATTATTTATATTTCTATCTAATGGAAGTAGAGTTGTCAATATCAAATAGACAAGTGTAATTGTTAAATATATGTAGCTCATATTAACTAAATTCCTTTACATCTTACTAAAGTAGACATGTCACCTCTTCTGACTTGCCCATTTTAGTAAACACTTGTATATTCTTAAAATTTTGCTTTGTACCATTCCTCCAGTGTTCCTAGAAATGTATTAACAAATTGACTACTGGATCTTACCATTTCCCTTGTCACATGGGTGTGAAAGCTAACGCACATGAGTCATTTCATTTGCTTTTCTGAATAAACTGGTGTGTGCACATGAGGAGTAACACCACTCCTGGTCATTATATGACTTAGATTTCGCATTGTTTAGCAGTTTTCTCCATAGCAAGCCCTATCTGTAGTTATTGTTTGTCTATGAGCTGGTGGATGGAGACTCTGCACACATTAGAGGAGAATCTGCACAATAACTGCATCATTCTCACTCAAAAACAGACCCATGATCATGCAGGACATACTGTATATATAGAGCAATACTTCTATAGACACGTGTAAACATTTTTCTCTGTTACGTAATATTGCAAAATTTCTTATAAACGCCTGTACTACTGATTTATGCAACTGATTTTGTTTAAATGACAGTGCCTATTTAAGCCTGGTGTGCTTACCACTGGCTGTGAATGAAAGGCACTGGCAGCGCACTGGGGGCACACGGATGTCATTCAATGAATAGGAGCCACAGGAGCACATCCACAAAATAGGACCTGTTCCATATTTTGCGGCCCAGACTGTCGGCCCACACACAGGACCGTGTAATTCACGGTCATGTGCATGGGCCCATAGAAATGAATGGGTCAGTGTGCTATCTGGTAAAAACCTGAATAGCACACTGACCTTTCATATGGTCATCTGCAAGGGGCTTAAGTCTGACTTTGTCAATGCACAGTGTCAGAATACTAGCGACACAACTCCCAACTGGCAACATCCAGCTGTCAATTTATTTATAAATTTTTAGGAAAAATAACAGAGAAATGGCACAAGAGCATTGTACAAAAAGGTGCTCCAAAGTTGTTATTTTATGTGGAAAACATATTTATGATTTTATATTATATTTACTCTTCAATGAAAACTATGTTTATATATATATATATATATATATATATATATACACACATGTTATAATTAATTCATTAACACTTAGGGCTACTCACAACACGGTTCAGCTGTTTAATAGCATATGATTGTGGGATACATTTGAATACCTGAAAAAAACATTTAAACATATACAACAATATATATGTGCTATATTATATATATACAGTATATATATATATATATATATATATAATATTATATATAGATATGCGCTATATTATGCTTTTGTGTGTGTGAAAAAAAAAAAACAGGAACGAAAAACAAGCAAACAGATGCCAAACCGTGAATGTTTTTAGCTCTGTTTTCCTATTAAACTCAAAGGATCTCAATGGATCCAAAATGCCTTCCAAATCAGTAATAGTGCTGGGTAGGAGATATTAATAGGAACAGAAACATACCTTTGTGGCCACAAATCAATGAAGCAATGCACATATAAACATCTTAATATGGATATGCAAATCAGCCTGCAAGTGCACCAGGGGCAGGGCCAGCTTTGATGGCACACAGCCTTGATACAGGCAAAACTTAGAAATGTCAATCAAGGCTAAAGGGGGTGTTTTTTTTTTAGTGAATGGCCTTTTACCCTGTTTTTGTAACTAGAGATGAACTGAGCAGCCGCCACTTTTCCCCCCCAGGGCTTGCATACACAGCAGCCTGTCAGTTACTACAGAGAGGGGAGGCAAAAGGAGAACTCTCCTCATGAATATACTAAACTCATAAACCATAGGGCATATTTATTATGCCTTGTATGCCAGTTTTCTGGCGTACAAGGGATAAAAAGTCACAATTTTTACTTTTGTGCCACTTCTGTGAAAAGGGGTCGTGGTGAGGGAAGGCAGAGGGTGAGGCCATTGGCCCTGCCAGATTTATCAACGTTTATGCCAGAAATCTGGAGTAAATGAAGTTGCTATGAGCTGGTGTACACTCTCCCTCCAGGCATTCAGCCTAGCGTAGGGTGCATGTCATTTATCATAAATGAGGCTTACCGTCTGCTGGCTCGGGGGGTTATGAAAGCTGGTGTTAATAATACCAATGTTCATAAATCTAACTTACCTTTGTGTTCTTTCACCACTCCTGGTAGACAATGAAACAACATTATTTTGGCTGCAAATAGTACAAACTTGTAGCTTTAATATGCAGCCCTTACATAGCACAGAATATTAAGCTAAACGATCCACCTTAATGCTCAGCTCAATGTAAAATTTCATGTGAAGGGGAAAACCTACATATTAAAAATAGTTGACCTTCAACTTTTGTAAAGATTTGATAACAATTAATTAGCACAGACTTTGGGCTAAATCTGGCTGTACACAGTAGACTTTAGACGACTGAGGGGCAGAATTTGAACATTTGGCAAACAATTGTTTGTACATAAACCTATGAACCTTATTCCATACAGCTGACTAAAGTTGGTCACAACCAAAGTCAGTTGTGTTGGATTTTTTTGGCTGTCTATCACTGAAATGGTTTGTGCATATGCTAGACTGATAGACCTGTTGGTAATTTGTGTATTGTATGTATGTATTTTTCAAAATGTAGGCTGGCCATAAACCCTATGGGTTGGGATGAATGTTTGTGTAATGACCATTTGTTTCTGTAAATTGAGTGTTTGGCAGAACGTTCTTTTCTGTTTGTGTGTTTGTAACAATCGCCTGTATGAACAACTAGCGAACAGACAATGTGTATGGCCAGTTTTATCTACATCAGAAAGTAAAATGCTACTCAAGGGTGAATACTGACTTTTAATGGACGTATTTTACAAAAATATTGAGGTCAAATATTGACAATAGCAATAATAAACTACAACATCAAAAGTGTAATATTGATCTGACACCAAAACATTAGCAGCAGATCATTTAATATACATCATGCACCAAGGTATAGCAGAAAAAATTCCTAGATCAATAACCCACCTCAGCAGTCTAAATAAAAAATCATGTACTATGTGCTTATAAACTATATGTGCTTTAAAGAATATTATTTTAAAAAAATCTGAAATTATTTTGTAGCATCCAGTAGTTTTCTAGTATGTTATTTAAAATTATAATGTGATAAAGTATTACGAAGTTCAATAAAAGTCCACAAGGGGGCACCTGAATTAAAAGAAACAATCTAGTTCTTGATGTCAACATACAGTGTGCAGTAGAAAGTGCTGTAAAGTGCTGTATGAAGTATCATTCTCTTTACAATTCAGTTTGATGATGGGCATTCTCGGGGCTCTGTAGTTAGTACTGTTGCTTTTAACAATAGTATCTAAATAATACAAAAAACTGTTTGTTTTTTTGCTTTCAGCTATGGCATGTAATGCAACTGTACAACACCATTGGAAGAATTCCACAGCAGTCCCAGGTAATATGTGACATTATCTAGATATAGCACTGACTTTGTCACTTGGACAGTATTCTTTATATAATACTTTTGATATATTTTATTTATAAGCACATCAATCCTGGCCTTGTGATGACACCAGCCCAAGTCTTACAGAATCAGATTTCACAGATTTTACCTATACATCCATACCAGGTAAATATAAAAAGTAGCTGCCACTATGTGTACAATAAGAAGTGGGGCATCTAAAATATACACTGTGTAGGCCTCTACTACCTCAATATTTGCTGAATTCATTTCTCATCATTATACAACAGAGAAGAGTGCAACCTCCAAATGTATTATAATGATATAGTTCATCACTCATTGTAGTTGGAACTTTGTGTCTCCTATTGTTGTTCTTCACTATATCTTTGGCATACGTGAAACATTATTATGCACTGTCCTATTATTAATTGTCACAACTCCAGTTTCAAAGAATTGTAAAATGCAAAGAAAACAAGAAGATAATGAAGTCAAGGGTGGCCCCTTCACTATTCCCCTCAATACAGTGGCCACCTCACTAGTTCTCCCATACAGTGCCCACTTCTCTGCCCCCCCCCCCCCATACCGTGACCACATCACTGGTCACCCATACTGTATGGGGACTTGTGGTGGGCCAATATATTGTGTGGGGGCAGAAAGCTCTGTCCACTGTATAACAGCCATTCACCTTCACTGCATCTCAGCACTTACTGAAGTGAGTAGGAGCTGAGCTACAGCAACGGCACCCCATCACTATACAGTGGATGGAGCAGCACATTGCGTAAAACCGTAAAGAGTATTGCGGTGTTTGACGTGAAAAGAGTGATCCAGGAAAGAGAGGACAGTGCACTCACACAATAAAGTGGTCAAGATGTCACTTGGTGAAATTGTGTGCAGCCACAAGAACTTATGAAAGCATTGAACCAATAGTGTTTAGTGTAGGGCAGCAACAGAACCTCAGGCCGTCGTTGCTCCAGACAAATATTGGATCAAGAAAGGAAGGGATCATGGAATCCCCAAAAAATCAAAGGTCTCCGCGCTTACCATAGAAAGAGTCTTTTATTAGTCTCCACTGTCACACTATAAGTAATCAAGTGTATAGGTGAGATAAAAAAGCAGTGCAATACAACATACAATTTATAGGGACATTAACAGGAAAATATAAACCCAGGAAGGGGAGGGGCTAGACCAAGCTTGAGCTGGACACAGTGCTGGTGCTTTCCAAGGGTGCATGTGCCGTCTCAGCTACAAACAGTGTCGGCATGTAGAAACAATATAACGGCATCAGTGGCCATTTGGAAGCAGCTCATCAGAGCATGTAACCGCCGCTTGTAGAAGAGAGGAATATACATAAATATGCGGCAGTGTTTATAAAAAACACAAGAAATGCAAGTGACATATGATAAAACTATTGAGGCTGATTGGTACATTAAGGGGAAAATAAAATGTATCAAGTACAAGGGATATGAAGGGTAATAATAAATTAATGGATACACTCAGAACTGACATTTCCTAAATGAATAAAAGACCATTTGAAAAAAATCTTTCAGTATCATAGATTAGTAAATGGAAGAATATTACATAAAGAAGTGCTACCATATCTAGATTAAATAAATAAATGGGCTATCAATTGACAGACAGTCAATTACATACAAGTTGTAAAATTTGTGTAGATTAAATCAAAATTAGCCACATCAATGAAGAGATGAAACATACAAATAACCGCATACAAAGATATAAAATGCTTAATGAATTTGTAAAAATTATTTAGAACACTCACTGGATCTAAGGCCGGGGCTCCACGTGGCATTAAAAAAAAAAAAAAAAAAAATCGGGAAAAAAACGCAGCATTTTACAGCGAAGCCCATCCGCACCTTACGGAAAAATACACGTAGCAGACATGCTGCGATTTCCAAAAATGTCGCAGTTTTGGAAATCACAGCATGTCAATTAAACCTACGGAAACGCTGGTGGTTTCCCTATAGGTATAATTGAAGCAGAAAGTCAGCAGATGACTCTGCTGACTTTCTGTGAAAAGCGCTGCAGGAAAAACCGTTATGTCTCGCCTCTACCTGGGGCTTTAGCCTAAAAGTAACTGTGTAAGCATAAAACATATATACAGTATCACATGTTTAATATATATGTTTTATGCTTATTATTTACTTTTAGATCCAGTGAGTGGTCTAAAGAATTTTTACTAAGCCATTAAGCATTTTATATCTATGTATGTGGTTATTTGTATGCTTCATCTGTTCATTATCACATTATTCTTATTATTCATTTATTGATGGGGCTAATTTTGATTTAATCTACACAGATTCTACAATTTGTCAATTTCTAAATTAGATCTTTATTTTAGTAATGAAATTGAAAAATGTCTAAGGCTAGGTTCACACCAGTGCTTGAAATCCATTCGGGGTTTCAGTCCCCGAACCCGCTTAAAAAATGCGGAGAGAAAAATCCTGCAAGCAGCACTTTTCTCTTCGCATTTTTCGTCCTTTCCGGGCGGAAACCCAGCAACCCCATTATAGTCTATGAGGTCCATGGGTAACCGCTTTTTAAGCAAATTAGGTTTCCGTTCTGGGGTCCCCAAGCGCCCCCCCCCCCGAATGGAAACCCGAACGCAGGTGTGAACCTAGCATAACTTTCAACTTCTGATATGTGTTCTATATTCTATTGTGAATAAAATATGGTTACTGTATATGAGATCTCCAAATTATTACATTCTTGCTTTCTTTACATTTTGCACAGCATCCCGACTTTTTTGGAATTGGGGTTGTAATTGTAATGTGAAAAACCAAATGAAAAAAAAAATAAAATAAATAAAGTACAGCCATATCACTATATATATATGAAACATTCTATAGCTTTATTTTGTAATTTCTTATCAATTTCAAGATATTTGTTTGCTGTCAGTGAATGAGAACACAATTACAGGCAGTAGTCCCACACATAGCTAGTCCTGCTCTCAGCTGAGAGGTGGATAGAATTGTGTCCAGGCTAGTTAAAGCTGGATTCACACTAGTGTTGGAGTTTCTGTAGGAGACTCCACTGCTGAATCCGCCTAAAATCGGCGGAGAGAAAAGTCCATGCATTTAGCTCACAGAATTAGGGAATCCATTCCTATAAATAATAAGGCCCTGTGAATGTCTGTGCTGTGGTTCCCATTATCAACATAAACAATGCAGTGCTGGATCCATTGCACAGTGAACACTAAGGCTATGCTTACATCTGCTCCGGAGTCTTCGATGGAGACTCTGGCGCAGTGTCCACCGGTCTCAAATTAAGAACACCCAACGAACCTCATTATAGTCAATGGGGTCCTCCAGACCCATGTGTAACTGCTATTTTAGAGGTCCACCTCTCCATTCCCAGTGACTTTTAGGCTAAGGCGCCCACGTAGCAGGCTGCGGGCCTCCACTGCGGACTTTCTCCTTCAGTTATACCTATAGGGAATCCAAGGGCCTTTCCCTAGATATAATTGACAATTTTGAAAATCGCAGCATTTCCGCTGCTTATATTTTTTTTTGCAATGTTTGGATAGGATTTGCTAGACCATTGTAGGGACTGTAAAACGCAGCAGTTTTTGTTTACGCCACGTGGGGCCCCGACCTTAAAGAGAGTCTACAACCACCAGCATCAATGCCGGTTAGTGGCATAGTGAACATATCTTTTTATGACTAAGTGCAATCTTTCTGCTGCAATCGAGGACTTTTGACACAAAGGTATGTTCACTATGCCACTAACTGCCCAAACAACAGCATATAAGTAGTTTAGAAGAGATTTTGGAGGTGGGCTCCCTATGATAGGATACTTGATAAAACACCTGATACTAAATTGCGTGTCCTTTGTAATAGATCCTTTCACGTTATCTTCTTGGTAATCATCTCCTGCAGCCAGGAACGGCTCCGGCACAGGTAATTTGAGAGTCATTGTGTGCCAGATTTTTTTATGTTTAATTATAGCTTATTGTTATTATGTGTTTCATAAAGTGTCTGATCCAACGTCATCTGTACCCAGCTGCTGCTGAAAGCACTGGACAAATGAACTGAATATTAGTGGTAACCACAATCCGCTTGATTTTGTAGGTAGCAGTCAAGGTAGAAGGAGCACTGAAGCTATATACAGTATTGAAATTCAGTTCCACCGCGGTTTTTTCCACATCGATTTTTGCTGCGTTTCGCTATCTGCGGCTATAGTCTTAAGGAGTTATTCAGCTTTTAAACAATGTAACAAACACCTAAACACCTGCAAATGGTATAAAAATAACAACTTATAAAGAAACAGTACTTATCTACCATTGTCTTCTCCTTCTTTGTTTACAAGTGACCAGTATGTGACTGCTGCAGTGGCCGTTAAGGTCGTTTGACGTTCTACTTCACTGTTTCATGGGAGCCATGAGTACAGTATATGACCTTTTCCGTCACCGACTAGCTGCAGTGGTCACATGCTGGACATTAGTAAAGAGAGTGGGAGTGCTAGCACTGGATTGCCAAGGGAAAGAAAAGGTAGGTACAGTTTATTTTTTTGTGTTATGCAATCTGCAGGTGGACACCCCCTTAAAGAGGTTGTGCTGTTGTGGACAACTATCCCTTCATTCACTGCTAGGGGGCTGCCCGGACTGTAATCTTCAGTAGCACCTGCAGCCCCATAGAAGTGAATGGACTGTTCATCATGCAAGCTCATGGTGCTCCAGGGGGAGGTTTTAGGGGGACTTTTGGCAATTGAGCCCCCAGCGATCAGACACTTATACCTGTTTTGCCATAACAGCACTACCCCTATACCTATGCTATGACTATATAATTATGTCACATATATAAATGTATATTTTTTTGCGTGAGTTTGTGCACTTGTCCAGTATCCATAGCCAGACAAAGAAACAAAGCATATAACTTAAAGCTGGCCCACTGATTCCAGTGCAGTTGTAATTGTTTCTGTAGCTCCCTCCATTCCTAAGCAATCCATGCTGTTAGTTTTGTTTCCTGATATGCTTTTTAGTCTCTGTACTGTCAGGTGGGCATCTGACACTGCCTCTAATTGGAGCTCTGAATCACATCCCCCTTGCCTGAGCCTGCCTGACACTTACCTATTAAATGATGCAAAGAGCTGGACTTGGAGGAAGTGGTGAAAGGTCCTCTTTAACTCTGAATTGCTCGGACAGAAATTTGGAATAAGGCTAAGGTTACACAGCAACTTTGCTTGCAACTCCCATCACTTGACCGAAGGTCGCCAGATTCACTAATGTTAGTGAATGGAGTTGGATTGTGACTCCTGGTGTGCTGCGACTTTTAGTTGCTAAAAATTTGAGCAATGTTCAACCTAAAGTCATGGTTGAAGTACACTAGGGGTTGCCATGTAACTCCATACACTAACTTTAATGAAGGAGCTGCAACTAAAGTCGCCATGTAGTCCTAGCCTAACTATATCTAGGACTATATATAGGACCTGCTACAGAGAGGAGCAGAAGCTGCACAAGGAACAGGAACTTGCATCTGCTTCATCCTTTGTGCTTCTTGTCTCATTAATAAATAACCATTAAAATATCTAAACCTAAACCTACCATCGACCTATATAAATTTTTGATCGCAGAGAATATATCCCAATCTATCTGTCAGTTGATACCTTGCAAAGGGGAAAATCCACATGCTAAATTATCTGTGGATATATATGTCGACCAAGTCCACAAATAAAGCTAAGGATCCCCTTCCCATTCCCACAATCTAATTACTGGTATCAACTTAGGTACAATGCTCCCTGTTGCAATATAGCGTCCCCATGAGACGTCTCTAGATGAAATAACGTCTCCATGAAGCGTCTCTAACTCTCAACGCGTTTCTCCTTCCTAAATGAAGGTTCATCAGGAGTGATATAGTTAGGGCTCAAACAAAGATATGCCCACGATATATAAAAATAAATAGAAGCGCGGTTAAAACCACGATTCCTGGAGCTCTGATGGTGAGCCCCGGTACTAAATTGCGACCGACGCTGAAGCTCGCTCGTTCAAATGTAATATAGACATGCGCAAGCAAATGTTACCCCAACTAAAGTACAATGAAATTAGGGTAATGTTAAGACCATAATCCGCCAGCCTGTATACTAATTCTCAATATAACGTCTCACTAGCGGTAAAATAACCTATAGTATTCTAAAAATATATGAAAGTGGACATTAGTGCTGAGACTAAATATCACAGATCTATATATCGAGTCTCATGTTTTATACATCTCAGTTAAAAGATGTGGAAAAAAAAAAAAAAAAAAAAAACCTAAATCAACCAACAACATAGACATATCGTTCTATACTGTCTAAATACTAAATACTAAATGGACCCTACCCTGTCATATCATTAAATAGTATACAACCTTCAATCATTATAAGTAGAAAAATAATCCTAACAGACAGTCAAGTTTTTATATAAAGGGCGCACTGTTTGTGCGTAAATTAAGATGGTCTAAATTCATGAAAAGTATTGAATTTAGGAGGTCCAGAGACTTGGGAATTGAGATACAAGATTTGCAGGGTCTTCGTGTGTTAGAATCCCTATTTTTAGAGGGGCAGGGGTTAGCTGAATCTGCTCCTCAGACTGATTTAAGATTAAGAAATCGAACAAATCCACCACCATGTGATACCAGGTGTATTGACATATTTGAAAAACTAAACATTTGTCAGCAATATATGATACATGAGATAGTATATTATCCATCACCTATACAGGACTTTGATCACTGCGGGATAGTATATATATTGGTGTTTCCTCGTTTTCTTGCTATATTTTTAAGATAAATGGACTCTATACTTACATATATGATCGCCGTTTGTGTATTGTACTTACCCTTTATGACCGTATACTCCGGCTCTCTTCTACAGCTGATCCTTCGTACTTACGATATATTTCTCCGCCTCTCCCTCGGTACTGGTCTGTGATTGGCCGAGAAAAGGGTGTTCCGTTTAGAGGGGCCCTGATTGGTAGGGACATGCTAGGGGTGTGTGGCTTTTTGCTTGCGCATGTCTATATTACATTTGAACAAGCGAGCTTCAGTGTCGGTCGCAATTTAGTTCTGGGGCTCACCATCAGAGCTCCAGGAATCGTGGTTTTAACCGCGCTTCTATTTATTTTTATATATCGTGGGCATATCTGTGTTTGAGCCCTAACTATATCACTCCTGATGAACCTTCATTTAGGAAGGGAAACACGTTGAGAGTTAGAGACGCTTCATGGAGACGTTATTTCATCTAGAGACGTCTCATGGGGACGCTATATTGCAACAGGGAGCATTGTACCTAAGTTGATACCAGTGATTAGATTGTGGGAATGGGAAGGGGATCCTTAGCTTTATTCGTGGACTTGGTCGACATATATATTCACAGATAATTTAGCATGTGGATTTCCCCCTTTGCAAGGTATCAACTGACAAATAGTATTGGGATATATTCTCTGCGATCCAAATTTATATACAGTACAGACCAAAAGTTTGGACACACCTTCTCATTCCAAGAGTTTTCCGTATTTTCATGACTATAAAAATTGTAGATTCACACTGAAGGCATCAAAACAATGAATTAACACGTGGAATTATATACTTAACAAAAAAGTGTGAAACAACTGAAAATATGTCTTATATTCTAGGTTCTTAAAAGTAGCCACCTTTTGCTTTGATTACTGCTTTGCACACTCTTGGCATTCTCTTGATGAGCTTCAAGAGGTAGTCACCTGAAATGGTCTTCCAACAGTCTTGAAGGCGTTCCCAGAGATGCTTAGCACTTGTTGGCCTTTTTGCCTTCACTCTGCGGTCCAGGTCACCCCAAACCATCTCGATTGGGTTCAGGTCTGGTGACTGTGGAGGCCAGGTCATCTGGCGTAGCACCCCATCACTCTCCTTCTTGGTCAAATAGCCCTTACACAGTCTGGAGGTGTGTTTGGAGTCATTGTCCTGTTGAAAAATAAATGATGGTCCAACTAAACGCAAACCGGATGGAATAGCTTGCCGCTGCAAGATGCTGTGGTAACCATGCTGGTTCAGTATTCCTTCAATTTTGAATAAATCCCCAACAGTGTCACCAGCAAAGCACCCCCACACCATCACACCTCCTCCTCCATGCTTCATGGTGGGAACCAGGCATGTAGAGTCCATTCGTTCACCTTTTCTGCGTCACACAGACACGGTGGTTGGAACCAAAGATCTCAAATTTGGACTCATCAGACCAAAGCACAGATTTCCACAGGTCTAATGTCCATTCCTTGTGTTCTTTAGCCAAACAAGTCTCTTCTGCTTGTTGCCTGTCCTTAGCAGTGGTTTCCTAGCAGCTATTTTACCATGAAGGCCTGCTGCACACAGTCTCCTATTAACAGTTGTTGTAGAGATGTGTCTGCTGCTAGAACTCTGTGTGGCATTGACATGGTCTCTAATCTGAGCTGCTGTTAACCTGCGATTTCTGAGGCTGGTGACTCGGATGAACTTATCCTCCGCAGCAGAGGTGGCTCTTGGTCTTCCTTTCCTGGGGGCGGTCCTCATGTGAGCCAGTTTCTTTGTAGCGCTTGATGGTTTTGGCCACTGCACTTGGGGACACTTTCAAAGTTTTCCCAATTTTTTGGACTGACTGACCTTCATTTCTTAAAGTAATGATGGCCACTCGTTTTTCTTTACTTAGCTGCTTTGTTCTTGCCATAATACAAATTCTAACACTCCATTCAGTAGGACTATCGGCTGTGTATCCACCTGACTTCTGAACAACACAAATGATGGTCCCAACCCCATTTATAAGGTAAGAAATCCCACTTATTAAACCTGACAGGGCACACCTGTGAAGTGAAAACCATTTCAAGTGACTACCTCTTGAAGCTCATCAAGAGAATGCCAAGAGTGTGCAAAGCAGTAATCAAAGCAAAAGGTGGCTACTTTTAAGAACCTAGAATATAAGACATATTTTCAGTTGTTTCACACTTTTTTGTTAAGTATATAATTCCACATGTGTTAATTCATAGTTTTGATGCCTTCAGTGTGAATCTACAATTTTTATAGTCATGAAAATACAGAAAACTCTTAGAATGAGAAGGTGTGTCCAAAGTTTTGGTCTGTACTGTAGGTCGATGATAGGTTTAGGTTTAGATATTTTAATGGTTATTTATTAAAAGTTACATTTTCTTTTCTTTTTGGGACCGTTTCTGTGATTACTTTCTTTGATTTAGTGGTCTGCTTCACCGTCTGTGAATTTTCTTGTCTCTTTGCTCCAAACTTGGAGCATTTCTCTGCTTCCTTACTGCTGGTTGCATAGCAGATTGCTTTGAGAGCTTTTCTCACATTATGGGTGCTTCAGTTGTAAGTAGGGAAAGCACTCATGCCGACATCCAGCTTTAACAGACTGTGGTGGAGGCCCTTGCTTCGTCTATACTGGTGAAGGCTCCTGGGCGTGTGCCCTAGGTGCCCCTCCTTTAACCAGACGCTGGCTGTGTGCTTTAAACATGCAGCATGTCACTTATTGCTGCATGTCCAGCCATAAATTTCAAACCTTCACAACTGAGTTGCCCTCGGTCTGGGGCACTGAGGGCGGCCCACACTGCTCAAATACACTGGTGCAAATGCGAGAACACAGGACCAGGCAAGGTTTCAGCATAGCACCCTGGTCCTACCACTCAAAGAAGGGAGGGGAAAAGGACATATTACAATATCATAGGCTAAGGGTGATTTTGACTTTTGCTTTCACGCATAATGTTTAACAAGTAATTTTTAAAGTTGTTTTTTAAATCAAGAAACATACACCACATAGATCTAATAGTATGGTTACTACTTCCTAACACAGTTTGTTTGATATTTTGCCTTTATTTCTTTTTACTTTTAGATTTCCCCAACATACCCAATATTTGGAAACTTGCTCCCACTGTCTGTCCCAAACACACAGGTACTGTATTTACCGAATGAATACTAACTTATGTAAATATGCAAACAAAGGGAAAGAGAAAATGCTGAAAATTTTATATAATATTCTAAGGCTATATTTACATTTTTTGTCCACATTCACTTTAAAAACAACACACACCAGAGGGACTCCATTATAGTCAATGGGGTCCGTCGGGCTTTGTATGTAACTGCTATTTAAGTGGTTCGCCAGTCCATTGTTCTGGTCCTCCAGCAGCCAATACTAGTGAGAACCTACTGTAAGATCCCAAATTGATGAACAATCCTAAGGATAGGTCATCAATATCCATTCTCAGAGAACCATTTTAAGTATAGCAACATGGTTGGGTTAATTTTTACTATAACTTCTTGTTACTAAGGTCAAAGGGGAATTCTAGTTATTTCAGGTTGTATAATAACTTGAAATAACTAAAATTGCTGAATAGTGGGGGCTGGAATTTCCATTGCTCATGAGAATGGTGGTCCTTTTCCCTGTCTGAATAGAGTGACAAGTCATGTGCCATTCATTCTCTAGAGGAATGCTGGAGATAGCCGAGTAATTGAAGTAACCTGAATACCCCTTTAAGTTAGTTGATTACAGGTTGTCTTGATATGGGAAACTCAAGCAGTCAGCTGTAGTTTGTGTTTAACTCCTTAAAGACCAGGCCATTTTTCATTTTTTGCATTTTCGTTTTTTCCCTCCCCACATTCCAAGAGTCATAACTTTTTCATTTTTCAGTTCACAGACTCACATGATGGCTTATTGTTTGTGAAACAAATTGTACTTTCCAATGGCACCATTCAATATGCTGTGCAATGTATGGGAAAGCTGGAAAAAAATTCTGAATGAGGTACAATTGGAGAAAAAAATGCATTTGCGCCAACTTCATATGGGTTTAATTTTTATGGCGTTCAAATTTGTGTCGCCATATTGTGACACCTGTAACTTTTTCAAATTTACATGTATGGAGCTGGGTAAGGCGTCTTTTTATGCGGGACTAGATGACGTTTTTGCTGATATCATTTGGGGAAAGATCTGATGGTTTGATCACTTTTTATTCAATTTTTTATAGGAGGCAAAGTGTTGAAAAAAACGCTATTTGGCTATTTTGATTTTTTTTCGCCGCTACGCCTTTCACCGTATGGGAGAAATATTTAAATATTTTAATAGTTCAGGCATTTTGGAATGCGGGGATACCTAAAGTGTTTATGTTTACTTTTGTTTATTTACTTTTATATCTGATGAAGGGAAAGGGGGGTGATTTGAACTTTTGTGTTTTTTAAATTTTTTTTATACTTTTAAAAACTTTTTTTTTCTTCTTTACTTTTATGATCAGATCCCCTAGGGACCTTGAAACCTAGGGGGTCTGATCGCTCATACTATTCAAAATGCCTAGCTCTCTATTTCACGCTGCCTCTGGCAGAGTGTAATAGATCTAATGTAATGACAAGCCTGGGAGCCTTCATTAGGCTCCCAGCTGTCATGGCAACCGATCACCGCCCTCTGATAACATTCAGGAGGGTCCCGTTGACCGCGGAATCTAAAGGGTTAACAGCAGCGATCGGTGAAGGCACTGATCGCTGCTGTTAGTGGCGGGTCCTGGCTGTATTATACAGCCGGCATCCGCCCTGTATGGAGAGAGCTCAGCTCCTGAGCCCTCTCCATACATCCCCATGTCACCAATGACGTACAGGTACGTCATTGGTTGTTAAGGGGTTAAACACATCAGCAAATGTCCACTTCCCTGCAGTGACACAACATGAGATTGGGCACATTACACAATCTTCATAAAAATGAATGGGTACCCAATGAAAGAGGTACTCTGCGTAGCCACTCTCTGGTACCATCTTTATGCTGATGACACCCAGTTATATACCTCATCCCATGACATCAACCCTGCACTAATACAGAACACCAGTGACTGTCTCAAAGAAGGAGCTACTGCTGTTTCCACCATATAACAGACCTAATCCTGATATCTCCCTTTCAGTCTCCGGCCTTACCATAACTGCTAGGCAGTATGCCTGCTGCCTCGGGGTTATGCTTGACTCAGACCTTTCCTTCACCCCCCCATATCCAATCACTCGCACGCTCATGTCATCTCCACCTCAAAAATTTGGACAGAATCCGCCTTTTCATTACCACGGAAACATTAAAGACCCTTATTGTTGCCCTAATTCACTCTAGACTTGACTACTGTAATTCCCTTCTAATCGGTCTTCCCCTTACTAAACTCTCCCCTCTACAATCTATTCTGAATGCAGCGGCCAGGCTCATCTATCAGTCTAGACCAGGGGTAGGCAACCTTCGGCACTCCAGCTGTTGTAAAACTACAACTCCCAGCATGCATACTTGCTCTACTGTTCTTTGAACTCCCATGGAAGTGAATGGAGCATGTTGGGAGTCGTAGTTTCACAGCAGCTGGAGTGCCGAAGGTTGCTGACCCCCGGTCTAGACACTACAGCGATGCCTCTGGTCTGTGTCAGTCACTGCATTGGCTGCCTATTCAATACAGAATACAATATAAATGTATTAACCTCATCCACAAGGCTCTCCATAATGATAATAATAATAATAATAATAATAGTCCTTTAATAGTCCCACAATGGGGAAATTCAGTGTGTTACAGCAGCAAAGATAAGCAGATACAAATACAAATACAACATGTACAGGAATGTTCCAAGGTGAGAGGCATTACATTAATAGCAGACAGACAGATAGGACGTAGCAGAGGAGGGGGGGGGGGATTTAACAGGCAGAGAGATACTTCAGTTCTCTGTGTGTAATGATCTCCGCTTAGGTCGGTGTTGGTTGTACAGCCTAACCGCGGTGGGGAGGAAAGACTTCCGATAGCGCTCCTTCTCACACCTAGGGTGGAGCAGTCGGTCACTGACAGTACTGCTCAGCGCGATCACAGTCTCATGCATGGGATGGGACTTCTTCTGCATGGAGCTCACCACGGACAGTATCCTTCTGTCACCCACCACCTGCACTGGGTCCAGTGGGCTCCCCAGGACAGAGCTGGCCCTTCTAATCAGCTTGTCAAGTTTATTTCTGTCCCTGGTTGATATACTGCTCCCCCAGCAGGCCACTCCAAAGAAGATGGCTGATGCCACTACCGAGTTGAAGAAAGTTCTAAGAAGTGCCCCCCGGATTCCAAAGGCTCTCAGTTTCCTAAGCAGGTAGAGCCTGCTGTGGCCCTTCCTGTACAGGGCCTCCATATGATCTGCCCAGTCCAGCTTATTATTAAGGAGCAAGCCCAGGTACTTATAGGTGTTCACAATCTCGATGCCCGTCCCCAGGATGTCCACTGGATTTGGAGGGCATCTGCCTTTGCGGAAGTCCACCACCATCTCCTTGGTCTTCCCCGCGTTAATCTTCAGGTGGTTCCGGTGGCACCAGTCCACAAAATCCTGGTTCAGTTCTCTGTACTCCCTGTCATCATCATCTGTGATGAGACCCACTATTGCAGAGTCGTCAGAATACTTCTGTAGGTAGCAGCTGGATGAGTTGCACCTAAAATCTGCAGTGTGCAGTGTGAAGAGGAAAGGGGCGAGAACCGTATTACAGATCACGGTACCTGACACACAGTCTCGGGCTCTCACGTATTGAGGTCGATTTGTGAGGTAGTCTAGGATCCAGTTGGAGAGGTGGTGGTCCACCCCACCAAGGCCCACCTGGCCCCCAAAAAACCGGGGTGTTTTGTTTTTAAAAAAAATGAAAAGACCAAAAAAAATAATTTCCCTTTTTTCCCCTTTTTTCCCTCGGGAAAAGAAGCCCCCGGCGGAGAAGGGGTGGATGATGGCATCATCTACCCCAATGCCCGGCCGATAAGAAAACTGGAGGGGGTCCATAGCGGGGCTCACTAGAGGGCGGAGATGTGTGAGAACCAATCTCTCCAAGATCTTCATCAGGTGGGATGTCAGTGCTACAGGTCTGTAGTCGTTGAGGTCCATAGGGTGAGGTTTCTTTGGAACTGGTACCACACAAGAAGATTTCCATAATTCAGGGACTATTTCCTGCCTCAGGCTCATATTATACATATATGTAATTATACCACACAGCTGGTCCCCGCAAGTTTTAATTAGCCTTGCACTGATGTCATCTGGCCCTGCGGCTTTCCTCGCCTTGATCTTTTTCATCTCCTTCCTCACCTGGGCCCGTGTGAAGGTCAGACTGTGGCCAGATAAAGACGGATTTCTGGATTTACTGGTCTGTTGGGAAGTGGCCGCATGGGGAGAAGTCATTGTGGTGGGGGAAGCTGAAGGACATACTGGGGTGGGAGGAGCTGGTGTGTGATCAAATCTGTTGAAGAATAGGTTTAGTTCATTAAGCCAATTAACATCTGCCTCAATCTGGCAGACAGACTGTTTATGACCCGAAATTGACTTAAGCCCCTCCCAGACCCCCCTTATGTCTTTTCTTTCCATTTGCTTTTCCATTTTTTCTTTATAACTGGCTTTTCCCCGCCTGATTTGATGCCTCAGCTCCTTTTGTACTTCCCCCAACCCCTCCTTATCTCTTGTCCTGAATGCCATCTTTTTCTCCTTAAGTAGTGTTTTTATATGAGGTGTGAGAAGGAGCGCTATCGGAAGTCTTTCCTCCCCACCGCGGTTAGGCTGTACAACCAACACCGACCTAAGCGGAGATCATTACACACAGAGAACTGAAAATATCTCTCTGCCTGTTAAATCCCCCCCCCCCCCCGTGCTACGCCCTATCTGTCTGTCTGCTATCAATGTAATGCCTCTCACCTTGGAATATTCCTGTACATGTTGTATTTGTATTTGTATCTGCTTATCTTTGCTGCTGTAACACACTGAATTTCCCCATTGTGGGACTATTAAAGGACTATTATTATTATTATTATATCAGAGTTAATCCATGGTTTGTTGTTGGAGAAGCACCTCACCACTTTTGTGGGTACTGTGTTGTCCACACAAAAATTAATGTAGTCTGTTATGCAGTGTGTGAGTCCTTCTATATCTTCTCCATAAGAATCCTGCAGCACTTCCCATGCGGTTGTGTCAAAACAATCCCTCAGAGCCTCATCACTCTCCTCGGACCATATCCTCACTGTGCGGGTGACAGCTGGTTCTCTACGTACAAGTGGCTTGTACACAGGTCGGAGATGTACTAGGTCGTGATCCGATCTCCCCAGGGGCGGTAGGGTTGATGAGTTATATGCCTCCCTCACGTTGGCAAAGAACAAGTCCAGTGTTTTGTTGTCTCTTGTGTGGCAGGTTACATACTGTGTGAAACTGGGAAGTGTGGATGATGGAGAGGCATGGTTGAAATCACCCGACAGAAGAAAGAGGGCCTGGGGATGTTTTAACTGTAACTGGCTCAGCGTGGCTTGTAGGACCTCGCAGGCAGTGTCAGCTTTCGCAGAGAGGGGGACATATGCAGCTATCACGATGACATGTGATAGTTCCCTTGGTAGGTAGAAAGGTCTCATGCTCACAGCTAATAGTTCAATGTCCTTACAGCAAGTTTGCTCCTTAATCACAATGTGCCTAGGATTACACCATCTATTATTCACAAACATTGCCAGCCCTCCTCCTTTCCTCTTACCGCTCTCCCTTGTCCTGTCTGCCCGAAGGAGTTTAAAACCATCCAAGGAGACCAGAGGGTCAGGAGTAACTTCAGTGAGCCAAGTCTCTGTAAGTAGCATCATGCTGCACGCCCGAAACTCCTGATGATGCCTGGTGAGAGCTGTTAGTTCATCCATCTTCTTTGCAAGAGATCTCACATTGCCCATGATGATGGAGGGAACAGCTGGTCGGTAACGCCTCTTTTTAATCCTCTGAAGAGTTCCTGCTCTGCATCCCCTCACCCGCTTTTTCTTTCTCCAAATCTCACGGGGGATGTGTGACCAGATGGTATGCCATCCTGCTGTGTCTCTGAGCTGCAGAATTTCCTCTCTTGTATAGACAAAGGAATTGTCTGCATACACAAAAGATCCCATTTTCAAGCAGAACAAAAGACAGATAAAAAACAAAAAAAAAGTATCACAAGGGTCCAAGTCTTTGTGTGTGTTTCTTCATAGTGCAAAAGTCCTTAAGTAGAGAGGTACAAAATGAGTCATAGAAAGAAAAATAAGATAGAGAGTCTCAGAGCTGCTGTAGCTGGCAGCCACTCCAGCGGCGCCATCTTGGAAAAAATGGCTGCACCTCCCTACATTTCCTCCCTCATTTCTTCCGTCATTTCTATCCCCCAACCCGTGCTCTCTGTTCAATCAATGACCTAAGACTAACTAAGACTTCTCACGAGTTGCACCACTTCTCTGGAATGCTACACCCCGGACAATCAGATTAACCCCCAATTTCTACAGCTTCACTTCTTTTCAGACAGACCTATCACAATTCCTAATCTAAACTCTCCACTGTTCATGCTCCCCCATTACCCCATAGGATATGATGTTATATCATAATGTAACTTATACTGTATGTCCAGACACCATCTGCACATAAAAGGACACTGACTGGTGATGGCTCATAAGGTTTTATTTATATGTGTAATGAAAATAACCTTTATCGCAAAAACACCTGATAATAATTGAATAGGAGCGGTGCTACATGTGCTGTTGGTTCATTGGCAGCATCCGGCACCCTGAGGTTGCAGGAACAGCTGATCGGTGCGGGGATCGGGTCAGATTCTGACAGTTCACATAGTGACAACCTGTGGATAGGTCATCAGTATGAAAAAAAAGAGTTTTCTACTGCAGACTTTTTGCTTCAATTATACATTTCCATAGGTATAATTGACCTGCTGCGATTTACAAAAAAAACAACAGTTTGTAAATTGCAGTGGATATCCGCTGCGGATATATTTCTGCAGTGTGTGGATGAGATTAGCTAGAATTCACTTTGCAAGTACTGTAAAACGCTGTGGTGTTTATGCTACGTGGGGCCCCAGCCTTTACCCTGTGGATGTTAATATGCAAACACTCCACCTAAGTAGGGAGCGCACCACCTCCTTCTCCTATGTTCATCCACAAAGTCCAACAGTGGTAGATATTAAACAGACTGCTTACATCTCAATAGTCCATCATAGAAATTCAGTCTTTTATTAATCCACAATACACAGACAGTTTGAGCAGAACAAAGTGTTTCCTAACCAGGAGAGTCCAGCGTCACCGTTTTGAGATTGCATAATATAAAGCTGCGTGAGAATATGTATACTTACTGATTATTAAAGAACGATGAACATAGACCTATTATACAGAAACACAGGCCATTGTCTGCTGCCACAATAGGCATATTGTCAGGTGTGATGGAAATAGGTGACCTTAATCGTGTCATAGAACATTGCCTCCTGTCTACGTAAATTGAAAAGGTTACATGACATTACAATAAAAGTGCTAATCTCAATTAAGCTTTTTAATGACAGTCACAATTAATGAAAGACTGTGTTTAAAGAGAAATAACCCCTGGAATGAACAGGTGACAAGGAATATGGCTGCTATTCAACTTCTGCAGGCAAAAGGGTTTTTATAACAGGTTAACTCAAAGATGGTCAAAGAATGACTATAATTACACCAGAACGCCGCAAAAATTAAACTCGTAAGAAAGGCGCACAAATCTACTATTTCCCCAATTCCACCCCATTCTGAATTTTTTTCCAGCTTCCCAGTACATTGTACAGAATAAAAAATGGTACCATTATGAAGAACAATTTGTCCTGCAAACAATAAGCCCTCATATGGCTCTGTGAACGGAAAAATAAAAAAGTTATGGGGTTTTGTAAGGGAATCGCTAGAGGAGCGATTCCCCAGTAGCTGCTGGAGAACCCTGGGGGGAAGGGCACAACAAGACAGTGAGCCCTAAAGCTGAAAACCCCCACTGGCCCTGCCTCTTGCCTGACTGTCCTAGGTGACAGCCGACAACTCGGAGCCGTTCCCTACACTGAATAAGTGACAACACAGAACGCAGACACAACGACAAAAAAGGGAGGTGAGAAAGCCAAGGGTTCGGTAACAGATGAGTAATGCAGTACAGAATCAAAATCTAAGAGAATAGTCAAAAGTCAAGGCCAGAGACTGGATTGGTAGACAGGCTGTCAATCACACAGGCAAGGCTGAGATTAACTATTAGAGGAGCAGAGAGAAACAAAGATGCAAGAGACGGGTGTGGCGGCTGAAATTCAATTACAGACAGGAGGTATTAGGACAGTGTTCAGACTGAGCAACAAGAAACCTACGCAAGGAATCAAACTGAACATGCCTCCTTCGCCGCAGCGTGAGAGCAGAGGGTGGTGTAGAGACCCGAACAGGCAGAGACGTTACAGATTTGGTAGGCGGGGAGTAAAAAATGAAAATCAAAAATGCCTCTGGGGAATGAGGGTTCATGTTATGACTGATTTGTGTGAGTGGTATCTTATTGGAAATATATGACATGTGATGGCAAGAGAATTACTATGAATCAATATGAAAAATAATGGCTAGCACTATGTTGTGAGACGTCTCTTAAATTCCTCTTTGGTAATTGATGACACCAGATGTTGTTTTCTAAATAATATTTCTTCATTTCCTTATTGATATTTGACATTTCAGATGCTTCCTGTTGTAATTACACAGATTGGGCAGCAGGTAAGTAATCATTATCACTGATTAGTCACTGATTAGTCTATAAGTAATCATTATCACTGATTAGTCACTGATTAGTCTATAAGTAATCATTATCACTGATTAGTCACTGATTAGAATATAAGTAATCATTATCACTGATTAGTCACTGAATAGTCTATAAGTAATCATTATCATTGATTAGTCAGTGATTAGTCAAACTTTTTCTCTATAATATGGTGTTCACAGTGGCATAGATATAGGGGGTCACAGTGGTCACAGTTGTGAACAACCCATAAGCCAGGGGGACCCACAGGCCCCTCTCACCACTCTAAGTCTGACTGTTTCATCTTTTTTGATCTTCTATGATATCTTTTAGCCTAAAATCTTCTCTCCTGCTCTTTCAGATTTATGATATATAAGGTTGGCTGACACGCCTCCCCCCTACAGGATATCATTAAAGAGGTTTTCCAATAGCATTTTTTATATCAATGACCTATTCAAATGATGTTATCAGTATCTGATTGATGGGCGTCCAGAACTCAGACCCCGTACTGATCTGCCTTCAGGCACTGAAAATTGCTGCAGTGAACCATGGTTCTGTAGCTCTGCACTTATTATTTGAAAAAGATCACAGTTGCTTTGTTGCTGTATCCATGGAATTAGTTTTTGTCCCCCTGGGGGGAAGTTGAAACAGCTGATCTTTGTGGAGTCAAAGAGTCGGACCCCCATTGATCAGTTACTGATGGCCCATCCTTTAGATAGATCAACAGTACAAAAAATGTTTTTGGGGCCCAGAAAACTTTTTTTAACTTGTTAAAGGGATTGTCCAGGATAAAATTAAATTTATACTGTAACCTAAACACCCTCCCCCTGCATACTTTCTAAATTGCTTAGTTTAGCAAAACTGTATATTTACCAGTATCGCCGGGGCATTCATGTGACCGCCCCAGGCAGAATTTCTGATTATATGGTGACGTTCAGTTTCCCTGTTTCCGGAAACGGAACGTCACCAATACTACCCCATCATACTTACCTGTCTTCCTTTCCAGATCTGGGCATGGGACATGTCTTCTTTCTGTGCCGATGGCTCCTCCTATTCTTTCACGCTGGAGGAGCCTCCCACGCCTGCGCAATAGAGATGGAGTGCAGCTCTATTGCGCAGATTTCAAAGAAGAGGAGGACCCATCCTCACAGAAGGAAGTCATCTCCCGTGCCCAGAAGATCTGGACAGAAAGACAGGTAAGTATGATGGGGTGGAGGGTTGGGCTGAGTTAGTTAGTTGGGAAGGGCTAGTAGTGGGCGGGATATCTAGTGAGACAGGGAGTGGGTGTGAGAGAGGGAGTGGGAGATAGTGAGAAGGAGATAGTTTGAGTTAGCTCATGAAATGCCTCATGGTAGTCGTAAGATAAAAACACAGTTTGGCAAATTCCAGTCTGAGATTCAAGTTATTTCTGTGACCATTGAGGGTATTTCTTTCATTAAACGAGGGGTACCAACAATTTTATCCACGTGTGTATGTGCCCCTAGACCCAAGCAATGAAACTAGCTGCTAGCACAGCATTGATTTGTTCTTAAGAAGGACTTAGTTTGTATTAAAAACAAATTATTTCTCTGATATAAAATACTGTGGTCATGTTCTGATTCCGACAAACTAAGCTTTCGTTTACATGCAGGTCATGCTTTGACAGATCTAATTACCCGAGTCTATCAGGCTTCACTTATATGGCTAGATTTGCTCTACAAACTCTGCTACTCATGTTTTTAAAAACTATCAAACATATAGAGCTTTACAATGTTCAACTAAAACATAGACCATGAGGCTCAGCAGTGGGTAGCCATGCTTTTTTAGGTACTTGACAAATGATTTTCTTGTAATGGTGGCAGCCACTTGCAATGCAATGATATATGCATATACCCTAGCTAGTTCTGTCTACCTGATTGATGGTTCTCTGCTGGGCAAAATGTGCCCATATCTGGCTTACTCACATCATGGCATTATGAACTTTTTATACTTTTCAACACTATTTATGGACAATTTATACTAATTTTACATATCTTTCACAACCAATCCTGTGCAGTACAATGGACCTTTAGTATAGAGGAACTTCTCACAATTTTAACAGTTATGTTTCCTTTCTATTCAGGGTCTGTTGTCAGGTTCTGATTCTGAAGAAGGCGTAAGTAACACCAATAAACTTTTGTGGACAGCATATGTATCCATTCACTTCAATGTACTAATTCGAACGTCTGCTTTTTCACTGACCGTAGGTCAATGAAAATAAAAAAAAACACAGCATATTAATTTTTTTTTCACTGATGCTGACCAATGCCGACCAAAGTCTATAGATCGGTGAAAAAAAACAAAGCCATCTTAGTCTCATCCGTTTTTTTCAACCCCGAGACATAGAAATGCATAGAAACTATAAAAAAGAAAAACAGATCTGAAAAAAAACAGATTAACCTTGGACAACATACCAACCCACCAACCACAAATGAGCAGAGAGGAGTGCTATCCGTTATAATAACAGACCTCACACAAATGCCAGATGTGGACATGTGAAAAAGGCGGAATTCACACTTGAGATGGAGTCTCTGTATAGACTCTGCCACAGAATCCACTTAAAATCGGCAGAGAGTAAAGTCCTGCTCAGAGGACTTTTCTTTCTGCAGGTTTTGTACTGAAATATAGTCTACAATTACAATATAGTCTATGGAGTCCACGGGTTTCCGCGTGTAACCGCTTTTTAAGCAGACAGGGTCTCCATCTTTTGGGTCCCCATGTGGACCCGAAGGACGGAAACCCAAATGCTAGAGTGAACCTAGCTTAAGTATGCAGATGTTTGGAGTGATTTTCTAGAATTTATTATAAGGTGCATGGTACTTAATACGTTTGTTGCATTTGTAACTGTTTTACTGTCAGAATGAAATAATAATATATAGAAAAGTACATGCATTTTTTTCTTCTTAATATCACTTTGATCTTTATACAGATTGTGTCAGGAGTTCTCATGGTTCCAGTAGATCCTGGAGTACAAGGAAATGTAATCAGCATACATCAGGCTGGAGTCAGCATTAGTGGCCCCGATAGTGGAATATTAATGGGTCAACCAACCCTAAATCCTGTTGGCCAGCAAGGAATTAATGTGACTATCCTAACAAATGAAACTGTGTTAGAAAGTGTATTACCAGGTGTTAAGCATCAGGAATGGGCAAGGGATGATGCACCTGGCGCAGGTATTGTAAAACCAACAGCCCCAGCTGCATTTTGGAGAACTCCTTCCTATGTCAATCCTTCCTTGCCATCAGATACAGTCAGAGGAGATATGACCAATAATCCAAGTCCTGAAACAGAAAACTGGATTCTCTGTAACTCCTATTTACCAGACCATCAAGAATTTCAAAGCCTTGCAAGAGGAGATGGCCACATTCCTGTAATGCCAGATGTAATGCCAGAATATGTTGTCATTGAAAAAATATATGATAGCCAGAACCAAATGGAGAGAACCACCAACTAGACTTCTAGAACTTTACCATGTGTGTGTTACATAAATAATATTGCCTGTATTGCTAATGATTTGAAGTCTGTATTGGATGACAGTCACACCATGTTTTGCCTCTTTGTCCAGCTTGTCTTGGGAATTTTTCCCATCTATATGTCTAATATGTGGATAGGCTATAATTAGCCAAACAAATGCCAATAATATGTCGTTTTAGCATATCATTTGCTGGTATGGCTGGTATATTATTGGCTGGTGTAGTTGGCTAAACTATAGCATGTGGTATGTAATTTTATGTGAGGTGAGGTGGGGTATTCCCACCTCAGACATATATGATATATAAATAAGCCTTATCTGTTTGACAGATGCAGATCCCACCTCTGGCATGTGGGGAATGAGGGTATCAGTGAGAAGGCCACCAACTGTTGCACTCAGGAAGTGACAATGACCATTTCAGGCACATGTTCAGCTATTTCTAGAACTTCCATTGAAGTAAATGGAAAGAACTGTGCACACACATAAACACCTCTCTATTCAATCTCCACCTAGATGCCGGGGCCACCTCATCAGGGGGTCAGAGACCCTTATTCTCCATGTAGTGGTTGGTCTCAGAGATGAGACCGCATATATCAGGCATAAATTTGCTATTCTTTGCTTTCCTATTCTATGCTTTAATGGATGATCTACGCAGTTATGCATATAGGCAAATAGTTACAAATATCAGGGGTATATAACAACATTTCTTAGAACATTTGAATTGGTCTCACCAATTGCAATTCTTAAGCCTGGTATACACTTAGCCTTTAATGGGGTCCAAGCAAAAAAAAAAAACATCTTTAACAATTTACGATTCTATTGGTCAATGCTCTTGTTCATTGCTTTGTCTTTCTAAATAAACATCATGGTTTTCTTATATCATTTGTCTACAACTTAATGTTGTTAATAATCATGGATAAAACTTGCAACATATAGTAATAGCTTGATAATATTTAATACATAACCAGTTTACACAATACTCCATTTTATAGTATAGTTTTTTTCCTGGTTCCTGGATGAATTCTTCATGAATGGGTAAAGTCAATCAGTTTGAGAGACATTGCAGGTTTTCACACAATCACAATAGGATCCAATCAAATGAAATAGATGTCTATGTTAAAATGTACCTTTTCAGTATCCTAAACTTAAGCCAGGAAACTATGAAGTAATTCATTTTTTTGGGCCCCATCTACTCATTTACGCTATGTTCACATTTGCACCCGGGTTTCCGTTATTCTGGTCCATCAGAGCACCAGAACAATGAACTTACAAACCACTAAAACAGCAACGGTGCCCGACCGACCCTTTTGACTATAATGAAACTGAAACTACCAAACAAAAAAGTAGGACTTACAACACTTTTCGGTCAGGGGATTTTTGGCAGTTACTGCAACCAAGTCTCCAGAGACTCCAACGCAAATGTGTACCCAGACTGAGACACATTTCTCAAATGAAAGGCACCCCAGGAGTGTTCTTTGATAGATATCATATGAATGAGGAGGACATCATTTGGAGCACTGTCATCACACTGGAGCATGACTGTAATATTCTCACATTTATGGCCACTTTAACCCCTGCACCAGGTCTTATAGTTGTGGGGGGCTCCCATCTTCCATCCCAGATCCAATCCAGCTAAATATTCCTGTATTTTGGGTGATGTCCTGCAGATCTAGATGGCAAGCCTTGATCTCAGCTCTACTTGCAGCCTCAAGACGCAGACAGAGTTGAATACAATGGTGGAGCTATCAGCTTCCTGCCGCCTGTGGCTTGGTGTAGGCAGATATATACTGTATGCCTGCTGTGTAGAACCAAGAGAGAGCAAGCCATGGGACCACTGTAGACCACTCCATGTTAATGGGGATAGGTGCATTTTTTTTTTTTTTTTTTTTTAACAGAAGATTATAACGTGGGGGCATTTAGGCGCATCATACTGTGTGAAAGATACTAATGAGGCTTTACACTTTGCCAATTGGGGGAATTATGTGACCATCACTAACAGAGCATTATATTTTGTTTAGGCCACTGGAAGGCATGATATTTGTGGAGAGCACTAATGGGGCATCATATTGTATGGGGACGGAGGCAATATGCTGTTTATGGGCCGCTAAAAGGGGATTATACTGTGTGAGGGCAGAAAGGGGGCATTATACTGCATGGGGGCATTTAGGATCATCCTACTGTGTGGAGAACTAAGCAGGCATTATCACTGTCAATGTTAATGTTACACAAAGAAGGGCACTATTATTGTGTGGGGCACAAAGTGACTAAGTGGGAATTGGTGAAATCAAAGGTTAGGGGCATGGTTTAACACAAATAAAACTTGAGACACAGGATGTTGGGTGGTATGCTTAAGCAAGGAAGAGAAGGGGACTCACTTATGAAACCTTTCTACTGGTCGCACCAATGTGTTAAAATGGCCCTGCATTATATTGCATGTTGCATATGTTAAATTCACATATTGTGCTGAATTCAACAAGGGATTTCACAACTTTTCTGGAGTAAAAAAAACTGTGGATTTTACCTCATGCTATTTTCCACAAAAATGTGTGACTTTTTGCCTTTTAAAGGTGTTTTCCAGGCAAAAAACCTTTTTTTTTTTTTTTAAATGTATTTTAGTGCTATTAATGGGTTAATAAGTGCACCAAAACACCTTTAGCATTTTTTGGAGTGATTTCTGAGTTTCTCTGGGAGCTCCTGGCATACTATGAATTTGTTTACATGAGTAGCTTCCTGCTGTCTTAGCCTACAACTACCATGATGCATTGCTGTTCACTCAGATCCCCCTCTCACTCCCTCACCCTCCCTCTCTCACACCCCCCTCCCTGTTTCCCCAGCTAGCCCTCGGACTACTAGCCCTACCTACCTACCTGTGAAGGATCTCGTCCTGCCGAACCCACGTTCAGCACACCTAAGATCGCTTCAATTACCTCACACCTACTTCCAGTGAGTGTTCCGGGCCGATAGGATAATACAAAGATGAGCTTTTTAAATTTTATATATTTATTAACCCAAGTGGGTTGATACTAAGCATTAACATATACAGAAATATATATCAATGACTAAACAAGCAGATTACGGATAAAAGTAAATACAGCACACAAAATAAAAAGGGAAATAAAAGATAGAAAAAAATACCGGCACAGGCTTGTAGTCTGTTTCTCTAGGCCACAGCAGGTTCTTGGGCCTGGGGCACTTTCTTCAGTGAGTTACAGAAAAATATCTTTCTTCATGCCAGCCAGGCTTCTAAAAACAAAGGACTTTGCCTCCCTTGTAGTATAAAGGAGTGTCCAGCCACACCTCCCCCCAGGCACTGCCTAGCTAGAAGAAGATGTGTGTCTGGGGTTGAGCTGGGGGGGGGGTCATTCGCCCTCCCTCCCCCATGGCATTCCTGAAAGTAGATAGGAGTGACCATCCTCCATGGCCACAAATTAAACATGGCATTCCTAAGAGTAGGTACGACTACTATGAATCAGGAATGATACATTTCAAAGGCAGATATGTAACTGGGGGTCTGTTCACTACCTAACTAACTCCGCCCACCCCATCCCATCATACTTACCTGTCTTCTGTGTCCTGGAGATCAGTTTCTTCTGTCCCGCCGGCTCCTTCCTCTGTGGACTTCTGCAGCGCCTGCACAATAGAGCCAACAGAGCTCTATTGTGCATGTGTGGGAGACAGGCTTCTTCTCTTCATGTCTGCTGGCGATTTCGCAATAGACTCTATTGCGCAGGCGCTGGCAGAAAAGAAGGAAGTGGCGCTTTGTTCTCAGAAGAATGAAGACAGGAAAGTATGATGGGCTGGGGGGGAAGTATTGGTGACGTTCTGTTTCTGGAAACAAAACGCCACCGGAATATCAGAAAGTATGCCTGGAGCCTATTATCATTTTGTGAAGGTTGTTTTGGCTACCTTATCTGAGGCTTTGGAACTGGCCACTCCATGGTACAGGATGAGGTAGACAAACAGCACCTGCGCAGTTCAGGCTTATGCAACAGTAGGTTGTATCAGCCATTTTAATAGGTATAAAAAGTTCAGGGGACGCTGATGAAGTCAGAAGCTCTGTACCCATGTGTAGAAGACACTCCTCACAGTGTTGTTCCCCAAGAGTTCTCCGCCTTCTCCGCGTAACTAGGAATGGCTGGGCCACAAGGCGAACATTTGACATGGGCCCCCCCCCCTGAACCGCTGCCCCCAACCGGACTGCCCCCTCCAACCCCCCCCAAAAAAACCGCATTCCTGTGCACACTATTATGTCCCATAGTGGCCCCTGCACACAGTATTATACCCCATAGTGGCCCCTGCACACAGTATTATTCCCCATAGTGGCCCCTGCACACAGTATTATGCCCCATAGTGGCCCCCGCACACAGTATTATGCCCCATAGCGGCCCCTGCACACAATATTATGTCCCATAGCGGCCCCTGCACACAGTATTATGTCCCATAGCGGCCCCTGCACACAGTATTATGCCCCATAGCGGCCCCTGCACAGTATTATACCCCATAGTGGCCCCTGCACATAGTATTATGTCCCATAGCAGCCCCTGCGAACAGTATTATGTCCCATAGCAGCCCCTGCTCACAGTATTATGTCCCCCCCCAAAAAACCCCGCATTCCTGCGCATACTATTATGTGCCATAGTGGCCCCTGCACACAGTATCATGCCCCATAGTGGCCCTGCACACACTATTATTCCTCATAGTGGCCCCTGCACTGAGTATTTTGCCCCATAGTGGCCCCTGCACACAGTATTATATCCCATAGTGGCCCCTGCACACACTATTATTCCCCATAGTGGCCCCTGCACTGAGTATTTTGCCCCATAGTGGCCCCTGCACACAGTATTATGTCCCATTGTAGACCACCCATGAACAATTATTATACTCTGGGGTCTTTTCAGGCCCCAGAGTATAATGATTGAAGACCCAGGGATGGATAGAAACATAAAAAAACAATGCTACTTACCGGTCCACTCCCTGCTACTTCGACCTTCTTCAATGTTGGACTAGGGCAGCGTCACGTGATGTGGGCCGGCGTCGCGACGCAAAATGACGTCGGCTGATGTCTGGGATGTCACCAAACAGGCCCAAAGCCTGGAGAAACGTAGGAGAGGTAAGTACATTGTTTTTTATGTTCCCTCACCTCCCCTGGGCCTCTGATTATTATACTCCGGGGTATAATGATAGCAGTGATAGTGGGGTTCGGCCCGTGGCCTTACCTACCTATCCCCGCTACTGCGCACAGCCACCTCCGCAGAATCGGAAGCGCAGGTGGCCGTGAGCCTGACCCCGGGGAATGGTAAGTATATAGGGCCCGTTACCTGCTGGGGTCGCTCCAGCAGGTAATGGCCTATTAAATAAAAAAAAAAAAAAAAAAAGCATCGGGGGCCCGCGGGGCCCCGTAATGTTCCGGGTCCTGTGGCAGCTGCTACCACTGCTACCCCAGTAGTTACGCCCCTGGGTGTGCATCACTTCCACGTTTTTTATTTTCAATTCATGAGACAACCCCTTTAATAAATTGAATCTACATTAGCTTAAAATTCTACAGGAACATGGGGGAAATTGGGTTATTTTTGTGCCACTTACTTGTCTAGTTACTTTTTTGTGCTGTCTCGTACAATTTGTGACAAATTTCAGAAATGGCACAAATGGTTCAGTGAATTCGGCTCATGCTAGTAAAAAAAAAATAAATTTAAAAAAAGAGATTTGTCTTTCTTTTTTTCCATGTCTGAAATAGCTCCAAATCTACACTAAGTCCTGCATTAAATGTTAACACATACCTTCAATTATAAAACCCCTTTTCATAAATGAATAGTACATGTGAATATAAGAAACTTTGCAATAGATCTTATTATATAAATACGTTCCTTTCTTCACTTATTAGACTGCTCTCCTCCTTATCTTCACATGGATTGTTATGTACAAGGTGGAGGCTGTTAATTGATTTATTAACTCAATCTGTGCAGTGGTTTACTTTTATCTTGAAGAGCTCCCTCACTGACAGTGTAGTAGAGTTTAGCAGTAACAGATATTTTTATGTCTTTGACAGCAGCCTCATCCTCCCTTCTCCATAGACTTGACCGGGGGAGGAGGAATATAGTCCATTCCATTTTCACTTACCCTTTTCCAACTCTTTACCCCTTACTTAACTTCTTCCTACAATAAAGACCAGGACACCTTCTGAATTTTAAAACTGGCCTGTTCAGGCCGAATTATTAACACAATTAATTTACATTAATAACATATCAACAACCACCATAAAACGGGTGGTGTAATACATAAATACTGTACACAAGAATGTCACAACAACCACCATTTAAAGTGCAACATAATCCAGATAACATGGGCGAGAGGCACCACCCCCGACCTACCCAGGCGCAAGACGCCACCTCGGGTAGACCTTTATCCATTGAAATTGACCCCCCAGGCCTGTTCCCCCACAGGGACCATAGCCCAACAAGGGTACTTCCCAGGCCTGGATATTCACCACCAGGATCTCCATACCACAGATGAGGTCCTACAAATACCGCAAAGCCTCTCACCCTCCACTAACCCCCGGCCACAGACTCTCGAGCATGACCTCCTTATGCCCGAGAGTCCCGCCACACAGACAGAGCACGCTCTACCCCATCCCGAAGGCCTAACATCCAAATGTCAGTCCCAATCGCATTCAGGTGGACCCCGTCCCACCGCATATGCTCTAAGGACGGCTCCTCCAGATCACGATCGCGAACCACAATACCTCCATCACGCACAACAAACTTTGCCAAGGCCCTGTTCACCTTGATCCTTGTCTTATCCAGCCGAGCAACTGACCGAGCATTACGCCACACCAGCCGGGCTACAATATCGGGCCACACAATCACCATAGCCGGGAACAAAATGTTGAACTTAATATCTCTAATAAGTTCGCGGGAAGAGCGGACCCCCAAATCATTACCCCCAACATGCAAAACAAGGACATGTGGTGGGCGATCAACCCTACTATAATAGTGAAATTCCGGTATCACTCTACCCCAAGTCATACCACGCACACTGATCCATCGCAGAACCGCTTCCGACCGAGCCAACCCCAGCTGCCGCCCGTCCGGCCGTACATCAGCCCGAAGAGCCCGCCAGAAGACATAGGAGTGACCCAAAATCCAAATTAAGCAAGGATCTGTGAACAAGTGACAAGCACAACATCAGCTCCACACACGGGACCCCCACCAACAAACACTAACACACGTACACATACACCAAATCCCCACAGTAGTAACCCCATCCAATTAAAATCCCTTTACACTGAAACAAAACCTCCTGACAACAGATCTGGGCGCATGTACAGGCGGAAGCGATCAGATTCCCACCTGCCTATACACCGTACCACATCATCACCCAAACCCCACCGCGATGCCTCTGTAGCCGCCCCAATCCGGAAGGAGTGAGAACCATATTCCCCCGGCACCTCCCCTACCGCGGCCAAAGCTTTCCTAAAAACCGCCACAAACTGGAAACGCGAGAGCGCCCCCCCCCCCTCATGACACAAAAATGAGGCAGGGGAGGACTCCCGATCCCGTAAAAATTCCATTATCCCAGCCACCGGGCAACCACATTTGCCCTGCTGCGCAGGCAAAACTACCAACCGTCCCCTACCCAACTGATCAGTCTTGGAACGGCGCACCCAACATTCCACTCTATCCTCAAACACGTCCACATCCAACCACTGCAGCCCTCCAGAGGAAGCCACCGACCCACTGACCAGCTCCCCAACGCAAAAAGCCCCAAAAAACGCTAACAGGAACGCCGTACGAAACAATAACACCTCATAGGCCGAAGAACAAACTGCTAACAGACACCCCAGCAACCGGTCCAACAATTCAAACGAGACCGGCCGGCGCCGGTCCCTGTGCACCACCCCCCGTCGAAAACCTCGCATGGCCTGCCGCACTAGGAAGTCTTTCGTGACGTCCCGCAGGCCCTGCAGTCGCCGACCGCCCCTCCACAAAGGCCACCCCTATCCAAGACAGCACCAAGAGCACATGGTCGTCGTCAGAGCGAACCCCACCGCACAACGGACACTCACACTCCAACTCCGACCAAACTTGACGATATCGCTGCCACGTCACAGCGGAGACCGAATGCCGGATGAGCCCCCCCGTGGAACCGACACCATTGACCACAAGCGTTCCGGGCAATCCTCGCCCACCGCTGCAGCATCTGGCACCAATTCCCGAAACCTGTCAAACTGAAACCGAGACAGGGAGTCAGCCACAGTATTCTGATCACCCGGAACATGCCGTGCAGAAACTGACACGTTCAGCTCCAAACACCGCAACACCAAGTGACGCAAGAGGGATACCACTGGAGGAGATTTTGCCGACTGCAAATTAACTACAAAAACCACCGCACTATTGTCACAATGGAAGTAGACACGCCGATTCTGAAACTCCTGACCCCACAGCTCAACCGCCACCAGAATCGGAAACAACTCCAACAAGGCTAAATTCAAGACCAGGCCCGAGTCCACCCAGGCCGCCAGCCACGACCCCGCACACCACCGAACACAAAAGTAGGCCCCAAAACCGACCGACCCGGCCGCGTCCGTATACAAATCGAGTGAGGCACTCGACACCACCGCCGGGAGCCACAGAGAGCGACCATTAAACCGTTGCAAGAATGAATCCCACACACCCAGGTCCGCCCTCACCTCTGCCGTGAGATGCACAAAGTGATGAGGCGACCGCACCCCAGCTGTCAGCGCCGCCCCATTGGCATGATACGACAGGCAAAGTTCAACTTCCCCAGCAAGGATTGGACCTCACGCAGACACACCTTCCGCACCCCTTGGAACGGCCGTACCGTCGCCTGCAGATCCACCATTTTGTACCCCGGCAACCGCGATTCCATTCGAACGGAATCCAGCTCGATTCCCAAGAACTTCATTACGGTCGCTGGGCCCTCGGTTTTGTCCGGAGCTAAAGGCACCCCGAACAAACCCGCCATCCGTTCCATCGTCCTCAACAGCACCAGACAGTCCACCGCACCCCCCCCCCCCCCCAGGCCAACACACAGAAAATCATCCAAGTAATGGATGACCGACGGTAATCCCGATACATCCCTGACCACCCACTCCAAGAAAGAGCTAAAGGCCTCGAAGTAAGCGCAGGAGATGGAGCACCCCATTGTCAAGCAGCAGTCGACAAAGAACTGCTCCTCCCACATGCAACCCAACAAGTGGAAACACTCGGTGTGAACAGACAATAATCTAAAAGCCGCCTCTATATCTGTTTTGGCCATTAGAGCACCCGGACCGGCCCGCCGCACCAATTCCACCGCCCGATCGAAGGACGTATAGGAAACCGAGGACAAAGCGGGGTCAATGCCGTCATTAATGGAAGCCCCTTCCAGGAAAGACAGGTGGTGAATGAGGCTGAACTTGTTAGGTTCCCGGCTAGGGACCACCCCCAGCGGAGAAACTCGCAAATGAGGCCAAGGTGGGACAGAAAAAGGCCCCGCCATCCTCCCAAGTTACACTTCCTTCATCAACTTCACCCGCACCACCTCCGGATGATCCCTAGCGGATTTAAAATTTCCTGGCCTAAACGCAAGATCCCCCGCATCAAACTGGATGCGGAAGCCCTCCCCAAAACCCTCAGCCAACAGCCACGCCGCCTCCCTGTCCGGATATCTATTTAGCAAAGGGTGCATTGCTGCGACCCTCACCGGCATCCTCCCTCTTCTCAACAACGTCTCCCCCTTTTCCTTTGCCGCACTTAAAGCACTTATTGAACTCGTGAATTCCCCCACAGCCAGAGCACTCATGTTTGAAGCAGCAAGAAGTACCAAACTTACACTGCCCTTCGTTGTATTGCCAACAATATCCCTTCCGCTGAGACGCTGAGGATCCGGCTGCCGAGCCAGACACCCCCTCAAAAGGGCGTGCTCGCCGGAGCAGATATCAGCCGCATCCGCCTTCCTTTGCCAGAACTGCTCGTCGTAACGGAGCCAGGCAACACCCCTATACACCCGGCAAGCCTCACCCACCGCGTCCATGTACCCGAAAAGGGCTGAGCAATGTTCCGGCTCCTTCTCACTGATGACGCTCGCCAGGATGGCAAACACCTGAAGCCAATTGGTGAAGGTCCAAGGTATCAAGCGATAGCGACGCTTATCCTCATCTCCTCATCCTCCTTCTTACTGTCACTAGGCTTCGCCTTGTCTAAATTAAATTTTTCAAGAGGGAACAAGGAAAATATCTCCACGTACTCCCCCTTCCAAATCTTATCACGGACCTCTTGCTTCAAGTGGGCGCCCAGAGGGCCCTCAAAGCACACATAGACTTCACCCTTGGCCCGATTGTCGAGTCGCACTATATCAACCGCCTTCTCCTTCTCTTTAGGTGTAGCCCCAGCATCCGCCACCGCACTAGCCGTATCAGAGCCCGCCTCCGGTGTGGGCTCAGCACCTCCAGCACCAGCCCCAACAACCCAAGCTGAACCACCAACCTCCACACCTGCTACCACGCCAGACCCAGCTGCTGAACCGTCCGCGCCCACCCAGACCGCCGCAGGCCCAGGGACACCCGGTCCAGACCACTCACCCACCAGCTGACATAACAACCCTAACAACTGCGGCCACACAGCATCTGACCCCCCTTGCCCAGACGGGACACCGTACGCCCCCACAGACCCTGTAACTGCCCCCAGCCCCACAGGTCCTAACCCCCCGCCCACAGAGCCCCCCCCCGGGGGAAAGAGAAAAAGACCCCAGGCCCTCATCTAGCTGCATCACGAGTGGTCCCTGATCAGCCGCCGATCCAGCAGCCAGATGCCCGTCCTCCTGGTCATCGCCGGGGCATTCTCCCTCTTCAGCGCTGGACCCACCAGCGCCCTCTTCAGCATACCACCCGACAGCTCTCCGTGAGCTGCGTAGTCTTTTCCCAGCCGGAGAAACGCTACCATCTTCGGCCTGCCGCTCCCAGCCTAGACCGGAAGTCCCGCCTCCTGAAGACCCGGCCGCACCGGAAATGCTGGCCGTAACCATGGCAACACCCTCCATGGCTGCGCCGACAACTACGCCGGGGAGTGTGCCCGGAGGGTGATCCCCACCCGATGACGTCACACGCCAGGCGCATCCCCCCGGCAACAGCACGGGAGGCCACCGTTTTGCTCCGGCGAGATGGGAGGGAGGGAGGGGGCGAGGAAACCAGCCCTCCCTCTGGACGACCACGGCTCCTGGGAAGATTTCTCCCGGCCGCCGAGCAGGCCACAGCAGGAGATGCTGAGATGCCCAGAGCCGGAGGGTCCCATCTGGGGCTCCTGGAGCGCCGCCTCGTCACCAGCCCCTGCGTCGGTGAATAGCGCTCTGGCGGTCGAGACCACCGAGCGCACGTAGGAGAAGCCAGGGGAGAAGGACTCTGGCCTGGGGGCTCCCGGACAGCAGCAAGGAGCTGTTCCTCCAGCACCCGGCCTCCATGGACAGCCGCTGCCGACCGTACCAGGGACATCAGAGCATCCAAGTTGGACATGGTGAGTACACGATGCTCTGTGAGGTTCACCACTTCACACAACTAACTGTCCCAGACTGACCTCAGACTCACCCCTGCTCCTTTCTTAACACCTCTGTCTCCACCCCCCCCATTTTCCCGCTCTAACTCTTTACTTAGTTAACCCTTCCACTCCCTAATCCCTCCCCCCCCCCCCCGTCATGCCGGCCCTGTCCCCTAGTGTCTAGGGCCTTCTCTTCTATGTAAAAAGAAACTCATAACAGTAACATTATAGAGATAAGAGAATAATAGAAGAGAGAACTAAAACTGACAGCTTGTTATTATGGGCTATTTTTGCACTGGCTGTGTTTGCCAACTGCACTTTCTGATCATGGAGACTGTGCTTCCTGTTACTGTGTCCTGTGTTTCTGTTACCTGGAATATGATCTGTTCCTCACATATGATTCTGTGCCACCTGTCTCACAGTTACAAACATATTCTTCGCGCCCTGGCCCTGACCTTGACTGTATCTTGACTGATCCCCCAGTGCTACGCACTGGTGTCCCTCCACCCAGGGAATTACTTAGACAACACCCTAAGGAGAAGCCCAAAGGTGACACAGTGGGTCCACAACTGCTGCATGTTACAGATATCAGAGACAATATGACAAGGAGTGAGCTTAAGAAAAGAACTACAGAACTCATAGTCTTTCCCTGACTACCAGATCTCACACAACTGCTAACAACCTATAGAATAAAATAAAACAATAGAGCCTCGCTTATCAAAATTGCCTAACATTTAGGCTGTCCATGGCAACCAATCAGAGCTCAGCTTTACAAACCATTGGTGTGGCCTCATCTGGAATACGCAGTTCAGTTCTGGGTGGAAGTTCATAGAAAGAATATCCTTGAGTTGCAAAAAAGGTACAATGGAGGGCCACAAAATTGATAAGGGGCATGGAGGACCTCAGTTATGAGGAGAGATTAACCTTTTCCCGACATCCGCCGTAATAGTATGGCGGATGTCAGGTGCTTAAATATGGCGACCGTTCGGGTCCCAAGCGGCCGCCATAGCCGCCAGGTTACTGCTGTATTATACAGCAGACACCCAGCGCTAATGCCCGCGATCACTGCCCGCAATGATCGTGGACATTAACTCCTCTGGTGCCTCGGTCAAAGCTGACCAAGACGCCATCATACTGGCGGCGTGCGGGCGCCGCCATTTTGCCAAGGATCGCCGGCACCCGGAGCAAGCTCCGGGGCCGGCGTCCCATTGCTGTGACAGCTGGGAGCCTTGTGAAGGCTCCCAGGCCTGTCTTTCATTAATTTCTATTGCAGGCTACTCTATGTAGCCTGCAATAGAAGCGCCGTTTTTTTTGCAATGCATTGCATTAGTGATCAGACCACCTGGGGATCAAGACCCCTAGGGGGTCTAATAAATGCAAAAAATAAATAAATAAAATATATATATATATATATATATATATATATATATATATATAAAATATTAAAAGTTCAAATCACCCCCCTTTCCCTAAAACACATATAAAAGTAGTTAAATACTGTGAAACACATACACATTAGGTATCCCTGTGTCCGAAAACGCCCGGTCTACAAATCTATAAAAATATTTTTCCCATACGGTCAACGAAAAATGTCACCAGCGGGAAGGGGTTAAAGAGATTAATCATCCCCTCAAAAGACAAAGGTGCACTTCCTCCATCTGGAGAAAAAAAAGGTTTAATCTCCAGAGGTGGCAAGGTTTCTTTACCGACTGTGAATCTGTGGAATAGCCTGTGGAATGGTCACAGCAGCAAAAAATGGCTTAGGGTATGTGCACACAGAGATTTTTGCAGACAGATTTTGAGACAGAATACGTCTCAAAATATGCCTCAAAAAATACCTCTTGGCTCATACATTTCGATGACATGGATTCCACCTCAAAATCCACCTGCAAAAATCTGTGTCAACTTATCCTTAGAAGCCTTTTTTACAGCAAAATAGGAGTAGGAGTGGCCTTTGAAGGGGCATGGCCTTTATAAAAGGGCACAGCTAAATATACTCAGATCCCATATAACAATATTGGACCCCAGATTGTTACTGGTTAAATAAAATGAACAATTGAACCATTTCTATTTATGCCATTTAGTGATGTTAAATATTGTGTTAATTTTATATAGTGACACCAAATATGTCTATGTTACTTCCTATGTTTTGTCACTTATTCAATAAAGTGTATTATTAAAATGGATTTCTCAAAGTTTAGTGTCCTACCATAATGTTTTAGTAATTTCTAAAATATATAATCTCACTTTTTAAAAATTACTAAAATTTATTTTAACCCCTTTCCGCGGAGGAATTTTTTGATTTTCATTTTTGACTCCCCTTCCCTTCCAAACCCCATAACTTTTTAATTTTTCCGCTGTCAGAGCCGTATGAGGTCTTAATGTTTGCGGGACAAATTTTTCATTATGATGCTACCATTTATTATTCTGTACAATGTACTGGGAAGCTGGAAAAAAATTCAGAATGGGGTGGATTTGAAGAAAAAGTGCATTTGTGCAACTTTCTTATGGGCTTCGTTTTTACCGCGTTCACTCTGCAGCCAAAATGACATGTTATCTGTATTCTATGTTTCAGTACGATTCCGGGGATACCAAATTTATGTGCTTTGATTTACATTTTAACCCCTTAAAAATCCAAAACTGTGCAGAAATTTTTTTTTTTCAAAAAGTCGCCATGTTCTGACACCCGTAACTTTTTTATACTTCCGTGTACAGTGATACATATGGTGTCTTTTTTTTTGAGGGACCAGGTGTACTTTTTAGTTATACCATTTTGGGGAATTGCTATTTCTTTGATCACTTTTTATTCAAATTTTTATCAGAGGCAAAACAGTGAAAAAACAGCGGTCTGACCAGGAAAGGGTTAAAGGAGTATTTCCATCTCAAGGATCCTATCTAGACTACTAGCTTATGAATTTTCCTAAATACATTGCTTTAACAATGCTGCTTTGTTTGCCAGCTATGTTAGATTATTCCTCCCATTGTTTAAACAGTGTTTCCTTGGTACCTGTCCTGTCCTGTGATAACAGGTTGGAGGTTCACTCACAGCTCTCTTGGGGTGGGGGCTGCATTCTCTCTCTGTTATGGACAGCTCTGCAGTGAGGACAATCAGCTAATTGCAGTTTGCTGATAAAGGCTTGGCAGTGTTTGTTATCTCTCTATATAAACACAAAGATAATGAGTTTACTGCAAGTCCATTCTCTCCGCTGCAGTATCTAAGTTTTGTTTTATCGTTAAACCAGTGTAATGTAAAATACATTTACTGTGCATAATATTTGATCTGGTTTATTATAGATTTCTAGTAATAAATAATCTCTCATGGTAAAGGCAATGTCTATACCTACTGAAGTACTTCATAATTTCCTGTTCATTAGTCAAAGCCTGCCCACCAGCTTGTTGAGAATACAGCAAGTGAGAAGAAGAGACAGCAGTGAGATTAATGGAGGCAGTGGCTCGAGTAATAGTGTGAATGCTTTCCATACATCATCATTAGATGTGATCATGACTTCAATAGATTGGGGGGGATCCCAAATCCTCAAGAGTAATCACTGCACAGTCACATCTCCTCAGTGCAGTGAATACTAATGATCTGGGTAAAAGCAAACACTCACTGGGTGAGGAGACTTCTGGGAAAGCCAGGTGAGTTTACATGTCAATAATATGGAATTTATAGGTGGTTGCCTGGGGGGTTCATGGCCACCCAGATCTCTCACCAACTTTAAAAGTGGTGTGCTGTGAGGGTTAAAATATAATTTGTATTACATTCTATACACTCTATACACAGAGAATGAAATAGTCTGCAGATAGCCTGCACAGTTTAGAAGATAGGAAGCAGACACTGGGACGGCATTCAACAGTACTGTTGTTCTCAGGAAAAGATAAGGGGAAACATCCACAAAATTCAAGGAGAGATGTTGTTATGAGAAACTGTGAATCTGCCTAGCAGCGGAACCGGAAAGACCAAATATGTACATTGGTCACATGACTGTTGTGTAACCAACTTGCCTTTAAAACTTGTATGAACTATACAATAAACGAACTCATTCTTACTAGATACCTTGGGTGTATCTGTAGTTTGTTTTCCCGACCTCGTACCTGTTCTATATTTAATTTGGATTACGGTGACATCCATCCCGGGGGAACTTAACCCCCGACATGCTGTAGAATTTTATGTGTGTGTATATATATATATATATATATATATATATACACACACACACACACAGTTGTGCTAAAAAGTTTACATACCCTGGCAGATTTTTTATTTTTTTGGCCTTTTTTCAGAGAATATGGGTGATAACACAAAACCTTTTTCTCCACTCATGGTTAGTGGTTGGTTGAAGCCATTTATTGTTAAACTTCTGTGTTTTCTCTTTTTAAATCATAATGACAACCAAAAACATCACAATGACCCTGTTCAAAAGTTCACATACCCCAGTTCTTAATATCGTGTATTGCCACCTCTAACATCAATGACAGCTTGAAGTCTTTTGTGGTAGTTGTGGATGAGGCTCTTTATTTTCTCAGATGGTAAAACTTCCCATTCTTCTTGGCAAAAAGTCTCCAGTTCCTGTAAATTCCTGGGCTGTCTTGCATGTACTGCTTGCTTGATATATCCCCAGAGTGGCTCAATGATATTGAGGTCAGGAGACTGAGATGGCCACTCCAGAACCTTCACTTTCTTCTGCTGTAGCCAATGACAGGTTGACTTGGCCTTGTGTTTTGGATCATTGTCATGTTGGAACGTCCAAGTACGTCCCATGAGCAGCTTCCTGGCTAATTAAGTGCAAATTTGTCTCTAGTATTTGCTGATAACGTGCTGCATTCAGCTTTCCTTCAACTTTGACCAAGTTTCCTGTGCCTTTGAAGCTCACACATCATCGGTGATCCACCTTTGTGCTTTACAGTAGGAATGGTTATCCTTTCATCTTGTTGACACCTCTCCAAATGTAACGTTTATGGTTGTGGCCAAAAAGTTCGATTTTTGTCTCGTCACTCCAAATTACCTTGTTCCAGAAGTTTTGAGGCTGTTTGGTGTATTGAAGGCAAGATTCTTTGTGGCATTTGCACAGTAATGGATTTCTTCTGGCAACTCAACCATTCAGCCCATTTTTCTTCAAGTGCCTCCTTATTGTGCATCTTGAAACAGCCACACTGATAGTTTTCAGAGAGTCCTGTATTTCAGCTGATGTTATGTGTGGGTTTTTCTTTGCATCCCGAACAATTTTTCAGGCAGTTGTGGCTGAAATTTTGGTTGGTCTACCTGACTGTTGTTTGGTTTTTACAGAGCCCCGCATTTGAGCACTGCTGACTGGCATTATCAATTCCTTGGATATCTTTTTGTATCCCTTTCCTATTTTATACAGTTCAACTACCTTTTCCCATAGATCCGTGGACAATTCTTTTGCTTTCCCCATGACTAACAATCCAGAAACGTCAGTGGCTGGAGAACAGATGAAACAGTCTGTCTGGATCCCAGAAACTCACCCAGCTTTTATGCACACACACTGATTACAAGCAAACAGGTCACAGGTGAGGATGTTACCTTTAGTAGCCATTCAAACCCCTTTGTGTCAACTTATGGGCATGTTATCAGGCCAAAATCACCAGGGTATGTGAACTTTTGAACAGGGTCATTTTGAGGTTTTTGGTTGTCATTATGATTTAAAAAGAGAAAACACAGAAGTTTTCACAATAAATGGCTTCAACCAACCACTAACCATGAGTGGAGAAAAAGTTTTTGTGTTATCATTCATATTCTCTGAAAAAAGGCCAAAAAAACCCGAAAAATCTGCTGGGGTATGTAAACTTTTTAGCACAACTATATATATACACACTGTATATAGTCTAGTCTTCCAATGAGTAACAAGCAGCACCACAGTGTGGGTAGTGCTTGCCTGACTGCTGTTCACTGAACACACAGATCCTTCAGCCTCCACTTATTTTCCACCCTGCTGAGGTTTTAATATAATAAAAATACACCCTCTGTACAATACTTCAAAATATTGGTCATGTGAATAATAGCCCCCATTCACAGACATAAAAGTCTCCAACGATCTCCTGACGGATAAATCTAAAGGGAACTATTCACTACTTATTCTTCTGGATCTCTCAGCAGCATTTGACATTGTAAACCAGCAACTTCTCACTATGCTCCACTTTATTGACCTTAAAGGGGTTTTCCCCATCTCCCTGTTTCAGCAGCTTTGCCTGCTATCTCTTCTTCTCACTTCCTGTATCCCCGCACCTCACTCCAAGCTTGCTGAACAGGACACTATGAAGTATCATAATACTTATTATGATTACTAGAAATCTAATATAAATGCAGATCAAATAATATGCACATGCTTCTAGAGAAGGACTCAGTGTTATCTGTATGTTTACATAGAGAGATAACAGACAGGGCTTTCTCAGAATACTGCAATTAGTTGAACTGATTGTCCTGCCTGCAGAACTGTAGATAACAGAGCAGTGAGTGACGTCACTTGTCCTGCTTATCACACAGGTCTGGTGCTATGGAAACGCTGTGTAAACAATGGGAGATATAATTTCACATAGCAGGAAAACAAAGCAGCATTGCTAAAGCAATATATTTAGGAAAAATCTTCAATTTACATAAACTACCAGTATATATAGAATCCTTGAGATGGGAATACCTCTTTAAGGATAGCATGGTCGCTTTGTTTTCTTCTTCTCTTTCTGAGCGCTCATTTAGTGTATCATTCGCTGGTGCTATTTTTTCTCCTCTTCCCTTTGCTGTTGCAATTCTCTGCTAATTGGGTTTCCTCTTACCAAACTCTCCCCACTACAATCTGTCCTGAATGCAGCTACCAGACTCATCTTTCTATCAAACCGGTAAACAGATCTATAGTGTGCCAGGGTGCATTGGTTGCTCATCCACCACAGAATGTCACTGTCTACCACCCTACCACCTCTGTTCTGCCAATGTCCTAAGACTAACATCCCACTCCCATCGCAAAGACTTTTCTTGAGCTGCACCAATGCTATGGAATGCTCTACACCAGGCAATCCAATTAATACCCAACTACAGTAGTTTCAAACATGCCTTAAAGTCACATCTGTTTATGCAGGCCTATCACACCTCTGCACACTAAACCTAGGTTCACACTAGCGTTCGGATTTCCATCCTTCAAAAGACAGAAACCCTATCCTCTTAACACTAGAAGTCCCAGAAATTTCGAGCTCCCCCTTGAAGTCCTGAAAGAGGGTCAAATGACCCTTAGTCCAAACAGACAACTCTGATGGCTCCAATTAGCATCATTTCATTTGTAAATGTGGCCATTGTCTGAGGAATCTGCAGGGGGCAATTGTGTTGATCCACCTCAGGTCTTGTAAGAGAGTGTAAACAAAAGAATGTAAGATGCTCTTGAGTGTGTCTGCCCATCCCCCAGCTGCATTGTTGTGCTGGGAATATGCATAAGGTTGCTAACACCTTAGCAAATTTGCATGCAGCCTTTTGTGCTGTGGGGGATGTGAAGGGACTGCTTCACCTATTTTGTTCACAAGAAACAAAATGCAGAGAAGGCACACCATTCAACAGGCATTGGAACTGATCCTGAGCAACACCAACCCTTCTGACTCAGATGGAGAAGACATAGTCCTTCAACTGGATTCGGACTCTGAGCTGTCTTCAGGTTAGATTTTTTTCAAATTACCGATTTTTATTTCCTGACTATCTTTTTTAATTAGAACCAAAACAAAATGTTAATTTGAAATTATTTATCTTGCAGATGAGGAGACTCCTCCTCTACCAAAAAAGAGAGCTCGGTTGGCGAGTGAGCCGACAGAGACCGCAAAAGATGGCACAGTGTGGCGTGAAGTAGAAGTGGGGAAACGTCTCCATTTCACCCCAATAGAACCGTACCCTACAGATGGAGAGCCAAGTGCTAAGGCCAGACGAAGTGTCCGGAGTCGCCTTCAGAGCTTCCTCTGTTTTATCACTCTTGACATTCTTCGTAGCATTCAAGAATGGACTACTCAACATGCACGTCACACGGAGCAGGTGGATTGGTTCATGGGTCTCCCGGAACTAATGGCATTTATTTCAGTCATTATCTTGCGGGGGGTGACCAAGGTTCCATCATCACTACATGACAGCTGGTCAGCAAACCTAGCAAACCCAAGGATCATTGCAACTATGACCCGAAACCGCTTCCAAGACATCATGCAACACCTACGCTTGGATGACATGTTCACACGCAGTGAGCGAGTGGAGACCGATAAGTTTGCTGCAATCTCCGATGTGTGGAGATCGTTTGTCACCAACTGCATCGCATCCTACAACCCTGGTCGACACATCACTATTGATGAACAGCTTTTCCCGTCAAAGACTCGCTGCTGTTTTCTGCAATACATTGCAACAAAACCAGACAAGTTTGGCATCAAGTTTTGGGTGGCTTGCGACTTGAAATCAAAGTACATCTGTAATGTCCTCCCATATCTTGGCAAGGACCCCAGTCGTCCCAGCGGGGAGAGACTGTCCGAAACTGTAGTGATGAGGCTGATGGAATCATTCATGGACAAGGGCAGAACTGTAACCACGGACAATTTCTTTACATCATTGTCACTTGCACAACGACTGCTTAGCCGGAAAACCACTATCCTCGGCACAGTCAACAAGAGTCGCCGGGAAATTCCTCAATCCGCTAGACAGATGGACCGCACTGAATTCACCACTCAGGTGTTTTCAACCACTGGTGCCACACTGACAGTGTATGCACCCAAACGAAAGAAGGCCGTCTACATTCTCAGCAGCATGCACAGCGTGGTTGAGACTGAGGATACCAACAAAAGGAAGCCAAACACGGTCACACAATACAACCACACAAAGTGCGGTGTGGATGTAATGGACCAAATGGTGCGGGAGTACAGCGTGCGTGCAGGAACACGGAGATGGCCATTCGCCGTGTTCTACAACATGATTGACATGGCAGCACTGAATGCTCATGTTCTTTATCAGGCATGCACTGGGGTGCAGGAGAGACGGGTGGACTTCCTGGTTGAGCTTGCAAAAGAGTTAGGTGGCTCTCATGTGACTGAAAAGAAGGCATGCAAGGAGAAACTCCTTCGGCAACAACCTTCCACACCCAGCCCTGGCAAAAGGGCGAAGTGTCAGGTCAACCATCGATGCACGAACAATTGTGCAACTGAGAGATGTGTTGACTGCTACAAATACACGTGTGGCAAATGTACCAGGGACATACCCAGGCAGTGCCAGGTATGTTCCGACAGTGCAGACAGACTGCTGAGTAAGTGCTGAAATGCTAGTCACACAAGAAGGACATGCCACTCACACACGCAGCCCCCACAGCAGCCTATTGTAAATATGTGTGGAATTGTTTTATTCCTTGTATTTTTTTTATTATTTTCATAACAAAAATAAAAAGCATGGAAACAAATAACAGTTGTTCTTTTGTATATTTACATTTTTGTATATTTAGATTCAAGTCAATGGGTGCAGAAAAAAAAAAAAAAAATCGCAAAAAAATCGCAGTTACTGAGTGAGTCACACAAGAAGGACATGCCACTCACACACACACACACACACACACACACACACACACACACACACACACACACACACACACGCAGCCCCCCCACAGCAGCCTATTGTAAATCCTGTGGTGTGACAGTAATGGCCTTAATTACAGAACAAAAGCGGTGATTATAGGTTGTTTGCTTAAATCCTTCAGGTCATTCGACCCGTCTTTGGGTTCCAAAGGTAGAAATGTTAAATGACCCCTCTCTGGGACTTCTAGTGTTAAAAAGTGGTTACACACGGAAACCCGTGGACTCCACTAATGTGGCATTATACTATGGGTGGGGCCATTAAGGAGCATTATACTGTGGGTGGAGGCATTAAGGAATATTATACTGTGGGTTGGAGCATTAACAGCATTATACTGTGGGGGGCACTAATGGGACAATAATGCCTCCCACACAGTATACTACTTAGTACTCCCCTGCCCAGTTTAATTCCCTATTAGTACCTGCACGAAATCGTTTCAGTTGCTGAAACGAATAGCCGGCCGTAACTTCAGACGGAGCTCCCAGAGAGAAGACATGGAAGGTTCATGAACTTCCCTGCCTTCCCGATCGCTGTGTATACAGCTCTCAATGAGCGCTGTATACACAGCTATGGGCACCGCCATCTTGCGGCTCCCCTCTGATCCGGCGGTCATGTGATCCGCCGGGTGCAGCATCTGTAACATCTGTTGGGTCCTCCCCAACAAAGAAAAAAAAATAATCAGATATCCCCAAAAGTCTACTATGACCTTATGGGGACACAATGTAAAAAAAAAAAAAAAAAAAAAAAAAAAATAGAAAAGTTAAAAAAAAATAAATAAAATAATACGTGAATAAAATGCCCTTATTACAGGTTATAGCCCCATCCCTGACGACACCATAAAAAATAAAAATTACCGTAACACAGAGGAAAAACTATTTTATAAATTTTTTTAGTAGAAGTTTGTGTTATTAAATAAAAAAAAAAAATGAAAAGTGAAAAACAGACACGTTTTCCCTCCTCTTTTGTTTATATTTTCCTGTATATATAAAAAAAAAAAAAAAAAAAAATGAAAACACATGCAAAAATAAAAACATAAAAATAAAGCCCTAGGTGTCACCAAAAAAAGACGCAGAAATTAGTTGAATAACGTATATGATAAAAATGTTACAGCCCTCAAAACCGTACATACAAAAAAACCCGAAAATATGTCTGTTCCTGGACCAGAAATTTGCCTGGTACAGAAGTGGTCAAAAAAACTTAACATAAAAAAAAACCAAACAAACAAGTTAGGTATCCGCATGTGCGTATAAGTACCCACTATCCAAAAATTGCATAATTTATCCTGTATGGTGAAAATGTGCAAATTAACGTATTTTGGTAACCTCGCTTTCCCCAAAAAATAGTGATACAAAGTGATCAAAAAGTCATACATATCAAACATTGGTAACGATAATATTTCCATAAACAAAAACAGTAAAAATGGTATAAGCATCAGATTACAGTGACGCCAGAAAAATCGTTCATTATCAGAAAGTGACGTTTTATTTGTAAAATTGGTAAAACATTATAAAACCAATATAAATATGGCATCACCGTAATTGTAATGACCTACTGGATAAAGTTGCCATTTTTAATGCAGAGTGAATGGTGTAAAAACTAAATGCAAAAAAGTATGATAGAATTGTGGGGGGTTTTTTACACGTTAATAAAAACTAATCAAAACATTATATGTACCCCAAAATGGTGCAAAATGAAAAGTAGAACTCGTAACGCAATGAATAAGCTTTCACTTAGCCATGTCGACAAAAAAAATAAAAAAAGTTATGAATTTTGGAAGGCAGAGAAAGAAAATATGAAAAAAGTCGCTGAGTATTAACGTACAAACTACCCTGCATCCTTAAAGGGTTAAAGAGATTATTCACCTTTTTAAAACTGTCAGTCTATCCTTAGGCTAGGCCATCGATATAGAGTGGGTACGGAAAGTATTCAGGCCCCTTTAAATTTTTCACTCTGTTTCATTGAGCCATTTGCTAAAAGCAAAAAGTTCATTTTATTTCTCATTAATGTACACTCAGCACCCCATCTTGACAGAAAAAAAAAACAGAAATGTAGATATTTTTGCAAATTTATTAAAAAAGAAAAAAATGAAATATCACATGGTCAAAAGTATTCAGAACCTTTGCTGTGACACTTATATTTAACTCACATGATGTCCATTTCCTTCTGATCCTCCTTGAGATGGTTCTACTCCTTCAGTAGAGTCCAGCTGTGTTTAATTAAACTGATTGGACTTGATTATGAAAGGCGCACACCTGTCTATATAAGACCTCACAGCTCACAGTGCATGTCAGAGCAAATGAGAATCATGAGGTCAAAGGAACTGCCCAAGGAGCTCAGACACAGAATTGTGGCAAGTCACAGATCTGGCCAAGGTTACAAAAGAATTTCTGCAGCACTCAAGGTTCCTAAGAGCACAGTGGCCTCAATAATCCTTAAATGGAAGAGATTTGGGACGACCAGAACTCTTCCTAGACCTGGCCGTCCAGCCAAACTGAGCAATCGTGGGAGAAGGGCCTTGGTGAGAGAGGTAAAGAAGAACCCAAAGATCACTGTGGCTGAGCTCCAGAGATGCAGTAGGGAGATGGGAGAAAGTTCCACAAAGTCAACTATCACTGCAGCCCTCCACCAGTCGGGGCTTTATGGCAGAGTGGCCCGAAGGAAGCCTCTACTCAGTGCAAGACATATGAAAGCCCGCAGAGAGTTTGCCAAAAAACACATGAAGGACTCCCAGACTATGAGAAATACGATTCTCTGGTCTAATGAGACAAAGATTGAACTTTTTGGCGTTAATTCTAAGCGGTATGTGTGGAGGAAACCAGGTGAATAGTAATGTAATACTTCGGCACTCCAAGTGTTAAACAACAATAAATTTTATTCCATTATGCAAAAAAATTTTTTTTTTATTAACACAGCGAAAAAAGTTAAAATTTCACACGATGCATGTCAGTATTCGAACGTTTCAGTCTCCTAAGACCTTCATCTCCATGACATCTGAGGAATTCAAAATATAATATAATAAATAAAAACAAATAAAAATAAATTCCTAGAAAGCTTTTAGTTACAAGTTAATATCCATTTCAATTATCACAGTATCAACAGAAGATATAATATACCAGTGAAAACCCAGTATTGTAACATTCTCCAGTCATATTATACAAAAATGTGACGGTTGCTTAAGACATAATCCATCAAGATCAGTATGTCATAGACTCCAAGGGAAAAGTTAAATACATCTCCCCAATACATATAACATCAGCTACAATATTAATCACATACCTTGTGCAGTCTGGTAAGCAAAAGAACGCTGTGTTCAAAAGCATGATACAATGGTGTCCCTTAAATAGTATCACTGACACTTAATGATGACATCATTGGCAACAGCAGATAACGGAACATGTGATCTCGACATCAGCAGTGACTCACGGTCACATGGTTAAGTAAGGATACGCCCCCATTCAATTCTTATACATGAAAACAGATCGAACATGTGCAATAGCAATCAAGGAGGGTGTCGTCAGATGTATAAACTAGCGATCACGTGATAATCTTAGACCACGCCCCGGTGTTGACATCTAAAATCCAAGATTAAACATATAAAATAAGACAAAGCATTGTCACATAATGTATAGCAATGAGGCGGGGTCACATGACCACACAATTTCTATTCATTTAAAGGGACCACAGCATGAATGTAAAGGTTCATGAAAATAAATATTGCAATACCACACTGCACCTCAGTATCACAAATCACATAGCTAGAGTGTCAATATCAATTAGTCAAATACTCTTCTTTAACTCTTCTTGACTGGCCAAGCCAGAGCCCTGACCTCAACCCGATGGAGCATCTCTGGAGAGACCTGAAAATGGTTGTCCACCAACGTTCACCATCCAACCTGACGGAACTGGAGAGGATCTGCAAGGAAGAATGGCAGAGGATCCCCAAATCCAGATGTGAAAAACTTGTTGCATCATTCCCAAGAAGACTCATGGCTGTAGTAGCTCAAAAGGGTACTTCTACTCAATACTGAGCAAAGAGTCTGAATACTTATGACCATGTGATATTTCAGTTTGTCTTTTTTAATAAATTTGCAAAAATATCTGTCAATATTTCTGTCAAGATGGGGTGCTGAGTGTACATTAATGAGAAATAAAATGAACTTTTTTGCTTTTAGAAAATGGCTGCAATGAAACAAAGAGTGAAAAATTTAAAGGGGTCTGAATACTTTCTGTACCCACTGTAGGAGCACTAGGGTCCAATTCTCAGATCACCCTTGTTTCCCCCTGATCTGCTGTTTAAAGGTGTCATGCCACTGTATAATGACTGAAAAGTCTCCCAAGTAAGGAAAAATACATACAGATGTGTACTTACATTTTCATCTGTTTTGACATATCCCAAGATACGTGATCAGCTTTACTCACATCACCCCGACAAATACAAATTTTTTTTTTAAAGCTGGTCATCTCACATAACTTAACTCATTATACTATATCTTGAAACAGGAGAAACTGTAAGTGAGTACACATCCAAATGCAATAGTCATATATTCTGTTTAATTATATTAATATAGTATAACTCTGTTTTTGGATATTGCGCTTTCATAACATGCACTAAGACATGAAATGTAGCTTCTCCAAATCAAAAAATATGTAAAGAATAATTCCAATCCTGTGGACCATTTATTGTGAACTGTTTGGGTTTACTTTACACATATAAAACTAGCAGAGGGCAAGTAATTGGTACCTTTTACTGCTGAGTCTCTGTCTACTGCGGGCTGGATATATGCACACTGCTACAATTTATACATCCAGTAATTTAAAGATCTGTTACTAGGCAGATATCTGTGAATTAGGACATATATTAAATATATTATATATATATTAAATATCCTAACAACATGAAAGAGGTTACATGCTTTGGGTAATCTATTTTACTGGTGTTAAATTCTACTATGGTGCCTCCACAGGAAAAATGCTGTATTACACAGTTGCAATTGAAATAACCTCACTTCTTTTAGGCTGAGGGATCACATTGAAGAAATGTAGCATTTTTTGCAGATTTTGCTGTGTTTTTTTTTAGCCAAAGCCAAGAATGACTACAAAAGTAATGGAAAATATATAAAAAGTATACTTCTCCTTTCTGCTTAATCCACTCCTGAATTTGGCTTTAAAAAAATGGAACAAAATCTGCCACAAAAAAAGTTGCATTTCCGCAACATGGGGCCTCACCTTTAAGACTGGGGCCCCACGTAGTGTAAACGCTGCGTTTTTGCGATTTTTCTACAGTACTTGCAAAATGAATGGGATTCTGGCTAATCCCATCCACACATTGTAGAAAAAAATCTGCAGCGGACATGCTGCGATTTCAAAAACCGTTGCGTTTTTGTAAATCGCAGCATGTCAATTATACCTACAGAAATGTTGGCGTTTTCTGTATAGGTATAATAGAAGCAGAAAGTCTGCAGAGGAAAACTCTGCAGACTTTTTGTGAAAAGCGCTGCAGGGTAAACCGCGATGCGTTTCTGCTGCAGTTTTTCCCGCAGCACTTTTTGACTGTGGCTTGCTACATAGGGCTTTAGCCTAAAGGGTTTTTTGAGTCTTTGTGAGGCTTTTGACATTGAGTACCTTTCACCATCTCCACCAGTTCCAACTCTTTGCATTCTTCAATAGCTGCTGCTTTACTGATTCCAATGCAGTTGGAATTTTTTCACTACCCCTCACCATTCAGCACAACTTCACTCTCTACTGTCAAGTGGGCAGTCTTTGGCTGGTGCAGACAAACATGGATGACCCACCTGACAGTAGAGAGCATAAATGTGCTGAAACTAAGAGAAATGATTGCTCAGGAATGGTATGGGCTAGAGAACTAATTCCAACTGCGCTGGAAGTAGAGCAGTACCTATTGAAGGATGCAAAGATTTGGAATAATGGAGGTGGTAAAAGATCCTCTTTAAGGCCAAGTCCCTACGTGGCGTAAACGCGCGGAAAAAAAAAAAATCCCATCCACACCTTGCGGAAAAATATGTGCAGTGGACACGCTGCGATTTCCAAAACCATTGAGGTTTTGGAAATCACAGCATGTCAATTATACCTACGGAAACACCGGCGGTTTCCCTATAGGTATAATGGAAGCAGAAAGTCCACAGAGGAAACCTCTGCAGACATTCTATGAAAAGCGCTGCGGGTAAAAAACGCAATGTGTTGCTGCCACGGTTTTTCCTGCAGTGCTTTTTTGCTGCGGCCCGCTATGTGGGGCCTTAGCTTAAGTGAATAGAAGTTGAGCTTCAGTACTCTCGCACTCCCAGCAGCATATCAGGATTATCAATGCAAAGCAAAGGTCGTAATCCCGCAGGTGTACCCATTTCTTCCTGTTTTTGCAATGGCAGCTGTCAGAAAACAAGCTGGTAAATTTCTATGATGGAAACTCACCAGAATGTCCACCCAGTTTGACCCCAGCCTAAAAGTCCTACACTGCTATGTCAGCAATTTGATGGGCGAATAGCTGATCAAGCTGACAAATTCTCGTTAACATCCAAAAGACTGGATAACCTATATAACTTTTATCACTGTATAGGACAGTGATGGTGAACCTTTTAGAGACCAAGTGCCCAAACTGCAACCCAAAACCCACTAATTTATCGCAAAGTGCCAACACGGCAATTTAATCTTATTACTGTGCAAATTCACAATTATGGACAATTACGGACTCGCAAAATATGGTCGTGTGAATGGGGTTTTACAGATCTTTCAATGATACAAAACAATTTTGTACTGAAAGGTAGAAGTTTGCATTTGGCCTAATTTTGAACAGTTAAAGTTCACTATTTACATTGTACAGGATCTGTTTTATAGTGACCGTGCAATGTTATTACAGCCTGTAATAATATCACATGTCTGCTATAAAACAGATACTGTTTGATATAAATAGTGAAGGGCCCCCACACAGTCCAATCTGCCTCACGGTGACCCCCACACAGTCCAATCTGCAACATAGTAGCCCCAACACAGACAAACTGCTCCACAGTGGCCCCCACACAGTCCAATCTGCACCAGTGTCCCCCACACAGCCAATCTACACCACAGTGGCCCCCACACAGTCCAATCTTCAACACAGTGGCCCCAACACAGTCCATTCTGCTCCACAGTGATCCCCACACAGTACAATCTGTTCCACAGTAGCCACCACACAGTACAATCTGCTGCAAAATGTCCCCCACACAATATAATCTGTTCCACAGATGGGTGCCCACAGAGAGGGCTCTGAGTGCCACCTCTGGCACGCGTGCCATAGGTTCGCCACCACGGGTATAGGATGTGCTTTTTGACTTTTGTCAACAGAAAAGTATAGGATCTCCTAATACCAATCTAATGTGTACAGGTAGCAAACCACTTTTGTTAGAAATGTATCCCCACAGTATTCTGCTGCTGGAACCTATAGTGATCAACTATAAGCTGTTCTATCAGCAAGAGTTCAATTTTTCTACATGAAATATTCCCAAAAATATTCCATATTGCATATGAGATGCATAATGCATATTCCAGGATCAGAAGCATCCTTTGTAAACACTCGCCTTTCTTGTTAATAGATGTGAATCCTGAATGTGAGACCCTCATCTGTTAACTCACACTTACCTATTTTTTAAAATACAGACATCCCCTTACAGTTAATAGGATCTTGTAGCTTTAAGGACAATAATAAACACATGTACTTCTTAAATTAGACTTTAACTATGTGTTGTAAAACTGCATATTACACAGAAAACCGAACCTATGTACAATTAAAGTAATGAAACTGTGCAAAATGCTTTGCATGCATTAAAATTCACCTGAACCAGTTACGTCATGGAGTCTTAGCTTCTTTGTCTCCTGACTGGCTGTTCTGCTCATATAAAATGGTGTAAATAGAAGTCTTGGCAGAGAATCGACATTTTTTTTATTGATGATAGCACTCACTGGTCAGATCTTTACAGAATAGAGAAGGAATCTGGAAATTGTGCTGTAAGTTGATGACTTTTTTTTTCAGGGCATGATATTTTCCACTTTTAGTAGGGCTACACATGCATCGCATATAAGCATCTCACTTTTCTGTATGTATTGGGAATATTTATCAATGTTGACTAATTTTGATCTTTTTTTAATGTGATTAATATAATGGATTTACTATATTTTAATCTGGTATGAACTAACCCTTCCCTTAGCTTTAAAGAATATAAATTTGGCCAGTTATTAACTTTCATGCCACTATATAAAAAACTATGCAGACATAATGGCACATTCATTATTGGGTTTTTTTTGTCTAATTTCAGGTCTACTTTTTGTTTTGTTGCACCTTTTTATTACTGATTTTCACCTTACTACACTATATTACTATTACACTATTTCACTTTTTTGTCTACTTTAAAGGGTGTGGCTTGGGCAGATCATGGAAATAAGTATTTGTGAAATTTTCAAAAGTCACATATTTGTTGCAAATGTACTCCAGTTCCAAAGAGGCGTATATAGCCCAAGTCCAACCTGCGCCTAACCTTTCATAGCTGTTTCCTACATTATTATTTTAATTAAAAAATGTTTCTGCCAATCCATAAACCATTAGCAAAGTGTCTTGATATTGCCATCAGTAAATGAGAAAAGGTACTATGGTGACTCAGTGGTTGGCACTGTTGCTTGTCTTGTAGCACTAAGATCCTAGATGAAGTTCTGTAAAACAGGGTCAGTGCAGGCCCATAGCCAATGTGTTAAGGCGGCATTATACAGATCTCAGCTCCCGGGAGTGGCAGTCATTGTAACTCATTTGCATTAACCTTATTACACAGGTTGATAGAAAACTGAATGGTGGAGGAACAATCTCTAAGGTGATCGCATCTCCCCATTCAGCTGCATGGATTATTGGCAGCATTGTCCTGAATAACCAGGCAATGTGTTACAGTGCTGCCCATAATCTGCATCTTTTATCCTGCACAATAGATGTAATCTACATTTACTCACTGGTTCAGCTGATCATCAGCACTATTACACTGGGCTATTATTGCCAAAGAGCATTCCTAGAAATCTTTCTTGAGTTGTCACCTTTAATATACCTTCTGTCATATCGTTCATAATGATCTTAGAAATTTCCATGAAAAGATATATATCAGCCTTTATCTAAATATGTGTATTATATGCATTTTTTCCTATAGATACAACAGAAAACAATGAAGGAACTGGCATTGGTTCTGTGCATGCTAGGAACTGTTCTTACCTTTCCTGTAAGTACCTTCTGCAAAAATTAGAAAAAATTGATTACATATAGTAAACAGACATTTACCAGGTAATGGCTGTAGTCTTCCACATGCAAGAGGTCTCCAAGTAATCTTTGCTCATGTTGTCTTTACATATTCATTTTTATTTCCAGCTATTCATGTACAAAATTGGAAACATAATTTCTAATTATGTAGCTTTGTGAGATAAATGTCTTTTATTGGTTAAAAGGATTGTTCAACCTCTTGAAATGTTTTACCACAAGCTTAGAATAGTATGAATGAACAAAGTTACCAATCCCCCTCTGCATCTGTGCAGTTTATTCCTGACTCCCTCCTTGGTCTCTGTATCCTGGTCTCCAGTGATCATTTTTTGATGCAGACATGTGACCTTTTCTACCAGAGTACAGTATGTCTCGTGTCTGTGTTGAACATCATCCCTGGAGGTCAGGATACGGAGACCAGCAGGGAGCCCAGAATTGGTGGCAGGGGAAGAGCACGGGATCTGTAAGGTGAGTAGTGTTTAGTTTTATTTATACCATTCAGAGCTTTCTAATAAAATTTTTTTAAAGGGAATCTGTCAGGTCAGTCTGTGACACTAAATCACCCACAGGTCCTTATAGACCTGGGGTTTAGTGTCCTAGATCGCCCTGTTGTAATGCAATCCACCGGCGCATTAAAAGTAAAAAACCTTTATACTTACCTAGAGAAGGGTCCGATCGACGCTCTTCTGCGAAAACAGTCCGGCTTATTCATGAGGTACACCTCCCGGCGCCTGCACTGTTCTTTAGTGAAGCCAAAGATGGACACCCTGGCTTCACTGCGCAATTGAGGTGTACTCCTCAGGCGCAGGGAGTACAGCGGCAGGGTGACTATAAAGCTTTTTATTTTTAATGCGGCAATGGATTGCGTTATAACAGGGTGATTTGGGACACTAAACCCCAGGTACATATGGATGTGTGGGTGGTTTAGTGTCCCAAATTGCCCTGACAGATTCCCTTTAAGAGGCTAGACAACTCCTTGAAAGTGTAGCTCCACTGAAGCTCTCCTACATAAACAACACTGAAAGTGGAGAGATGGTACTGCACAGTCAGTAGTACAGATAGCAAGACAAGTGTTTGATGCTGGCTGAATATTGTGTACGTGTCTTATTCTAGTTACCAGAATAAGGCTAGTATGAAGGATACACACCAGCATTGTACCACCCAGCACACAGTAGTACCTCTACATGCCCATTGTCAGACTGGGTGGGAGAACTTCAGTGAATGTGCACTTTAACAGAGTAAAGCTGTATTCACACTAGCTTTGTTGTCTCTGTAGGAGACTCCGCCGCAGAATCTGCCTAAAATCGGCAGAGAGAAAAGTCCTGCAAGGAGGACTTTTCTCTCCGCCAGTTTTGTACTGAAACCTGGCATACCCATTATAGTCTATGAGGTTTGCAGGTTTCTGCGTGTAACTGCTTTTTAAGTGGACAGGGTCTCTGTCTTGAGGGTCCCCATGAAGACTCGAAGGATGAAAACCCGAATGCTAGTGTGAACCTAGCGTAAGATGAAATGTCCAATAAATAATGTTTGAGCTAATGTATACCATGAAGGAAATGATCATATATTCAATTCCTAGTCACAGACTTGATTTGGTTTACTTTTACACCGCAATAACATCCACTTTCTTCATCACGAAGTCCAGATACAGAATTATTTAATTAAAAAAAACAGGAAGTCAAGAAAGCAGTGAAGTAAACAAAGCAAGCAGGAACTGAGAACATTTGGACACATCGAGCATTTTAAAAAGTTAATGGGGTTTTCTGGGCTAAAAATATTTATAATCTATCCTAAGGATATGTCATCATTATCAGATCGGTGGATGTCTGACACACAATATCTCCACCGATCATGTTTTCTCAGCAGCTGGTACACAGAGAATGAAGCAGGAAGCAGACAGCCATGTTTTCTGTGTAATGGCCAAACTGAGTTACTGCAGCTTATGCTGGGTTCACACCTGCGCATGTACAACGTTCGGGGATTCCGTTACCCTCTCCACATGAAAAATGTGGAGAGAAAAGCGTTGCAAGCAGGACATTTCTCTCCGCATTTTTCCACCCTTTTCGGGCAGAAACCGAGCGGAAACCACACGGACCCCATTATAGTCTATGGGGTCCGCGGGTTTCCTAAGGTAACCGCTTTTTTATGCGGATTAGGTTTCCATTCGGAGAGTCCCCAAGAAGACCCCCTGAATGGAAACCCGAACGCAGATGTGAACCTAGCCTTAGCTTCCATTCAAGTGAGAGAATGACCCATCGAAAAGGTAATAACTATTCTTTAAGGCTAAGGCTGCACGTAGCGTCCTGCAGCATCGCGGTTTTTCCCGCAGAGCTTTTCGCAGACTTTCTGCTTCAATTATACCTATAGGGAAACCGACGGCGTTTCCATAGGTATAATTGACATGCTGCGATATCCACTTTACTGCGACTGTAAAACGCTGTGTGTTTTTCCACGGTAATTCCACCGTGGGCAAACTGCAGTGTATATGTCACGTGGGGCCCCGGCCTAAGACTGAGGCCCCATGTTGTGGAAACGCAGCTTCTTTTTGTTGCAGATTATGCTGCAGTTTTGCCAGGTGTGGATTGAGCAGAAGGTAGAAGCATAAGTATTTTCTACATATTTCCCATTCATTTTGTAGCAATTCTTGGCTTTGGCTCAATAAATTATCTGATGGGTCATTCTCTCACTTGAATGGGAGCTAAGCTTCAGTAACTCAGTTTGGCCATTACATAGAAAACATAGCTGTCTGCTTCCTGCTTCATTCTCTACAACAAAAAAAGCTGCATTTCTGCGTGGGGCCTCAGCCTAATATAGTATTGTACTTCAAGCTATTTGGAGCCTCCTGTCCTGTTATATTATAGCAAATAACATGAAGTAGTAGTCTTATTACACTGATAATTATATTATATTTATACAATGATTTGTATTAATACTTTTTTAAAAGATCGTCTCTTTTTTGTGAAAGATTTTAATTGCATTAATTTTTTTATTTTCCATCTATATTGGAGTTTTTTTTTTTTTGACAGGATGACTATTGTACAAAATTATGTCTTCAATCTTTTTTTTCTGGAACCAGATTACAAAATAAAATGCATTTGTGTAGATTAGTAATCTATGGTATAATGATAGCATTTATATTGCCTCAGATGTACCCTCAGTCAGCAGGAACACATGGGATAGCCAGTGTGAGTCTAGAGGTAAGTTCATTTACAGCATCTATAAATATGTATTATGAAAAAAACTGCCCTGTACTGTGAATAGTAAGAGCATTCACTCTACGAGAACAATTCTGCCAGACATTGCCCAGCCATTTCTGTCTAATAAATCAATTACTCAATATATCACAACGCAACATGGGCTTGGTGTCCAGCTACTAGTTCTTACATTTTTTCAGTGAAGAAACATTTAAGTAGTTACAGGGCAGTTGCCACAGTGGTACTAACACCACCAAGCAGTTGTAATGGACTCCCATGTTCTTTAATAATATTTTTTATGTATTTATTTATGCTAATGGGGTTGGTTATCATGGGGTAAAGCTGGTCATTCCTCGGGGCAGTAAGGAGTCAGGTATATTCTCACCAAGAAGGTTGTTTTAGCATGAGGATAAATGTGTGATGTATGCATGAAAATCTATATGGTCTGTGGGTGGGCGGCCTCATGTAATAGAGGGGTGAAATACTGTATGTGTTAGGATGATGATTTGAAGTAACTTACTGGAAAGGTTGACCTTCTCTTCTCTACAGCCACCAAGACCTCCAGGCAGTCCAGTGTTAAAGGTTGCCATACTAGGGTCTTAAATATGGTCTGGAACAGTGCTGTGAGGCAGTTGTAATGTACTGGCAGCCAGTGTTACCAAGGATCAAGAGACTGTACCACTAGGGTATAGATTCACCAGCTCCTTCCCTGTGTGAACACAGAAAATAGCAACCGGAGAAAATAGCAAGAGTAGTTGTGTAACGTATTTAAGAAACCAGTGATCACAAGTTGGAAGTTGCGTGTAATTTTTAAGTAACAGTACCGTACCTCTCTATGAGAAGAAACACCATAAGCTTTAAGTTATGTTCTTGCATCCCTGGTGTTTGCATCAGTGTGTCTAGACATGAAACCACATCCTCCATCACATTATTAATGATAATAATAATAACTATATTTATATAGCGCCAACATATTCCGCAGCACTTTACAAAACAGAGGACACATGAACAGACAATATGTGACATTACAATGTGACAAAGAAATAAACATATCAAACAATAGGAGTGAGGGCCTTGCTCGCAAGAGCTTACATTCTATGAACACATTACACATTAATGGGCAATGAAATCTTTGGCTGACACTATAAGGAGCATTTTCGGCAAACACTATAGGCGGCATCTGTGGTAGGTTCTATTCATGGTACTTGGGGCTGTTGTACTGAGAACCTGAGCGATTATGTATGTGCCCTGTAATGGTTTTGCCTTTCAAATACTTTTTCATTGTACCTTTTATTTCACAATGTATGAATGAAATAATGGTGATTTCTGCAATTTTTTTCAAGACACTACAACAGCAGCAGGCTGCCAACAAGCTCACAGCTCTGCCTCAGGTAACAATCTCAGCATTGCATAAAAAGAAAGACAATGAGATAAAATATATCATAATACTGAATAAAGATTATTGAGACTAATGTTATTATGTGGATTATACAGATCAATGAATGTAGCATTGTGAGTGTTACTATAATAAAGTAGAAATACACAACCATTCCCTTATCCATCAATTAATATACTACAGACTGCTTGTAGAAGCCAATATAGGAACCCAAATTACAAACTGTCCTCGAATGGTGGGATAGCAATAAGGGTTTGTACGTCTTAACTTTTGCTAACTATGTAACATGCGAAGAATTTAGAACACAACCTTTTTTATTTATACATTTCCGAGAAGAATAATAGAGGCATAATGCAAATGTCTAAGAATAGACATTCCAGAAATGATGAAAGGATGTAATGACACTCCTTTATGGACATAATTCTATCATATTATCGAAAGTATTTTATTATCATACAGAACCACAATATAGGTAAATTATGTTACAGTATGTTTCATTTTATTCTTAGTTTTCTAGATTTGGATATAATGACCCTTATTCAACTCTCTGGCTACATGGTCTGTTACCGACACATACCACATTTCCTTGGCTTCACCAAAGACCACAACTGCCAGACAACCAACAGGTATTCCTTCTTGTGTGTCCTATAATATATCAAATATTGTAGTGCATGATGGATGTCATTCATGTAGTACATGATGGTGTTGACTCTCTCTGGCCTATAGAGGTGGTGAACTGAGCAGAGGACCCTACAATATAATTTGCAGATTCCCTAATAAGGGATATGGACAGAAGTTCTCTTGAAGTGACACCCTTAAGAAATTTTAAAAAATATACTGAAGGAAGAAGTTAGATAGTTGGAATATTCCAGCTAATGGTACTAATTGTAAACAGCCAAGTGTGCCATCCAAGGGGGGGTGATTTTGCAGCGGAATACACTCGGATGACACTCAGAGTGACATCCAAAGGTCATTTGAGTGCCTTCTGTGATATACTCTCCTTTATGGGGGCTTCCATTCAGTTCTGTTCCAATGACACGGAGCAGGGTAGGACCTGCTCTGTAATCGTCAGAACAGAACATCAACTGTCCCATCAGGAGTCCCCTCTTCCTGCATACTCTGTTGTGTGCATTATGCCTGACTGTGAAATTTGTAACCACTGTACATATTTTACATTATCATCATTTCTTTATGTTTATTTTGTAGTTTGAATATGCTCTGCCCATACACCCTCCACCATTACCCGGTATAGTTGATCCTGCTAAACCAGGCCAGGATACACAAGCTGGCCCACAGAAACAACCAACTACTGAGCAACTCATGCAGCCATTGTTACCTCTGGGATACCCAAATCAAGCAGATCCCACGCTGACTCCTCCAAAGGGTGGTCCTGCAGATGGTCAAATCCAAACGGTAGCATTGTTTATGGTAATCATTACCATTGCGAAGTCTTAGCATACTGTTTTATTAAATGTATTTGTATATACACATATACACAAACCAGTGAAAAGTTATTACACTTATAGGCTCTAAATTCCTGATAGTATTATAGATAGATCCTCTAAAGAATGATGGATTGTGGACAGAGAGTCACAGAGACAGATCAAAGTCTGTGGTGACTCTTAGGCAAAACATTAGGGCATCCATTATATTTGGAAAGGAATGGACACTATTCCAAATTACATATAGCCAAAATAGAAATCATCCTGAATAAGAAGCTGGAGGCGCTTTCTCTATTATCAGGTCCTGGAAAGCAGAGAAGCTTGTCTACATATATACAATTATATATGTAGTTGTATTCTTTTATTATGGTCCCTTTGTGATTCCAACATTCTCTTAAGTGGATTACATAATAAATTGTCTATACTTTTTGTGGCCATTTCTGCACAATGACAGCATAAGAAAAAAAAATCACTTTTCATGCTTCAATTACTTTACTTTTACATTTACTTTCTAAATATAATTAGATATAATTTACTTTCCATAATATAATGTCAGTTTTTAGAATTGGTGTTAAAGATGTGATTTTATCACGAACAAATGCAAAGAAGACATATCTGTATGTTTATAGATTACATTAATTTATATATTTACATTATTTTACTTTTATATATTTTTTCTATGCATAGTATCAGACAATAATGAATAAATTACTGCAACAAGGAGCAGCAGATCCAGCAGTGCCAGACCCAGCAGCTGTATCACCAGTATACCAGCAGCATGTAAGTCTGTTGTTAATAGTAATGTACATCAAGGGGATATTACAAGTACCCTGTAATAGAGAAATAGTCATGGTGTCTTTCTGAGGAGAGTTGAAGGGACATCAACAGCCTCTTCTTCAAGTCTGATTGTTAGCGCCTCTCTGCTGTAGCTCATAGAGGGGGATCCAAAGCCAATAACCCACCTGTATGACAAATACATACCCATTTCCATACCTAATCAACACCATACTGACATACTCTTACTACATAGGTCCAATATGCACTACAAAGGCTATAGGGTATTCTGCTGCTTAGCCTACTATGATTTATGTGACTTACTAATAGAACAGATCCTTGTTTTTTTCATGGGATGTACTTACCTGACTATTACTATGGATAGCCTTGGATAATTGCCTCTTCGTAATTAATTGAGTATGGTATAAGGGGGCAGTAGCTTTTCCTAGGGAATTGCACCCACTTCTTTTTTGCATCTGTGCTGCTCTGAACTTTTATTTCTCTATCTACTGTATAGGTTAAGATATTTGGATGATTCCATGGGTAGTTTTACCATGAAAGTGTTTTTATCATTTTAGCCATATCCTGGGCTTTTCTATATGAATTACGGAGGAGGACCTGGAGTAAGTGAAATGCTTATTCTTATGCTGTTTTTATTTATTTATTTATTTATTTTTATAGAATTTAGATATTTTGTTCTCATGGTCACTGGTTCATTGCATTAAATTCACTTTAAATTTAATCTATATATGAAAATATGAAGCCAAAGATTTTGAATGGGTTAATCGGAATATATTTTTATATAGTATTTATTTATAATCCGCTTGTTTTCTTTTTTAGTTTGCTGCAAATTGTCTGTTGTAGAAAAGCAAACAATAGATTACATTTTATTTAAGACTTATACTTATGTGCACTTTTCACAACAGTATATTTGATACTTTACACAGATAAGTGACATGTCAAGTTTAAAGAGGATCTTTCACGTTCTCATCAATTCAGCGCATTGTCAGCTTTCCAGATATGTGCCCCGATCCTGGAAATATTGGTGCCTATGGCTATGGAAGAGTACTATGGGGGGGGGGGCATGCCTCACAACCCAGCAATGATGCTGAGCTATGAGGTACGGCACCAATATCTCCAGCACTGGGGCGCATAGCGGGAAAGTCGACAGTGTGCTGAATTCAGCGCACTGTCGACTTTCTAGCAGTATATTATGCCACACATTGATGAGGACGTGAAAGGTCCCTTTTAATTTATACCTGTATCGATTACAGTATGGGACAGTATGTTGCTGGGAGATAACGATACTGCTAGGAGTCCCAGTCAACACGGCTGAAACTCTATTGTGTGAATATTATTGTAGATTTGCCTTTATAAGTTGTGTGTACTTTGCCCCTTTTTTGTTAAAAAAAGGCCCAATTGCCTCTCTTTAATGATGACTTTTTTATGAAGTCCATGTACTGAGGTGCATTCGCAGGTTTCTTGGCTTTTGCCGCATTTTTGATTTTTTAAAAAGTCATCAATATAGCGTGAAAAAGCTCTCCATTAAGACCACGTCCATTTTTCCTGACAAAAAGCAAATGTAGCAAGGGCAGCATAATGTCTGGAAAAAAAGGCGCAAACGCTTCACAAGAAAGAGACTACAAATGACCAATGATTGTTCATACAAGCGCTCCTTCTGTTGACCATTGTGAAGGGGGCACTTAAACCTTCAATTTTTTGCCTGCAATTTTTGAAGTCAAAACCAGGTGTGTATCATAGTGGGAGAAAAAATATATCTACAAGTTCCACTGTTTTTCAAGCCACTCTTGGCTTTGGCTTTAAAAACTGCATGTAAAAGACTAAATCTTAGGCTAAGGCCCCACATAGCAAAATGGGCACATTTCTGCAGCATTTTTTCATTTTGCAAATTAGGTACTGGTACAGGGGGTGTTCCCAGAGATCCTCGAGCACTGCTTTCTCCGTTGACAACATGCCCCTGTATAGATGTGTGCCATCCCTTGGCTAGTGGGAAATGATGGCGTCATCATCTGCTCGGCGAAATTTCACACATGCTGAATTGCATAGGAAAAATATGCTTGGCATTATTGCATATAAAAAAGCATGCAGCTTTTAATAAAAGCACCATGTGAATATAGCCTTAAAGGCCATAATAAATTGACCAATATTCAAACCTGGTATATTATTATTGATTGCCTTTCATGTCAGTTTGATAAAGTTGTTTATCTTACAGGGACCCCCAGCTAGGCTTGGAGTCATGAGTTCAGAGGAAATGCAGGTACAAAACACTAAACATGCTCCAGTTCTTGCTGGGAAATATTTACTATATGCATTGTTACATTTTTGGACATAATTGAATTTTAAATTGAGACAGAGATGTAGCAGGGCTGAGCTTACAATTGAATTACTGGGAAGTATGAGGCTACATTCACACAAGAGCACATACGGTAAACAAGCCTCCTTACAGGTAGTATGCCGCAGGGTTTGCTCTTTTCCACCTTGCATTTGCACATTACACTATTCCATGCAGTTGTGTAGTATACATTTTTAACATGCGCATCGATGGGGGAGGGATGTCACTCAGTCACACAGTAGAATCTGTCTTTGGGTCTGTTTAAAACAGAAAAAAAAACAATAAAATCATTGAAGAAGAAAACATGGTAAATTATATTGTCTTTATGTAATGGCATATTGGCTGTTTTTTTGTATTCTAGGGTGGACAAGCTGGAGCTGCACATGCCTTGAATTCCATGTATACAGGTCTGCTAGGCCTAGGACCTGGATTTGGAAGGTTATCACAGAACCCTGCCCTTGCAGGGGACTTTACTATAGAAGATGACTCTCCTGGGGCAGGAGTAAAGCCAGCAGGCCAAGGAGCAATAAAGAACCCTGTTGAAAATCCTTCAGTTGTAGGGTCAAACCCTTCCATACCTGGGTTAGAGGGACTTCCACCAAGCCAAGGAGATGCCATGTTATATCCCAACATCAATCAACCTAACATAGCATTTAATCCCTTAGGGCAAAGCAAATTTCCAACAGCTGTTACTCCAGCCTATACCCCCAAAGTAACACTTGATGCTGCTCCAGGATTTGCTCCATATGGTATGGATGATACCTTAGGCTATGGTGTTCAAAGAGAAATCCCAACTAATGTAGACATGACTCACACAAACAATGTTATAGATCCCACTATAATGCATAGTGACCTCCATCTACAGCATCATTATTTCCAGGAGCCATAAATTAATAGAAAACCTATCTGAAAGGACCACTCCAGGTAAAACAAAGGCATTATGTAATGTCAGGTGAAGGCCTGAGGGGGCGATGCTTGACTCAGGAATTCACCAGAGAGAATCCCTGTGTCATACACCTGCCCCTCAGGCCCTGAACTAGGCAAACCATAGTGTAATGTGCTTTGTCTGGAGTGTTCCTTTAACAGTTAGCAGACACTTTCCAGATGCTTTATACTAATAATATATGCAATAACTTCCATTTGTTTTAATCTGTTAATTTAAACACCTTTTGATAAAATAATTTAAACCACCATATGGAATAGAGTGTATTACATCAGGATTAACTGAGGTGCTTGAGGGAAGATACAGTTAACAATACAATCTTAAGACTCTGTGCACACTGCATTTGAGGCTTATTTTGGAGGTATAAGTTAGGAGTATTTCAGAGATATCCTGGCACATATGCAGAAAATGTTTTGTCAACAAATAATAGACCATAAACTGCAAAATCGCTAACCCTCTTCCCTTCAGGCACAGTATCAGGTACAATCTTCTATATGCCTACATTCAGATGAACGTGGGTGAAAAACATCCATTTTTCACGGACGTCTTGCACCTGAGGATCGTCCACTTTCACGAATCCCTCATACATTGCAGAGTTTTTAGAGGGATCTGTGACAACAGACATAAATAGAATATAACCTATATTTTGTTGGTCGGTTACAACGGATTGTCAAAATATCGGTTATATGAATAGCCCCCATTCACAGACAGTGAAATGGCAGATATTCACTGTTGTGTGAATCATGTCACAATCCACTTTTTGCAAGAATGGGCAGTGGTGGTCATACACACATAAATAACTTTACACTGAGAATCTATGCTAATATTGTTTTTTTATAGTTTTCTTAACCACATATATTAGATTTTTTTCAAAAACTAACAATTTACTGACAGTAAAAGGTCATTGGAGACTCGGTGGAGTCTATCTATCTATGACGCTAAGAGTCCCTGCCTCCCAGCGACATACTGTCCTATACCAGTGACAATATGGGACAGTCACTGGAAGGCAGGGACTCCTAGCATCATTTTATAGCTATACTGCTAGGAGTCCTGCTCACAGCATGAAGTTCAAGCGGACCAAGTTTCAAGGGTAAAACATGGTTGTGCGCTGCTACCCTTAGTTGCAGACATTTCTGAAACTAATCTACCCTCAGGCTAGGGCTATATCTATACTTTTTATCTCTGACTACAGAAATGCATTGTGAAATCGATGTCTCGCTGCAGTAAAGTGGGTCACCAACATTTTTTTCAATTGCTACTTGTTGGGATTTTACTGTGTTTTTAAATAATAGTAGCTACTTTTTGCCTCCATAAAGTATAATAAACACTGCGTGGAAATCTCTTAAAGGGGTTTTCCAACCATATTTCAATTTGTAGACAATTAAAGGTTAAACATTTTATCAAATATAAGTAATTCAAATTTTGCAGAGTTTTAAAGATTTTCTTTAACCATCTTAGTACTGAACAATCTTTTGTTGTGATTGGTTGCCAATGGATACAACCATGAATGTGGGATTTTTCTATCCTTTGAGACTCATGATTTCCTTATTGTGGCCAGGTTATTGTCTTGTACATGTGCTATCATGGCCTGATAACCTGGCCACAATGAGGAAATCATGGTTGGGTTTTTGATAAGTCCCAGAATATGAAAAGTTGCTGCCTTCATGGTTATATTTAGAGAAAATCTTTAAAACTCTAAACTCTAACTTTTAATTGTTTACTAATTTAAATGTGGTTATGTTCATGGGAATACCCTTTTAAAAATAATACTAACAATACAAACAGTCTAGATGCTGCCATAGGCTTAGAGATCTGGTCCCTTAATAGGAAAGGTTTTACTCTACAAAAGGCGGATATCATGAACTCACACTATGTATCTGTGCCAGCAAATGCTATGGTAGCAAGAACTGTAATAAATAAATAAATAAATATTGCTGTGTACTTGCTCAAACTAAAGACGTGACTATAGGGGGAATAGGTTGAAGTCAAAGGGGCTCAAATAAGCAGACGAACACTATAAATGACATATGATAATGGCCCTTGAAAAAAACATTTTTGTATTGACGACCAAACCAATTGCTACACTAAGCATCCTTATAAATAAGGAAATACAATAGTGTCTCAATGGCCATTGTAAATATTCTAGCAGTGCAGATAAAATCTGCAAATAATTTCTGTTATGGCAATTTTTAGTGGATAACACGTGGCAAAATTATTGGACAGAAAAACTGTTGTTTAAGGCATACCTGACACAGCACCTAGAACCATGCGCATTTTAACCAAAATGCAAGGCTTTACATTGTGGAATTCAGTGCAGATTTCATGCAGTTTTTTTCAGAACATCTGTAATGTTATTTCCCTCTATCAAGTTGTTAAAAAATCTTTACCTACTTGTATTTTTTCATATCTGTTTATGACAGTCACCTTTGTGCAATATCAATGTAACAAAACTTTGCTGAATAGAATTTTTAACAACTTTACATAATAGGTCAAATTGAGATATTGGATTTATTGTATTCTTCTATTATATTTTCCTGCTTACTTCTGTGAAATGCGCCTTAAGAATATAATTTATAATATAACATGCAGTGATTTGATTTTATATACTGTATTACTACTGTATTGGGATTTCGCTGCTTATTAATAAATACATTTAGGCATAGAGAGCATTGTCTTACTTGTTTTATTTAGTTTGTGACTCCATCAACTAGTCACTAAGCACTTTTATTCTTGAAACATACTAATGGTACTGTACTATGCAGTCAGTGCAGTTCCCGATTGTGTATACTGTATATCTTTAAATATGTGTCACAGAATAGAGACCACAGGCTATTTTGGTGTCCTGTAAAAACTATGGCCAAAGAATAGCAAAACAAATATTAACATGCAAAATACCTTAATTTCATGTTTAAGCATATATTATGAGGCTATTACAAGCAGACAGCAACCAAAGACCTAGTCACACTTAAGAGCTGAAATATTTGGATCTTGGTACAATAGTCAATATGCAAGTTATTTTCTAAGGATACAGTAAACAGTAGAGAAGATTCTGGGTGTACTTATGGATAATAGAATAAATAACACCATTCATTGTCAATCAGTTACTTTTAAGGCCAGCAGGATATTGTTGTATTAAAATAGATATGATGTTGTAGGAAAAAGATGTAATATCACTTCACAAAGCATTGGTGCAGCCTCATCTAAAATATGGAGTTCAGATCTGGATGCCATAAAGTGAGAAAAGGTACAAAGGCCTCAAAATTATAAGAGGCCATAAAGACCTCAGTTATGAGATAAGATTTAAAAGGCACATGGGAGGGATATAATTAAACAAAGTTTGTCACCAGTAAATTGGTTATTCATATGTATATAAGGGGAACAGTGCTTTGAGTCTAAAGCTGAGTCCAAAGCCTATGCCTTGTCACGGTAGCAATAAACTTTATCAATTTACTCCAGTTCTCCCCCTGGGCTGGTGCAAAGCTGAGTGGGTCTGCAGTATACCTAATGGTGGAGGTACTCTCTCCCCCTGGGCACATCCTAGTTGTGGTCAGTCTTCCTGAGCCTGATGGGAGCTGGGGTGCCCATGATTGTTTTGCAGGTATAAGACCCAGAAGACTTCCTCCTGTCCTGTCTCAAAGTCTGGGGCATCTTGGTTGCAGCACAGGCTAGTCAGGTGCCTAAACGAGTCACTTTTCTTCCTCACTCTTCAAAGGCTAGGAGGGCTATAGGTCTCCTCCTTTGTTCCAGAAAGAATTGCCAAACTCTCACTCCTCACACACAGTGGCACAGCCCATTTAAGGGAGAAAACATGCATTACATGCACACAAAATATAAATTATGCACAAAAATAAAATACACAATATAAATTAACTATTTAGATTTTGTAGCACTCCCAGTCAGATGTTGCAATTCTCCCGGACATTAAAGTGAGCCATTCTCAGAGAGGAAGTCTTTGGGGGGGAGGGGAATATATACATTTGCTTCACTCCAATTAAGCCATGATGCTGTCTATATATATATATATATATATATATATATATATATATATATACAAATCATACATGTGAAAAAAATAAAAAAAATTAACATAGGCATTGGTCACCTTAGAGGGTGCTGATGTACAACTGAGTATCGTCCACTTCAGCAACACTGAAAACAGTATTGACTCTCACATACAGGCAGCAAGAGGGGGTAGCATAGGTGTAACAAGAAGGATAGGTGTCCCAAATATCCGACTCTGAGCAAGGGGTGTATAACAAAAGGAACAGTGTCCAGAGTTCCCAGTGATGACAACTATAACTGGGGCAGTGGGCTCCAGCCCAACTCACTCTAGGTAACTCCAGTCTAGCGGACATCTTACCTTTGGTGCTTCTCTGGGACCTTAATAAGGGGACCTCAGCAGGAGCCAGGAGCAGCATCAGAGATGAGGTTAATTTGTTCTTCTGGGATGGCATTGTCATTAAGGCTGAAAAGTCATCTGGGTCTGACTTTGCACATGGGTACTTACAGGAGGAGCACCTCTTCCCAAAATCTATAAGGTTTGGAAGGGAGCAAAGAATCCCATGAGAGAGGCAAATCTAGGCATTTGTCTCCCTGCAGACAGTGCACTGGGGCTACTATGAGGACTCTTCACTTTGCCTGGGTTTGGCAGAAGTGACCTCTGGCTCCACAGGAACAGTCTCCAGCAGACATAGTTTCATCCGATTATGGTGGACAAACTGAAACATTGTACCTTTGATTTCAATGATGTACACATTCTTGTCAGGGTATGGAATAGATGTGGTGATTTACAGCTCAAATTCCCACTTGGTGTCCAACTTCCTGGTACGGTGGTTGTTTATCAGTTAGACTTTCCCCCTTTTTAGAACAGTGCAGCCTTTGCACATAGGTAATTGTCCGCTTGTTTTTCACTGACTCTTTTGATCTGATTTTTCACAATTTCATGGGCTTCTGCTAGCTCAATTAGATGGTCAGTTTTAGGAAGCAGATTGATCTTGTCTGGAATAGACACTCCTAGGACAACATCAGCAGGAAGTTTTCCATGTCTGTCAAACATGAGGTAGCACAGGGTATAACCAGTAAAGATTGGCTTTGAGTTATTATATTCGTAGGCCAAAATGTGAAACAGGAGTGGTAAATCAGCCCGTTTGTGTGGGCTCTTAGGAGACAATTTGATTTATCTTCTTCATGCAAGCCACATAATTTCTGGAAGAGCTGTGATTCAAACACAGACCTTTTGTCTGTTAGGATCTTTTTGGGGAAGCCATAAGGTAGTAGAAAGGACTACCATAAGGCATCTGCTATCATCTTAGCTCTCAGGTTTCAGACAGGCACGGCTACAGCGAAACTAGTTTGATGATTGATTATGGTCATTGCATGGGTATAACCAAACTGGTCTCAAGATTGAGGTGGTCAATAGCTACCATCTCCAATTGTCAATGGCTTTCTATAGGATGGAGTGGAGCTCTCTGATCTTACTTCTCACAGCTTGCTAGTATACAGGCAACACACGCTCAACACCACTTCTAAACCTCTCATGCCTACCTGTGAAGGATCTGAGTCTTACCAGGAACCGTTCCTGGCCTACCTGAGATCGCTTCGATTACCTCACACCCACTTTCCGTGAATGTAGGTCCACCAGAGGATAATATGAGAGACGGGCCTTCTAAATTTTATATATTTATTAACCCCTAAATGGGTCGGCACTAGACACTTAACACATACATAGAATACATGCAGCGATTAACAAGCAGATACAAGTGAAAACAGCATAACACGGTACATAAAATAAAAATGGGGATAAAAGAAAGAAAAGTATATTATCAACACCAGCTTGTGAAGGTTTCTCTGGCCTCCAAGTGTTCAGCTAGGGCACGTATCTTATGGACATCCAGTAGCAGATGACCTTAGCTGAGTAAAATGGCAGAAGACCTTCTGGAACAAGTAGTTAGTCCATTTCTCTGAGCCCATGTGGCAGGCTCAGGGCACAGTCTTGGGCAAAGCATGCGTTGCTTACATGCGGTTACCCCTCGTTTAGGTCCACAACAAGGCCTCAAGCCTAGCTGCTTAGGCCGCATGTCAACCACATGGTCATCACATGGTTGCCTTCCCCCACAGCTGGCCTCCAAGAAGCGTGCATCTCCAAATTCACCAGACAACAGAGACTGGTTCAGCCTGGGCGGAGCCCTTTTGTCTCCCCTGGTCTCCTCCCTGAGTGAGGTCACCAGGGGGAGTGGCAATCATGCAGTCTTTAAATTTTTCGGTAACAATCCAGATCAGTGTGAGGAATTCTTGTTTGAAGGAATTGGAATTCTGTTCATGATTTTCAGCTCCTTTGAGGGAATGGCTGGTGAATGCTGTCAATCTCTGCTTTACTTCTTGGACTTGGGACAGGATAGCTCCCAGACACTTTCTACTGGCATCCGTATGGAACAATGTTTCCCAACCTTTTCAGACTACGGGCACCCCTGGAAAAAAAAAATTTCCTCAGGGCACCCCTACAAAATAATTTTTACCAAATGACAAAAATCTAGAGTTTTGATGTGGTTTTATAGTGCAGTTTTTGAAATTACAGCGGGAACCACAACAAAAATGCATGCATTTTTCTGTTGCAGTTTTAATGCAATTGTAACTACTTCACAACTGCACCATGTGAATGCATCCTTAAAGCTACACCATCTTATACTTTCCACCCAAAACATACAAAAATTCACCTTTTACTATCAACATGCTTCCTTAGTGGTTCCACATAGTATCATGCTCCCCAGTGGCCCACCACACAGTACATGCTCCCTAGTGTCCCTCAGATACATAATAATGCTTCCCAGTGGCCCCCAGACACCAAAAAAGGCTACCCAGTGCCCCAGAGAAACTTATAATGCTCCCCACTAGACCCCAGACAAGTAGTAATTCTCCCCAGTGGCTCCCAGGCAAGTAGTAATGTTCTCCAGTAACCCTCAGACAAGTAAAAATGTCCTCAGTGGCCCAGGGCCATTTTAACACATTGTTGGACCAAAGCAAAGGTTTCATAAGTGAAAAGCTGACAAAAACTGGGATTTTATATGGTGACATTCATTGGGTAAAAAAGTGTTATCTGACTAATGTAACTTTTTCACCTGTCACAGGTGTTTTATACGTTCATCTCTAGTGATAATCATTATTGCTATTATTTTAGCGTGTAACGGATATCACTAGAGAGGCAGTCGGCGTATTTTACTCTATAAAGATCAGGTATGGACAGGATAGGGACAGTGAAAAAATGTAAACTTTATTGATGGCTTTGTGTATGTGTTGTGTAAGTGTTTGGTGCAATTCTTTTGGTGCTGCGATCAGAACTATGGTAAACATCTGGGTCATAGCACCAATAATCTTCCTGATTAGGCTCAGGAGGTATTACATTATCTCTCTATGTGACAAACAAAGAGCAAAAGTTTAGTATGCTCTCTGATTAATAGCAAAGGGGATAACATGGACAAAAGTCCATGGTTTCTTATTGTCTCTGCAGCTCTGCTCCTTCCCCCTCCTGCCTCCTTCACGCACCTCTAAGATGCAGCCTGAGGCTGGAGGGGTAGGGCAATTTAAAGTCCCATATCTCAGGATAGTTAGGGCTATGAAGATGATCTTGGATTCATTTTAAAGATGAGAATCTCATCTTTAAAGTGATACCAAGATCATCATGATAGCCCTTTCAGGTTCGGAGCGATTTGCTGTTAAAAATGCTGTTGGGAATTGAGATTTGCATTGGAATCTCAATTCTGAACATCGTTTTCACCAGCGAATGGCTCCGGATCTAATACTCACCTCTTCTCGCTCCCCTGCTGTCTTTGGTCCCAAATCTTCAGGGAGCTGTAGGCGTGATGCAAGTGACGTCATCACATCATGCCTGCAGCTCCCGTAGAACAGAGGGGATCCATACGGATGGCTCCCTGCTTCATCATTGTATGCAACTGGGGCAGCCAGTTGAGGCAACCCAGAACGGCGGGAGGACTTTCCCACTGTCCCAACATGGCCCCCGTTCCCATAGGACCTGGTGCAAGTGCACCATTGGCCCTATAGTTGAAGCAGCCCTGCAGTGGCCCCAAGAACATAATAATGCTCCCTATCAGCCTCCAGACACATCATAATGCCCCAGTGGCCCCAAACAACTAATAATGCTTCCCAGTGGCCCCAGGCACCTAAAAATGCTCCCCAGTGGCCCTCAGGCAAGTAGTAATACTCCCAAGTGGGCCCCAGGCAAGTAGTAATGTTTTATAGTAGCCCCCTGACAACTAATAATGTCCTCCAGTGGCACCCAGACAACTAATAATATCCCCCAGTGACCCCCAGACAAGTAATAATGGCCCCCACACAAGTAAAAATGTCCCCCAGTGGCCCCAGAGTAGTGATAATGTCCCCCAGTGGCCCCCTGACAACTAATAATGTCCTCCAATGGCCCCCTGACAAGTGATAATGTCCCCCTGACAACTAATAATGTCCCACAGTGGCCTCCTGACAACTAATGTCCCCTAGTGGCCCCAGACAACTAATAATGTCCTCCAGTGACCCCCTGACAACTAATAATGTCCCCCAGTGGCCCCCAGGTAAGCAATAATGTCCCCCAGACAAGTAATAATGTCCCCGAGACAAGTAATAATGTCCCCCAGTAGCCCCAGGCAAGTAATAATGTCCCCCATTGGCAGCCAGGTAAGCAATAATGTCTCCCAGACAAGTAATAATGTCCCGGAGACAAGTAATAATGTCCCCCAGTGGTGCCCTGACAACCAATAATCTCCCACAGTGGTCCCCTGACAACTAATAATGTCCCACAGTGGCCCCCTGACAACAAATAATGTCCCGCAGTGGCCCTACACTGTAGTGCTATATAAATAAAAAAACACCACTTACCCATTCTCGGTTCCTGGAGATCTAAGATCCTTCTCCTTTGCAGATCGATGGAGCAGGTCTTCAATAGGCATCACTAGCTGATGCCTGAGTAATAGAGCAGTAAACTAAAGCCTTCCTGCTGTATAATTCTATTTAACTACATCGGCTTAGGATGCCGATGCAGTTAAAAGAAGGTATGTGTGACCAAAGTACAGATGGAGTTGACTGAATGCTTCTTGGTACTTCTTGGTTAAGACGCCATTAATCTGGCATGCAGTGGTGTTGGCGAAGCCAATATGCAGTTCTTCCCAACAAGGCATTGGGGAGTCCCATTGACCTGCCATATCGGTGGAGTTGGAGTCTCCATCAAGTCTTCCAAGTGACTGGGTGTCAATCAAATTCAGAAGACGAATATGCACCTTCTCTTGAGAAACCTTCACAAGGTTTGTGGCAGCCATATTCCTGAATGAGCATGGTACCAAAGCTAGGTTTCAGTCCCAGGTTTAAGGACTACTGGTCGGTTATCTTGTATTGGTTGAACTGCCAGGATATGAACGGCTTTCTCGGTCACCTTCTTAACAATGGCGGAGCACATTCGTCCCCTGTACAAAATGAGGAGCCTCTTCATTGAGGACCCTTTCATGAACAGTTTCAGTCTACCCACATAGATGATGGGGTCCCAATAACTTTGTAAGGGGTCAGGCTGTCCATTACTAGATATAACGTTCAACCTAGCTTACAGTAGCTGCATCAGCTGGTTATTGTCCCAGAATTCTTTAAATGTGGCTCTCTGTACATTTGTGACTTGGGAGTCTATGTCAAGAAGCGCAGCAATTGGAAATCCACTTGATGTGAATTGTGACTTCTGGACAGGGGCCAACATACCTAAGCAGCCACTCTGGATCATGTGGACCTACTGTTGCCCTTATACGTATCCTTCCACTAGAGGCATCACTTGACATATTTCCAGTGATCTTGGAAAACAGACACAATCTCTACTCTAAAAGGAACTATAAGAAAGTCAATACACACCATTTTAACTTTGGTCTGTCCGGACATTATATGTAATTTTTTTTTTAATACAGTCCTTAAAGGGATTCTATTATTAAAAAAAACGTTTTTTAAACTAAAAGCACGTAGGAATAGCCATAAAGGCTATTCATCTCTTACCTTTATTTTGTATGTTCTCCCCACCATTTTCAAATTATTCATTCTTTATACTAATTATGCTCAGAGAGCACAGTGGGCGTTCCCCCTATGCTCAGAGAACAGCGTCGTCATCGCTCCCAGCACCGCCTCTGTCTTCTCTTCCTGACGTCTCTGTTGTGTTTCTCCTCCTCTTCACTGCTTCAGCAGCCGACGAGCGCCGCTTCAGGAATCGAAATCTCGCGCATGCGCAGTCGGCTCTGCCACTTCGGGTTCGGGATTTCAATTCCCGAAGTGGGGCTCGTTGGCTGCTGAAGCAGTGAAGAGGAGGAATTTAACTGCAAGAATTTAACTTTACTTGAGCTGTTCCCTATAATTGCTGCGGTTGAACTCTGGGGGTCTGACTTTTGCAACTGTCACATTTGTTTTTGGCGTGATAATTGCTTTGTTGTTCATTGTATTAATCATTTGTTGTTTTATTCGGCTCCTGTTGCCTGCACTAGCATTTACCGGAGTATTTTTCGGACCATAAGACGTACCTAGATTTTAGAGGAGGAAAATAGGAAAAAATTTTGAAGCAAAAAATGTGGTAAAATATTTAATAACATAAATAACATATGGGAGTTGTAGTTTTGCAACAGCTGCAAGGCCACATTGACAGGTGGCCCTGCAGTGGAATTTGCCTATGTTAATGTTAGCCCCTTCCCACTGGTGGCAGTTTTCGATTTTGGTTTTTGACTCCCCATAACTTTTTTAATTTTCCATACACAGAGCCATATGAGGGCTTAATGTTTGAGGAACAAATTGTTCTTCATAATGGTGTAATTTATTATTGTGTATAATGTACTGGGAAGCTGGAAAAAAAATTCAGAATGGGGTGGCATTGGAGAAAAAGTGCATTTGTGCGAATTTCTAACAGGCTTGGTTTTTTTACGGCGTTCACTGTAAAGCCAAAATGACACGTCAACTGTATTCTATGTTTTGGTACAATTCCGGGTATACCAAATTTAGATAGTTTTATTTATATTTTAACAAAAATACAAAACTTTGCAAAATAATTTTTTTTTTCTTAAAGTCGCCATATTCTGACACCCATAACTTTTTTATATTTCTGTGTATGGGGATGCATAGAGCGTCACTTTGGGGAATGTCTATTGCTTTGATCACGTTTTATTCAAATTTTTATCAGAGGCGAAACAGCAAACGGCGGTTTGTCATTTTGATTTTTTTTTCTGCTATGGCGTTCACTGTATGGGAAAAATATTTTTATAGGTTTGTAGACCGGGCGTTTTCTGACACAGGGATACCTAATGTGTGTGTGTTTCACAGTATTTTTTGTTTTAGATACAGTCATATGAAAAAGTTTGGGCACCCCTATTAATCTTAATCATTTTTAGTTCTAAATATTTGGGTGTTTGCAACAGCCATTTCAATTTGATATATCTAATAACTGATGGACACAGTAATATTTCAGGATTGAAATGAGGTTTATTGTACTAACAGAAAATGTGCAATATGCATTAAACCAAAATTTGACCGGTGCAAAAATTTGGGTACCCTTATAATTCTATTCATTTGAATACTCCTAACTACTTTTTACTGAGTTACTGAAGCACAAAATTGGTTTTGTAACCTCACAGAGCTTTGAACTTCATAGCCAGGTGTATCCAATCATGAGAAAAGGTATTTAAGGTGGACAATTGCAAGTTGTTCTCCTATTTGAATTTCCTCTGAAGAGTGGCATCATGGGCTCCTCAAAACAACTCTCAAATGATCTGAAAACAAAGATTGTTCAACATAGTTGTTCAGGGGAAGGATACAAAAAGTTGTCTCAGAGATTTAACCTGTCAGTTTCCACTGTGAGGAACATAGTAAGGAAATGGAAGACCACAGGGACAGTTCTTGTTAAGCCCAGAAGTGGCAGGCCAAGAAAAATATCAGAAAGGCAGAGAAGAAGAATGGTGAGAACAGTCAAGGACAATCCACAGACCACCTCCAAAGAGCTGCAGCATCATCTTGCTGCAGATAGTGTCACTGTGCATCGGTCAACAATACAGCACACTTTGCACAAGGAGAAGCTGTATGGGAGAGTGATGCGAAAGAAGCCGTTTCTGAAAGCACGCCACAGACAGAGTCGCCTGAGGTATGCAAAAGCACATTTGGACAAGCCAGCTTCATTTTGTAAGAAGGTCCTGTGGACTGATGAAACAAAGATTGAGTTGTTTGGTCATACAAAAAGGCATTATGCATGGCGTCAAAAAAACACAGCATTCCAAGAAAAACACTTGCTACCCACTGTAAAATTTGGTGGAGGTTCCATCATGCTTTGGGGCTGTGTGGCCAATGCCGGCACTGGGAATCTTGTTAAAGTTGAGGGTCGCATGGATTCAATTCAGTATCAGCAGATTCTTGAGCATAATGTACAAGAATCAGTGACGAATTTGAAGTTACGCCGGGGATGGATATTTCAGCAAGACAATGATCCAAAACACATTTCTAAATCTACTCAGGCATTCATGCAGAGGAACAATTACAATGTTCTGGAATGGCCATCCCAGTCCCCAGACCTGAATATCATTGAACATCTGTGGGATAATTTGAAGCGGGCTGTCCATGCTCGGCAACCATCAAACTTAACTGAACTGGAATTGTTTTGTAAAGAGGAATGGTCAAAAATACCTTCATCCAGGATCCAGGAACTGATTAAAAGCTACAGGAAGTGACTAGAGGCTGTTATTTTTGCAAAAGGAGGATCTACTAAATATTAATGTCACTTTTCTGTTGAGGTGCCCATACTTTTGCACCGGTCAAATTTTGGTTTAATGCATATTGCACATTTTCTGTTAGTACAATAAACCTCATTTCAATCCTGAAATATTACTGTGTCCATCAGTTATTAGATATATCAAATTGAAATGGCTGTTGCAAACACCCAAATATTTAGAACTAAAAATGATTAAGATTAATAGGGGTGCCCAAACTTTTTCATATGACTGTATATTCTAGGGAAAGGGGGGCGATTTGAACTTTTATTTATTTTTATTTTTTTTTAAACTTTTTTTTTATTTATTTTTTTACTATTTTATTAGCCCCCCCCCAGGGGGCTTGAACCTACAATCATTTGATTGCAAGTCCTATAGACATTAGTATTGAGGCTGGTCATAGGACCAGCCCCTGAGGCTGTTTTAATACTTTGGGGGGTGCTCACAGGTCATAATGCCCGCGATCAGAGTGGACAGAGTTGAGCATTGTCTCCGGGTCTCCGCTGTACTTTACAGTGGAGACCTGGTAGCTATGGCAGCCGCTCTGCAGCAGCCCTGGCATGTTTGGAACAGGTTCGCACTATCGGGACACTGTCTCCTAAAAGCCCATGGCCCGCAGCATTGCCCCACTCCTGCCACCGGCTCCTGCAGCGACTATCCTGCTCCGTCACCCTCCCCACCCTACATTTGGACTATAAGACACACCCCCAATTTTCCTCCCGAATTTGGTGGAAAAAAAAAGTGCATCTAATAGTCTGAAAAATACGGTAGTTGCCTTGAGTTTAATAACGTTTTCAAAGCCCTGCATGTCCCAGGGGTTGATAATGTTTTAGCTTATTGTCTCACTTTCATTGGCAGTTCTGCTCCACAGTGGACGCACACAATATAAAATGCTACCCTGAGCTCCCTATGGTATATAATGCGCCACACAGTATAATATCATCCCCAGAGCCCCAACACAGTATAATGCCCCACAGTGGCTCTGCACAGTATATGCAGCTCAGAGCCTGCCCCCACTGCAGTATAATGCTCCCCAGAGCCCGCACACAGTATGATACCCCACAGAGGCTCCACACAGTATAATATACTCCCCAGATCCCCCATGCAGTATAAAGCTCCACAGTGGCCACACACAGTATAATATGCTCCCCAGCAAACCTACACAATAGAATATTCCCCACACAGTAGAATATGCTCCCCACAGTGCCCTCCCCAGTATAATGCTCCACAGTGGTGCCACACAGTATAATATGCTCCCCACAGAGTATAATTCCCCACAGTGGCCCAACATAGTATAATATGCTCCCTAGGGCCTTCCCCCACAAAGTATAATGCTCCACAGTGGTCCCACAGAGTATAATAAACTTCCCAGCTGCCCCATACAGTATAATAGGTTCCCCATAGTGCCCCCAGTATAATGCTCCTCAGTAGCCCTACACAGTATAATATACTCTCCAGCAGTCCCACAGAGTATAATAGGCTCCACACACTGCCCCCCAGTATAATGCCCCACAGTTGCCCTACACAATATAATATGCTCCCCAGAGGCCACCCCCAGTATAATGCTCCACAGTAGCCTCACACAATTTAATATACTCCCCACAGGGCCCCCCAGTTTAATGATCCACAGTGGTCACACACAGTAAAAAATGGTAATAACCTTAAATGGTATTTATTTTTTAAATAGGGCAGGGCTTTATTGAATATTTATTATTGAGATTTATTATTTCACTGTTTAATAAATACACTGCAATACTTCCGTATTGGAAGGGCAGACAGACAGACAGATGGACAGGCGAATAGCTAGATAGAAATAGATAGATAGATAGATAGATAGATAGATAGATAGATAGATAGATAGATAAGGTAAAGAAACTTCTTCATATTCTTAGCTGCATATAGCTAATCAAAAACAGAACTATTTTAGAAAGCACCTGAGTAACCGTATACCAAATGAAGATATCACCTCTAGCATTTGCCATTAGGTCTTAAATATTGGCTACAAGTATGATTACTCAAGGTCTAACTAACATAACTGTAATCTGCCTTATTATGTGATCTGATCTTGTTTTGAATGCACTGTCTGCACTCTCTCTTAGACATATAATTACTACATCTACTTCTTTAGACTATCTACCGACTTCAAAGCAGAATGACTTTCACATTAGGACTCTCATTCCTTCAGTATGACATTCATCTCAAGTGTGGTAACAGCAAATTAATCTTGCCTGTACACATTCAGGAGGTTGAAGATTATTAGTACAGTCATGGCCAAAAGTTTTGAGAATGACACAAATATTATATTTTCACATGATCTGCTGCCCTCTGGTTTTTATGTGTGTTTGTCAGATGTTTTTATCACATACAGAAATATAATTGCATTCATATTATGAGTAACAGAAGCTTATATTGACAGTTAGAATGAGTTAATGCAGCAAGTCAATATTTGCAGTGTTGACCCTTCTTCTTCAGGACCTCTGCAATTCTCCCTGGCATGCTCTCAATCAACTTCTGGACCAAATCCTGACTGATAGCAGTCCATTCTTGCAGAATCAATGCTTTAATTTTGTCTGAATTTGTTGGTTTTTGTTTGTCCACCCGTCTCTTGATGATTGACCACAAGTTCTCAATGGGATTAAGATCTGGGGAGTTTCCAGGCCATGGACCTGAAATCTCTATGTTTTGTTCCCTGAGCCATTTAGTTATCACCTTTGCTTTATGGCAAGGTGCTCCATCATGCTGGAAAAGGCATTGTTGAGCGCCAAACTGCTCTTGGACGGTTGGGAGAAGTTGCTCTTGGAGGACATTCTGGTACCATTCTTTATTCATGGCTGTGTTTTTAGGCAAGACTGTGAGAGAGCCGATTCCCTTGGCTGAGAAGCAACCCCACACATGAATGGTTTCAGGATGCTTTACAGTTGGCATGAGACAAGACTGGTGGTAGCGCTCACCTCTTCTTCTCCGAATAAGCTGTTTTCCAGATGTTCCAAACAATCGAAAAGGGGATTCATCAGAGAAAATGACTTTACCCCAGTCCTCAGCAGTCCACTCCCTGTACCTTTTGCAGAATATCAGTCTGTCCCTGATGTTTTTTCTGGAGAGAAGTGGCTTCTTTGCTGTCCTCCTTGAGACCAGGCCTTGCTCCAAGAGTCTCCGCCTCACAGTGCGTGCAGATGCACTCACACCTGCCTGCTGCCATTCCTCAGCAAGCTCTGCACTGCTGGTAGCCCGATCCCGCAGCTGAAACACTTTTAAGAGACGGTCCTGCCGCTTGCTGGTCTTTCTTGGGCGCCCTGGAGCCTTTTTGGCACCAATGGAACCTCTCTCCTTGAAGTTCTTGATGATGCGATAGATTGTTGACTGAGGTGCAATCTTTCTAGCTGCAATACTCTTCCCAGTTAAGCCATTTTTGTGCAGTGCAATGATGACTGCACGTGTTTCTTTAGAGATAACCATGGTTAACAGAAGAGAAACAATGATGGCAAGCACCAGCCTCCTTTTAAAGTGTCCAGTGGTGTCATTCTTACTTAATCATGACAGATTGATCTCCAGCCCTGTCCTCATCAACACCCACACCTGTGTTAATGGAGCAATCACTGAAACGATGTTAGGTGGTCCTTTTAAGGCAGGGCTGCAATGATATTGAAATGTGTTTTGGGGGATAAAGTTCATTTTCTAGGCAAATATTGACTTTGCAAGTAATTGCTGTTAAGCTGATCACTCTTTATAACATTCTGGAGTATATGCAAATTGCCATTAGAAAAATTGAAGCAGTAGACTTTGTAAAAAATAATATTTGTATCATTCTCAAAACTTTTGGCCATGACTGTATATATGTTTCGGTGATCCACATCCCCCTATTTGATGACCTAAATCCTACCCAGGTATACACCTTCTGTACTTTCTCTAACTCTTGCAGTTACTGCCTGGTTAACCCTCATTTATTCCCCTTTGGGATTTTCTCAACTTCCCTAATTCTGATCAACATTTCACTACTACCATGCAGCTCTAGTAAAATCATTGATTATAATGTTAATCTGTTTTCCCTTAGTCCAAACAGCAGCACAATATGGGGTATTTCTGCCCCTGTGTCCTGGTAGGACAGGCGGAAATTTTAATTTTCATAATTAATTAAGTGATACTCCCCTATAAGAGGCAAAGGAGACCTCCCCCCACTGTGTTAGTTATAAAGAATAAAGAAAAAAAACAACAATCCTTCCTAAGGGGGGGAAAAGCTTGTGCTGCTGTTCAGACTAAGGGAAAACAGATGAACATTATAATCAACGATTCCCTTACGTCCAACAGCAGCACAATATGGGGATGCAGCAGTATGAATGTCCAAAGGCAGTAGCCTCTGAACTATGGACATCTAACCGATAGAGTTTAACAAAAGTTAGTTGGAATGACAAAAAGCAGCTGCACAAAACTGCTCAAAAGGCAAGACCAACTCTCAGCCCAGGAGGCCAACACAGCCCTGGTTGAATGGACTCTGATGAATTTGGGTGATGTTAACCCGAGCAAAAATAAATTGCTTCCTTAATCCCTCTTGATAAAGAGGGTTTGGAAGCCGTGAGACCTTTGTCTCTACCATATATATTAATTAAGAGGTTCTCCAATCTTCTGAATGGCCGTGTACGCAGAAGATAAATTTTTGGAGACACCAAACTATATCCATTGTAAAGAGTCTTCCCCCCAGCTTGGAAGATGGAGCTGGGAAAGAAAACTGGTAAGGAGACCACCTGGTTGATATTAGCCTGAGAGGGCACCCTAGGGTCAAACCCAGGAAGAAATCTGAGCTGGACCCCAACGGAAAAAAATATATGGCTCTACAGAAAAAAGTCTGCAACTCTCGTATTCTTTTTGCTGAGGTAATAGCTAGCAAAAAAAAGTGGTTTTAAAGCCAGAAACTTAAGATCCCCCTCCTCCAATGGTTGAAATGGCAGGCCGCAGAGGCCAGAAAGAACTCTGGATAGATCCCAGTGTGAAACGGGAGCTTCAACCTTCCTTAGGTAGCTTTTATTGGTGGATTCTGCTCTTGCGCAGGAAAGGGTCTTCAGGACGACTTCTGACAGTCCTCTAGGGACTGAGAAACCTTCAGGCTGTCGGGTTGAATCTCCTCAGATCCTGGCACTTCTGAGTTCCTTGGAAAAAAAAGGTTCTGGATTGGGGGAAGCCTCCAATAGATCCCTCGACTCATGAGCATGAGTTGGGAACACCAAGCTCTTTTTGGTTATCACAGAGGCTTGGTCCTGTCTGACTTTCATCAATACTCTTGGTATCATGGAAAGTGGAGGGAAGATGTACGCCAGCCTGAACCTCCAAGGGATGGACAGGGCATCCACTGCCAAGGCATAGTCCTCCTGATACAGTAAGCCAAACATCTCTACTTTGGTGTTGAATCTGGTCACCATGAGGTCTACTTCAGGGAGACCCACTTCAGGGTGATCTGGTGGAACACTCTTGATTGAGTGACCATTCTCCAGATTCGGTAAGACCCTGACTCAACTGATCCGCTACTATGTTGAAGGAGCCCTTGATGTGAACTGCAGAGAGATAGGTCAGATTTTTCTCTGCCCAGGTGAAAATCAGACTTGCCTCCCTGAGAGGGAGAATTATCTGGTGCCTTCCTGTTTATTACGGACACCAAGTTGACGGACCGCATCTTGACAGCTCTTCCTCTGAGAAGAGAAGAAGAATGGAGGAATGCCATGTAACTGCTCTGAGTTCCCTCCAAATGGATGATGTCATCCTTTCTAGCCTGCTCTAGACTGCTTGTACAGTTTTCTCATACAGATGGACTCCTCATCCTGAAAAGGATGCATCAGTCAACAGGGTCCAACTAGGTTGGACCGTGGACATCTGACTTTCAGGTGTATTCACCAGTTGAGAGAAAGACAGGTTCTGGGAGAAAGTCTGATCCTCTTGTCAAGACTCAGAGGGCCATGATTTCAGATCCCCAGTACTTCCGGGGGACGCATATGCCATAAAGCGGAAGGGACTGCAGCGGCTGAGGCTGACATGAGTCCTAGAACTCTCATAGTTGTTCTGATGAACATCCGAGTGTCTTGAGAAGATACTGAAGCACTCTGATTATCTTTTCTCTCCTTGTTGGAGGCAAAGAAATTTCCAGGCGACCAGAGTCAGGCTGAACCTCAAGGACTTCTTCCGTGTGGAAGGAATTACCTCTGACTTCTCCCGGTTATTAACCTAGATACTGGAGAAAGACACAGTTGTCTGCAGGTGCTGGAGCAGGATGGTTTCTGACTAGGCTTTTATAAGCCAGTCGTCCAATATGGCACTATGAACAGACCTTGAAGTCTGAGTGCAGCTGTTACTGGAGCCACCACCTAGGTAAAGGTGTGGGGAGCCGAGGAAAGTCTGAAGGGCAGAGCCGCAAACTGGAAAGGTCACCTGTGATCGCCAATTGATACAGCAATTCTCACATACCTTCTGTGAGGAGGATTACTGGAACACGCAAGTACGTGTCCTTTAGGTCAAGGGTGACAAAAACATCGCTTTGCAGAAAGGATGTGACCCACTTCCCAGTCTCCCAGAAATGCTCTTTTCTAAGAAGAGACTTAGATATATTAGGACTATAATCATATATTGGTAGTAGGAAGTCTAGAGAGTAGACCCCAAACCTTCTTCTGAGGGGGGAACTTTTTTCAAGGCCCCCTTGCCCAGGTATTCCAAAATGGAACTTTCCAGTATAACCTGCTTCAGTGCAGGAAGAAAGCAGGTTGCGATGAATCTGTCTTGTGACGGGCGAAGAAAATTGTCTGCATAACCCCGCTGTATTACTTGTAAGACCAAAGATCTTAGATCTTCTCCTGCCAGAAGGAGAGAAAAAAAAGGGAGAGGCATCCCCCCAACAGGAATATTTGCCGCTACAGGAGGCGAGAAGCTGGCGACAACAGCCAGGCTTCTTTCTGTCCCCTTCCTTGGGGAACTTTACATTCAGCCCCTCAGGACTGATATCTAGCACACCTCTGATATTGGAGCGTAGATTGAGGCAGTTGCTGATAGCTTCTGTCCCGGCCAGAAGATCCTGCTTTTCCTCTAAAAGACTGCGGAAGGCATGTATCCTTTTTATCGCAAGACCTTCCATGATGTCGTCCAGGCCTCTGATAAAATGTTTGCACAGCTCAAAGAGTAGGGAGCATAAGTTATACTTGGACGCATTGTCCGCTCTCCAAGGCTTCAATCATAACGGCCTTCTAGCAGCTGTAGAGAGGGCCAGAGATTTGGCGGCCATCTTGGCTTGGTGTACGGAAGCTTCCGCTAGATAAGGGTTAATAGATTGTCTGGAGACTCCGGAGTCAATGTCCCACTTCAGTTGGGCCAGATCGGAGCGCAGCTTATACGCTAGCTCATTGGAGGCGATGCCTACAGAAGCCTGAGCAGAGGTCGAGGAATAAGCCCTTCTAAGGGTGAACTCCATGCGACTATGCATAGAGATTTGGAGATTGGAGCCAACTTGCGCAGCACAGTAGAGCAATTTAATTACCGCCATATCCACCTTAGGCGGGGGATCCAACAATCCTGCTGAGGGAAATAGGGTCCTAAATCTTCTGGATAAATAGGTGGCACTTTTTGGGATGTCTCCACTCCCCTGTCAAAGTTTTATCCAGTGTCATGTCCACTTGGAAGGCCAATAGGCCCCCTATTGGTGGAACTAGAGGCTTCCCCAATTTCAACACCACGGTCTCTGACCAGATGGACTTCAGCAGCCTAGGTATCCTTACCAAGGTAAAAAGAGGTCTGCTGGAATCTTCTGAAGTGTCTTCATCAGGCGAGTGCGTCTCATTGAGTATGTGAAATTCCTCCTCTGATGGAACTGACTGAGAATGTCTCTCAGTATGAGTCTTCTTAGAGATCTGAGAAATCAAGTCCCAGATTTTTTTGATGCTCCTCATACCATCAGGCAGAGGAATGTCGCACTCTGTATAAGTAAAATGTTTCAGCTTAGAGGAGCTTTCCTTCCTGGAGTTGCGGCTGCCACCGGAAGCAGAGGAGGACATGACTCAGAACAGTATCAGGAGACTGGAAAAAATGCAGACAGTAGCAAACAAAAGGAAGCGTACAGAGGCCTCCCTTATACTGTATAAGAGACAACCATTGTCTCAGGAGGAATGTTTAAATAGGTAGGGAGAAAACCATACTCACCCATAAAATTTATATACACAAACTCTTTTAGAGACCCTTAACAATGGGGTCTTTAATACCGCTACAGTGGCAAGAGAATGGAATAAAACTAGTCTGGTAATGCAATACAGCAGTACAGAAAGTAGGCTGCAGAAGTGTAACAGAAAAAAAACGGTCCCAGGAAAACAGGACCCACAAAAAAGTTCCGGAGCTGAAGTGACAACATCACTTTCCCCGTCTTTAACCTTTCTCTTTCTCTTTCTCTTTGCTTTAATTCCACTGCTATAGCAAGTGTGGTGTGTTTTCATGGCAGTCTGTGATTGAACCATAACTGCATCAGAGGGCAGTGTAGGGAACTTGTGTCTGAGACGCTGTGGTCTGTTGTACCTGAGCACAAACACCTGAAGCATAAGCTCTGCTGAAAAGCTTAGCCAGGCCAGGAACATACAGGTTAAATATTAACCCTGCAACACAGCTTCCAAGGCCCAGAAGCAGACACACACCGCATGCACAACCTGCCCAGCCGCAAACATCTCACTTGAGATCCGACGAGGGCAGACACCCAGCTCAGAATGGCCACTGACAGAGAGTGCAGCAAGGAGAAACAAGGAAGCCTTAGGAGTAAAAAGCTCCCAAGGAAAGAGATGAACAGCAAAAGAGGAGAAAGTTACCAAAATGTAGTTAACCCTCCAAATCCTTATTAAGAAAAAATGGGAGGACAAACAGCCTCCCTCCACCTGTCCCACCACACAGGACAGAAAAAAACACAGTGGGGGGAGGTCTCCTTTGCCTCTTATAAGGGAGTATCACTTAATTAATTATGTAAATTAAAATTTCCGCCTGTCCTAACAGCACACAGGGGCAGAAATACCCCATATTGTGCTGCTGCTGGACGTAAGGGAATCATTCTTGTCTCCTTTTTGTGCCATAACTTTTGTAGTGTTTAAGCTTTTGTTCAGAAATCTATCAAAATATCCATTTTTTTAGTTCTGTCATAGGAGCAGAGAAATTGTAAAAGTGTATTTTCTATCATATGACAGACAACAAAAAAAACCAGTGGATCTCCCTAAATTATAATGGTGTATCTATTAAATCATGTTTCTATTTTTCTATGTTTTTTGATCATTTTGATTTATTGCATTGATATGCTAAATAAAAATACTCATAAGCAGGTTTTAGTAAAAAAAAAAACAAAAAAACGGGGGTATCAATATAAAAATAAAGTTTGTTTGAACTAAAATAAAATTGTAATTCATTATATAGTTAAGTTACATAGTTGATAATGTTAAAAACACAGCAAATCCATCAAGTTTAACCTATAATGTTATAGTATTCATCCACAGAAAGACAAAACAATCATGAGGTGAATGACAATTGTTCTGCAATATGGGAAAAATCCTTCTAAATCTAACACCCATTTTGACAATCCTTTTACAAAAATATACTATAATCTAGTACTGATATGTATTAGGGTCTTGCCAAACGTAGCAATACCCTGAAACTACTGCAGGGGTCTGGGAGGAAGGACAGAGACAAGTGAGCCCTAATCTCACCCCAGCCACTGTCCCTTCCTATTGCCTCAGTTACCCTAAACGGTAAAAGGACAACCTGAAGACAAGCCCTATACTGAGTAAGTGAGCTTAGGTAAAAAAACAAAAACAACAACGCCGAGCGGCACATAGGGTAATATTGTTTTTACAAAAAGTTGAATGACACAATGTAAATTGTGTTCAGAAAACGTGGGAAGAATAAAGTGACTAGGACGTGTCCACTAATAAAGGTTGAGAGGAGGTGGATAAAGTGGTAGAGTGGGTCCACAATGCATGGGCATACACCTGAATGGGTATAGTGTATATCAATATCCCCTCAGTTGATTAGCCCACTAGTAGTGGATTGGCCACAGTGTAGATAAACTCTCACCTTGAATGGTTAGGTATGGTATAATGTCGTATATTTTAGTGGAATGGTCCAAACTATGTCACAGGATGAGGGAGCAGCGGGACCTCTAGGCGTCAGGATCTCCTGGATCCAAACGGTATTCCAAATGTAGAAATGGTAGGAGTGACTACAAAAAAAGAGAGGTAGGGGACCGCGCTTCACCAAGGTTGCTTTAATAAACTCTAAAACACAACGCGTTTCGAGGATTAATGGTCCTCTTTATCAAGTGTACAAGAGACTGGTTAAAAAAGGAAATAAACATGAACAAATAAGAATAGAAAAACAGTCCCCTACCTCTCTTTTTTTGGAGTCACTCCTACCATTTCTACATTTATACTGAGTAAGTGACACACAGAACAGAACAAGACAACACAGAAGAGTGAGCAAGCCAAGGGGTCGGTAACAAATGAGCAATGCAGTACAGAATCACAATCCAAGAGAATAGTCACAAGGCAAGCCAACAGTCAGAGAATAAGCTAACAAAGTAGCATGGGATATAACAAGGAGAGCATGCAAAGACAGTGCAATAACCGGCAACTTGCTGAGAAAGTGACATCCCGTATATAGAAAGTCTGGGCCCAACCCCAGACCTGATAGGTACACAGGCTGTCAATCACACAGGCCTGGAAGAGATTAACTCTATGCAGTCCAGAGAGAAATGCTCAGAACACGTGTGTGGCCGGAAATCCATTACATTGTCTAGGACCATGTTCAGACTGAGCAACAAAAAACCTACACAAGGAACCAAACTGAACACGCCTCCTTCACCGCAGCATGCGAGCAGAGGGTGGCGCAGAGACGTTACAGATATGGGACCACTTCTAAGCCACTAATCTCCACTGCTGCCAGTTCTGCTTGTATGCTTTGACAATGTGAATATGGCAATCAATCATAGTTATTTGATGTTGTATCAACCAGGGCAAAGTTTCACAATGTTGTGAGTCAGATGGACACAGGTTTCACATAATGTCACAAGGACATCACCTCAATACATACAGTTTATAAACAAAAGGGACTGGGGTAACCAGATGCAAAGCAGGCATTGTCATGTGAGGGATACTTGAGTCCTCCAGAAGAAATTATTTTGCCTGCCAACCCTCCCTTGATACAGAACATGTACATTTATGATTTTAATGCCATTATAATCTTTATTACTATGATTGATATGATATGATACACAAATTATCTGTAAAGTATATTAGATTATTTGTGAAAGAAACCATTAGAAATAGGTGATGGTGGACTAGTCCTACACTGAAAGCAGGAACGGCTCAGAATCATTTTCTGAACTTGGCTAGCAGAATTAAGACCTCTTTTGCTGAGACAACATATACAGAGGAGAAGACTTTGACTTGTAATCTTGTTGAAGGTATTTTACCTACTAAGCAAATTTTCTGACTAGTAATTACCTATAATATAAGATGTACTGTAGAGTCTAAACATATTTGATGAATGGTTTAATTGTGTTGTTCTTAAAATCCTGATAGTAAACGTCTCTCGGGTATCTGTGATTGGTCCCGTCCACATCAAATACCTCTTAAATGCTGAAATCAACCAAGGACTGAAGTGATAGATGCATATGCTATATTCTACAGCATTGAGTTCACATGCTCACCAAGGTAATGTTCTAGACTTTATCCGCTATTTATACCAAGATGATATTCTCTTCAATAAACATTAGAGTTAAAGTGTGCATTGCTGCATCAAACATTATATTTCTTCTCTACACAGGTTTGGTTTTGGTCTCATCATCAAGCGGAATGAATACATTGCACAAGAAATCATGCAACTCCAGGACATAAAACATATATATAAAAAAGGATCAAAAGGGCAAGAAAAATTGTAAGTTTTATCCTGAAGAAGGTGACTTGAGCAACACCCCATGTAGCAATTCAAAATAGTCTTTAACATTGTCTAAGATATTGTGTATTTTATGTGTATTAATACTCAATATTATATTTAATACAATAATATTACTGTATATGAATATTAGTTATTTTGGGACAGACACATGCCATTCCTTCAGTTTCAAACCAACTGCTACGTATTGAGGTCTATAATAGTAAACCTACTGTATATTATTAATTGATGTGACAAATGGAGTTTCTCCATCATGTTCTCTTTTGTGGTTGGGTTATTACATTTTCTCCAGGCTTTGGGCTGTAAGACTTACATTGTAGACATCACTAAGTGAGGAGCAGATAGATAGATAGACTGTTGGACTGGATGATCTTTGGCCCCCCACCAAAGCAAGTGATACTGAGCGCCCACCATCCATCTATACAGATAAAGCTATGTCCTTTTAATTCCACACACATCATATCATCTATAAGGTCTAATAGGGTACTTGTAATGAACCCATAAGAAATAGACCATAGTGGCTCCAAGGAAGGTCCAAATAGGGTTGTTATCTGCTGGATTTTTGGGGCCCATTTTTATGCCAGAAGGAAGAGCCTCTGGTGGATCAGCCCAACCATAGATAGATAGATAGATAGATAGATAGATAGATAGATCAAAAAACATGCAGCACTCTAGCTAGTTCCAGGTGAAAAAACAAAGGGTACTTTATTCACCTATTGTGCTTTGCATAAAGTACCCCTTGTTTTTTTTTTACCTGGATCTTGCTGGAGTGCTGCATGTTTTTTTTGATTATTCACAGGACTTGGTCTGTGCTTGGAGCCTCTGTACTCATTTTCTGGGACAGAAAGATAGATAGATAGATAGATAGATAGATAGATAGATAGATAGATAGATTATAATGGCCTTACATAACAACATTTCACAGTACCTCCAAGTAAGTTTTATTATCCATTGTGGCCAGGTCAGAATCTGACACCAATCCTGGATCATGTATTTAATCTAGAATTTTTAAAAAAAATACATTAATGGGGTTGTCCAACAGAAATAAAAAAAAATTAGAAAAGGATTACAATGCTGTAAAAAAAATCATACTCACTTCACCAATTCCCCCCTGCTCCAATTTCAATGCTTTCCAGGTCATCCACCAGTCTTTACTTTCTGGTTCCCCTCAGCATGCAATGACTGCATAGTCAAATAAATGGCTGATATGGGTCACCGATGCAGCCAGTGATTATTTTAGTGGTCATTTCCTGAGCAAGAAAAAGAAATTGGTTGGGGTCCATGGAAGCTCCGTGCTCCACCATCGTATTAATTTTTTTCTATCTCTGCCTCCATTTGCCCTGTGGTTAAATCTGCCCTGCTTTAAACCATTAGAGTTAGTGCTAACCATTTTGACTTGTCATCTTTTGGGAAATCCCTTTACCAGATTATTGCAGTGATAAGTCTTATTAATGTAGATTTTCATAAACTTCATCAATTGTCTTTTGATTTAAAAAAAAGCTAAAAAAATAAACCCATTTAAAAAAGTAAGGGTTTTACAAACTTTTTGAGAGATACACTTTCAGAAATATATTTAAAAAATACAGTCTGACAAGTGATACAGTTATTTGCGAATGTTGGCTCATACAGCAAACCTGGAGCTACCTGTTTGCATTCTTTATGGGAACAAAATATTCTCCACTTTCTTTCTGTTAAGGCCTTACACATATGCATCCAGGCTAGGACTGGCCCCTCAGGGAGCAAGAGAATTCCCTTGGTAGACTCCTGAGTCAGGGTGGAACACTGAACCTGGGTAGATCTGCAGCTGTCCACCCCGCGTACAAATGGCACACAGCACAATACACTCTGCACTATGTACATGCAGCAGGATCCATCTTCCCAAGGCAACACATTCCGAATGTCATCACTGCGATGTCCACATTGCCACTTTGTTCACCAAAAATACTAGCAAGGGGACATGGTTTTATGGCAAGTCTTAGCACAAACTGTGCTTTAACGTTTACATTTGGGAAAAATTCAATGTGAAGTTTTGGCTGAATAACCAAGACAAAAAGGGAGCATATTATGTCCATCTGACAGCGTTAAAATACTGAAAACAAATGTATATGGAGACAGTTTGTGGGAGAAAATGTCTTTTTTGTCCGACAGAATTTTTTTCACTTATCAAAAATGTACAGATATATAGAAAGATAGTCCTCTCTAGTGATAATTGTTACCATTATTACTGTAGCATGTAATGAATATTGCTAGAGAAGCAGTAATCATATTCTATGCTAAAGATTACGTATGGACATGATAGGGAGAATGTAAAATGTTTATTTTCTTGATGTTTCTGTCTGTGTTAAAATAGTTACACAAAAGCTTTGTGACAGCACAATCCAGACACTAATAACCATCTGGCTGGTGACACCACAAAATGGTCCAATTATGCCTCCACTATATATACTGCTCCTATTCCCAACTATGTCTATAACTGTATCACAGCTGGAACTGTGAACCCAGCTTTAGTATGATACCAGAATCTTAGTTCTAGGTCGTATACAGTCCCATATACAGGTATTTGAGGTGCAACCCTTCACCTCCCACAACCACCACCAGCTTTAGCAAAAATATCAGCCATGAATGAGTCAGTAAGAATAAACTACCAGTACTGGTTACAGAGTAGAAATACTGATTATGCTGGTAGTTTACCAGCCAGGTGGCAACCTTACCCATTAGCAATCATATTGTACCATCTTCCTTATGTCTACGCTTGGCACGGTGTGAGCTTGTATCCCCAGTTCATAAAGCTAGGAGGCAAGAGCTACTCAGAGAATCTGTAGGACAGTAGCAGTCTTAAGCAAAGCAGTAGACTAATAGTGAAAAAAATGTGTTGTAGGTATTTATGGATGGGGACCGGAAAGATAATATTTACACGTAGATTTACAGTGGGTCATAAGCATCCCATTCCGACACTGCATGCATGAAGTATAACATCAGTTATTTCACCTGGTGTTATTTTTTTCCAGTGGTTACCATGAGATGATGTTTCTTGTGTTCCTATGCCTCCTGCAACCCTCTGCTGCTATTCCTGTAAGTCATATTTACAGCTTTCTCTAATAAACTTATGTTTGGATCTATGCAATAACTTCATGTACTTTTCCAGATGCAATTTCCATACAGAGGAAGTAATAGTGAAGAGGTAAGAATATTCCATTCAGCTGGTCAGGACAAATTTACTTGCAGATACAATTTAATTAATAAAATGTAATTTTTATCATGTATAGGGGCCGCAGTATGGACCCTATAACTATCCTAATCTACAGGTAAGAGAAAACACCAAATACTGTATAACAAATAAGAAATGATCAGCTGTAGATTTCACTAAATAATACTGTTCTTAGATGTCTCAAGCAGGTCCTATGTATGGATTTGGCCTTCCACATTATGCACAGATGATCCAAATGCAACAAGCATTATCACAACAGAATTTTCCATGGCAGCCACAAGGAAAAGGTCAAACACAGCAGAATAATCGGGAGACCATAGCCCCTCAAATGCCAACATTCCAGAACAAACCACAGCACCAATTTATTCCAGCACAACAGCCACAACATGTAACAAAACAGCCACTTCAGCTTCCCCCTGCTCCAAATTCACAGACACCACCGGTAAGATTGGAAAAAGAACTTTGCCATAATATTTTACCTGTAAATCTGTCTCCTTTCTGGATATAGGTTTTGTTAGTGATAACAGACGTAGAGGAGAGGAAAGCAGCCTGATCATTAAAAATATAAATATTTTCTTTATATATGTGCATAATATGACAAATATAACATTTCTTATATTCACTTGTACTATTCATTTATAAAAAAAAGTTTCATAACTGTATTACACTGTAAATATTGTGCAGTAGTAGATGAAATCTGTTTTTTTCTGCATCATATTACATTTTAGGGCAACCAAGATTTTCTAGTGTAAATTCATTAAAAAAAGTAGGCATTGAGGCTGAATGCTATATTTATACAACCACTCAGATGCAAAAAATAGGGGTTGAATAAAGTGGGTGGGACACCAGAGTTGTGCCAAGAACAGCTCAATCATTTACTAAAGTTGACATATTTTGAATTTGGAAACATTGACAGATCCAAACTGTGCCAGGAAAACTGAATACTGTTCCTTACATATTAAAGCTGAACACTGGGGATGCCAGCAGCAGAATACCCTGTAGGTTATCAGGTTATCTTATACAGACACCTCCAGTAAGGCTGGATAAAATCATTTCTCCATAGATTTGTATGTTAGCAGTAACTAACAAATCCCTTCTAACAAAAAGGGATTATCCAAAGAGGAAAACCCCTTTAACCTTAGTAACAGTATAAAGAAAACATTTAACATAATGCCATATCATTGTTCACTAAAATGTATGACTTTTTTCTGTTAAAATAAGTATATTATATTCAGCTTGTTATATGTACTTTTCTACAGATGTTTCTACCATTTGGAAATCCAATGAACCCATTCTGGCCCCAGGTAGGCAACAACTATATCTTGAAAAAAAAAGTTTTGAACAGATATTGTGATGGCTGACAACTTGCACAAGTTCTAGAAGGGACTGGATGCAAAATTTCCACAAGATATGGGAACTAGTATTCTGGGATGTGAAATAAATTTAGGGATCTATTTTGATTGACATATTTAGAGCTGGGAAGTAATTGTTTTCCCTCATATGGGGCAATTGGTATCCAGGTTCATGTTTTTTTTCCTTCTTCTGGAACAACATGGTAGATTTATAGGTTGAACATGAACCTATAAATGTGTGTGTATATGTAAATATATATATATATATATATATATTCATTGCACTGTTAACAGTATCAGGCCCTGTTCACACCTTGGAATCTCCATTGAAAACAATTGGAGCAGGATGCTGGAAAAAAAAGCATCCTGCTTGATTTTGCCACGGATTCTGCAGCTGATTCAGAGGCCGCGGCTTGAGACTCCCCATTGATTACGTCCATTCCTTTAGGCCAGAAGTGGACCAGTACTGTAATAGTGCCTGAGTAGTGCCACCCACAGGTAATAGTCCCCCCACACACACATGTAATATTACCTGTGGGAGGGCAATATTAAATAATAGTGCCCCTTAAGTAATATTACCTGTGGGAGACCACTATTACTATCACTATGGTCCCCCGCCCCAAACCACACTGTACTGAGCTGTCCATACCATCAAGAAGTTATGCATGGAGAGAGAACTCCCTTAATAAAGTATAGGTTAATATATAAATGTACTAATTAAATATGTACTTTATTGTGTTTTATTATGAGCCGCCCAATTGCCCCTACCCTGCCCCGCCACCAAAGACCCCACCCCCTGCCAGGCCACAGAAAAATTGTCCTACATTAAAGTAGTCCTTAGTACAAAAAAGGTTGGGCACTGCTGCTTTAGGCCTAATCAGTGATGGAAAGCTGCAATAGAATCCTGATGTTCTGCATCCACCATCATGAGCCGGGGGGGGGGCAGAAAATAAAGAGGAATTCGAGGCAGATGTCCACCTCAAACTCCTCTTTACTTTCCAACGTCTAAACAGATTCTGTCTACTTGTATGTAATGGACTGCATTACAGTCCACTACAGTAGGTCTGCTTCAGCAATAAACAGACAATTTTGGTTGTTTTTTGCTGTGGTGCACATGAGTTGTTCCAAAAGGGGCCCACTGAGGCTCTGTCACCCAAGGGCCCACACAAACCTGGAGCTGGCTCTGCATTGGGCCATATGGCCTGCCTATTAACTCCATGTATAAATCAGAATTTGCCTGGAATTTCAAGCTCTTATCAGTGGAGGTCCTGAATTCTTAGTCAATAAGGAGTCAGTGCACTGTCAGTGCACTGTAATTCCAACCCTTCTTCACATAAAAGAAATGTGCATCAAGTACAAATCATGCTAGGTACTTGACTGTCTATGCCAGTGACCTCCACTGACCTCCTTCAGAGCAAGCAACCCTCCCAGACCTGTAGGTGGGAGACAGCACATCTATTCATCTTCTGCTTTTAGACACTTCTACCTCAAAATCTACTCTCTGGTGACTTTTGCTGAGCTGGAGTTTTGAAGGTGTGAAATAAGTTCTCTGGGGGTGTCTGTCACCAGAACAGTCACTATTGAACTATAGGCACATCCAGATAGCCAGGGTTCATTGTGCCTGGTTCAGGCGTCACTGATGCTCACATCACACTTCCCTGTTATGATTGACAGGGCCAGATCATCTCAGTTATAGCAGGGAGGGAAGGACTGGGCACTGGGAAGCACAGCTTTTTGATGCAGAGAGCAATTGTGATGCTCTCATTGCACCAAATGGCTCATTAGCTTTTCAGCAAGAAAGACAAGATTTCAGAAATGGAGATACCAATTGGGAAGGGGAAAAAAATCATATTATTCATGTGAATGTCAACTGTCTGACAGGTCAATCGTGGTAGTTCTGTGGACTCCATTTAAAGGAGTTGTCCAGGATTTTTTTTATGTCTCATCCTTAGGCTAGGCCATAAATATCTGATTGGTGGGGGCCTATAGCAGGCCCTCACATGGATCAGATGTTTGGGTTGCTTCCAATCTCTATACTGAGCCAAAAGCATATATCTCCGTGCCTTGCTTAGTAGATGGATGGCTAACTGCAGCTCTGCTCCTATTGACAGGTACCAGACACAGTCCTGAACAGCTGATCTGTATGTGTGTGTGTGTGGGGGGGAGATCTATCGGCTCCATACCAATCAGACATTTATGTATACTATCCTTAGTATAGGTCGTTTAAAATGGGTATGGGTGGTGTTAGGGATGTGGCTTTACACAAAAAATTGACAGAATTGGCACATAGCATATTTGTGAGCACACAGCAGGGGAATGCAAGGGAGTAGAAAGATAAAATATTATATATTTAGTATTAAAGTCTTTTAAGGTATTTACTGATTTATTTAGGGGTCTATTTAAGTGATGATAAATTGCTCAAATTAGAATAGCAATAAATATGTAACTAAATTCTGTATTTATAATTAAGAAAGCTTATACATGTTCTGTGTATTTTTATTTTTCCATTAACAAAGTCTTCATAATGTCACACTTTCCATAGGGCAATTATTTTGGCTTCTTAGGACTGGGGGGAAGACAACCATATAATTCTGAAGAAGCAAATGAAGATGAAGAACCAGCAAAGGAGAAAGAACCACCAAACACAGAACCCCCAGTTACAGAGTCTAACAACACAACAATAGCTGACACTAATACAACAACAGTAGACCATAGACTAGGAAACAATACAGTACAAAATGAAAGTTTAGTGGGTATAAATCCACTTAATCCAAATGTTAGGTTAGATGGGCAAAAAATACCTTCATCAGGGGGATCATTTACAACTTCTATCCATGGGAGACATGTAAACATAATACCTGGTGCACCAAGGACACCAAACCATATTATAAGATTACCAAACAGTATTATAAGGAACCCACAGCACAGGTATTATGCCATTAACAGAGTTCCTTTGGGAAATAGAAATCAGCAAAAGCAACCCCTTCCTTCAAATCATGTAATAAATAAAGCTTCACCAATACATCTTCGGCATTCTGAAAAAAGAGAATTTGCCAGAGAAGAAACATTTCCTTATCAAGAAAACGGCATGAGAAGAGTAGTAATTCCTGGAAGTAGTAATGTAAAGGAAATATTGCATAGTCCTAAACATACAGTTTTTCGAAATAATGTCCAACAATACCCTGGAAATCGTAAACCAATAGCAATGAGTCAACAAAGGGAACATCCAAACAGAGTTACAAATAATGTGGCCAATCGCAATGTATTAATAGTATACCCACAAGATCCATATCCCCAGGATCCTGTTTTTCCAGATGAAAACATAAATATTCCTAGAGGCATTTATGCAAATGACCAAAATGGTCTTTTCCAATCAAAACCAAGTGAGGCAGGACAAAATGCACATTTTGCTGAACACAATGGTGCCACTGTAATCCAGAACAGCAAAAGTGGACCTATTACCACAGACAGTGTGTGGAGCAATAGACACCATTTACCAGAAAATAGCAAAGGAGATTCTGGGCCTCTGCACGAAACTGTATATTTAGTAAGTTCTTTTCCATCAGTTAATGACCCTCATAATAACCCAAAACAAGATCAGTGGGAAATCCCTGCATACCAAGGAAATACACACTTATCAGCAGGTCAGAGAGAAATTGATATGTATCCACAAAATGAACCTTATGCAAAAATAAATCCTACACCTGCTGTAGAAAACCAGCATTGGAAAGTCAATGATTTTACAACTCAGTATGAAAATGTTCATCCTCAACCATACAGTGGCATAGTCCCTTTAAGGAATACACAAAACACTGCACTTGGACAAAATAGAAGGGAATTTTACATAAATACAAACGAAAGATATCCATTAAATCAAAGGCAGTTTTTATTCATCTCTAAACCTGGCCCTTTAAAAACCCAAGAACAGGTATTTTCTACCAATAGACCTTCATACAAGTTTCAAAATGTATCTCCGCAGAAACCAGAAAGTACTCTGAATTATTCTCCTGTCTTTACAAGGCTGGAAAATGATTCCCCAAACGTGAATGCAAATATACCAGAATATAGTCTAAACAGACCATTTGACCATGCAGAAAATATTCAATACACACATGGTGACGAGATCCACGTAGACCACAATAACCCAGTTGATTTTCACATCTCCCCTTTTCCTGAAACACAGCCTTGGATCTATAATCCAGAAGACATCCCATCAGAGCCTAAAGAACAAACAAACTATGGAAACTATCCTTCTGGATTGAGAGGTCAGCCATCTAATCAAAGAGAAATAGAATTGGGATGGAATGGAGGTTCAAGGCATTATATTTGTTCTCTACCGTTTGAGGATGACCCAGGACAAGGACTTCCTAACTCTTTGCTATACGTGTGCTGTAAGCTCAGCCATACTGAACAGGGAGGTCCTCCAGGAACTGTTGACAGCATGCATGACTTTAGACTACCTGTAAAAGAGTATAATGATTGGGTGCCACAACAAGACAGAACTCACAAACAGCACACAAGAAATGTGATAGATCCTCCAAAGATAGGATACAATCAGCAAAGTATGTCCAACTGCAATAATTCTAGTGCTAATGAAATTGTAATGGCTTCTGGGAGAGAACACACAGAAGGGCCACCATATATACGAAAGTTTGAAAATGTTTACCAAGGTTTTGATGCTGCTGCTAAAAAAACATGTAGTCCGAGAGGAGATAATTTTTTGTTACCTAAACAGGAAATGCCAAGTTCTCAAGGTAAAAATTTCGTCACCCAGGATGGTGGTTCACAACATGGGGGAGTAGAGAAAAAGGGTCCTGGAAAACTGTTAAGAATACTAACATGTCCTCAGGATGCAGAGACTCCTGTAGCAGACATACCATCAGATTTAGCCAGAGATAAACCAAATGCATTCTCTTTGAAACATGACACAGCTAACAGAGAGACAGCTATGAAAACACAGGGTGAAAATCTAATGCTACACCAACCATCAGAGCCTTTAAGTAGTACAACTGACTGTTTAATTCTCAACAAATAATTCTCTCAAAAGATAGAAACAAAGTATAATATAGGAAAAGCATCCTATTTTCTTTTTTCCAGAAACCCTACTCTTGTCTATGGTATTGAAGCTGGTTCCCTTTTAATAGAATGGAGTTAACCATTTAAATGTTTATGGACAATTTAAGCCATGGAGAAAACTGGTGCTGTTTCTGTGGAAACAAAATCTGTTAATTTCTCATACAACTCTTTTCATGTCATTTACATCTGATTCAAGTGAAAGTGCACACAGTCAAATGCCTATTTCAGGTGCTTACATGTGTGATACATATAGGCTATAAAGCTATTATTTAGAATGTTATTACATTGTTAAATTATTTCTGCTTTCGGTGAAAAAAAATAACAAAAACAATAGCATTGTCCCTCTGTGTATACAAAAAATAGTCAATTTTAGGTGACTGTTAATATAATAAACATTTTATGCTAAACAGTATAAAATAAACACAATATTTTGAGTAATAGATCCCTTATTGTCAAGAATCTTTTTGAGATATCAGACACATAAACACAATTAACCAGTTAAAGAAGGACCCTACTGTTGTGGACAATGGGGTAAGAAAAGTGTAATGTGGACAATCTAAAAGTGCACCAGATTTTCAAACAGCATTAGACAGAGAAATTGTGTGGTGCAGTTTAAGACTGTCTAGTCCAGGGGTCTCAAACTCAATTTACCCGTTGGAGGTAGAGTCTGGGTGAGGCTGGGCCGCATCAGGTTTTCCACACCGGTAATATGCTCCATATTGGCCCCTGCACACGGTATTATGCTCCATAGTGGCCCCTACACTTGTATTATGCTCCCTAGTGGTCCCTGCACTTGTATTATGCTCCCTAGTGGCCCCTGCACTTGTATTATGCTCCCTAGTGGCCCCTGCACTTGTATTATGCTCCCTAGTGGCCCCTACACTGGTATTAGGCTCCATAGTGGCCCCTGCACACGGTATTGTGCCCCATAGTTGCCCACCCAAAAACTATTATTATACTCTGGGTTCTTTTCAGAACCCAGAGAATAATGATCGGAGACCCAGGGGAGGTGACAAACATAAAAACCAGTGTTACTTACCTATACTGGAAACCGGAGCACTCCCAGCAGCTTTCGGCCCTGTCTAAGTCACGTGATGAGACCGGCGACGCGACCCGATGACGTCACCAGAGTGCCCAAGCCTGCTCGGAGTGACAGCGGATCGCAGGAGAGGTGAGTAGCATTGGTTTTTATGTTCCTTCACCTCCCCTGGGTCTCCGATTATTATACTCCGGGGTCTAAAAAGACCCCGGAGTATAATAATAGTAGTATTTGAGGCCTGCGGCCTCACTTACCGATGCCCGTGGCTGCTTACAGCGGCATCCACTTCCTCTTCTGCATCCCATAGCAGAAGGGGAAGTGGGGGCGGCCACGAGCAGACGCCGGGTAGGGAAATAAATAGCCTGTCACCTGCCGGGGATACTCCAGCAGGTAATGGCCTATTGATATAAATAAAAAAAAAGTTATCCTCTCCTACCTGCGATGCCGCCGCCGCCTCCTCCTCTTGTCCGAGACGTCTGTGTCTCAGCATAGGAAGCGCGATGACGTCATTATATCGCTGCCTGTGCTGTGATGCGGACGTCTCGTAAGCCAGCCCAGGACAGGCCCCGCTCAGCGTTGTTTTTTTTAAAGCGGCCTGTCCTGGGCTGGTTTACATTAGATAGTAAAAAATGCCACCCCCAGACAGTGCGCCCCTGGTGCCATTCATATCAAACTCGGGCCGCACTAACATTAAACTTTGATATTGAGGTGGGAGCCGCAAACTATTGTCCCGAGGGCCGCAGTTGGGCCGCGGGCCGCGAGTTTGAGACCCCTGGTCTAGTCTATGTTTGCATTGTCTAAAACTAAGACACTATGGGGAAGATTTATTAATCCCTCTAGCATAGAAGGATATCACACACATTTGGTGCAAGACCCTTTCTTTTGCCAAATGTGTGCCATAACCAACCATTCTGCGCAATTCTCACAACATTGTATGAATGTGGGCAGGGAGCAGACCGGGCCGGGGGGTGATGTCTCAGCCTGACATATTCATTATAACTCATGCCAGTTTTCTGGCAAGAGATATAATGGAAATCTATGCCAGTTCCTGCCTGGAGGCTCTTCATAGATCTTTCATTTTCTGTGTCATCAATATTCCAGTTTTAATAAATCTGCCCCATTTAGTTTTTCTGCCCCAATACTCTTTTATTGGAACGAGATAATCCATTATGACTTTTGCTCCTTCAATTCTCAGTCTACAGTTTTTTTTCTATGTGATCACTTATATTATTTTCCTCTTCTTTTTACAAGCAGCCAGTTAGACACATATCAATAGTTTCCAAAAAATCTAAAGTCTTAAAGCACACCTCCAATTATAAAGCAACTTTTCATAAATGAAAAGAAACATTTCCTTCTCCATTTATCAAGTGGAGTTACTTTTTACATGGAAGTCAAAGGAAATTGGAGGATGAGGAGGCAGTTGGAAAAGACGCAAAAATAACTGCAGTTGCTAAGCTCTGCTACACTGTGAGTGAGAGAACTCTTGTGGTATCTTTGAAAATAAGACTCTACCACTGCACATAATGAGGCAATAAATCAATTAACCAGCCAGTAGTCTCCGCCACTCTCCATAGACTACTGTGTCTGAGGTGAGGAAGAGACTGACTCTATATATACTAACAGTCTGAATGAGAAAGGAGGAGGAGACCAGTCTAATAAATAGACAAGGAAACATATTAATAAAGTGTATTACAAAGTTTCTTACATTCACCTGTACTATTCAGTTATAAAAAGTGCTTTTATAATTGGAGATTTGCTTTAATTCACATACAGTGGGTACGGAAAGCATTCAGACCCCTTTAAATTTTTCACTCTTTGTTTCATTGCAGCCATTTGCTAAAAGCAAAAAAGTTCATTTTATTTCTCATTAATGTACACTCAGCACCCCATCTTGACAGAAAAAATCCAGAAATGTAGATATTTTTGCAAATTTATTAAAAAAGAAAAACTGAAATATCACATGCTCATAAGTATTCAGACCCTTTGTTCAGTATTGAGTAGAAGCACCCTTTTGAGCTAGTACAGCCATGAGTCTTCTTGGGAATGATGCAACAAGTTTTTCACATCTGGATTTGGGGATCCTCTGCCATTCTTCCTTGCAGATCCTCTCCAGTTCCGTCAGGTTGGATGGTGAATGTTGGTGGACAGCCATTTTCAGGTCTCTCCAGAGATGCTCAATTGGGTTGAGGTCAGGGCTCTGGCTGGGCCAGTCAAGAATGGTCACAGAGTTGTTCCGAAGCCACTCCTTTGTTATTTTAGCTGTGTGCTTAGGGTCATTGTCTTGTTGGAAGGTGAACCTTCGGCCCAGTCTGATGAGACCAAGTTCAATCTTCGTCTCACCAGACCAGAGAATCTTATTTCTCATAGTCTGGGAGTCCTTCATGTTTTTTTTTGGCAAACTCTATGCTGGCTTTCATATGTCTTGCACTGAGGAGAGGATTCCTTCGGGCCACTCTGCCATAAAGCCCCGACTGGTGGAGGGCTGCAGTGATAGTTGACTTTGTGGAACTTTCTCCCATCTTCCTACTGCATCTCTGGAGCTCAGCCACAGTGATCTTTGGGTTCTTCTTTACCCCTCTCACCAAGGCTCTTCTCCCACAATTGCTCAGTTTGGCTGGACGGCCAGGTCTAGGACGAGTTCTGGTCATCCCAAACTTCTTCCATTTAAGGATTATTGAGGCCACTGTGCTCTTAGGAACCTTGAGTGCTGCAGAAATTCTTTTGTAACCTTGGCCAGATCTGTGCCTTGCCACAATTCTGTCTCTGAGCTCCTTGGGCAGTTCCTTTGACCTCATGATTCTCATTTGCTCTGACATGCACTGTGAGCTGTGAGGTCTTATATAGACAGATGTGTGCCTTTCCTAATCAAGTCCAATTAGTTTAATTGAACACAGCTGGACTCCAATGAAGGAGTAGAACCATCTCAAGGAGGATCAGAAGGAAATGGACAACATGTGAGTTAAATATGAGTGTCACAGCAAAGGGTCTGAATCAGAGGCGTAGCTAGGAGTTCAGCACAGGGGGGGCGAACATGTCCAAGTGGGCCCCCAACTTGGACATGTTCGTATACCGATACTATGAGTATATAGTGGTATATAGCGGCTCTACACAGGGTGAATACAGTGCAGTAACATTTAGTGACTTACCAGTGACGTCTCTGACTAATCATTCACATTCCCCGTCTCTTTTATCTGGACAGCCATGACCACTTCTGTCTGTCTGTCTGTAAAGTTTACAACACAGACATCTTTGGCTCCTCACTTTTCCAGGCACCTGACCCACATTGTCCTCACATGCACAAAGCCCCCATCCTGCTGCTACCCCCAATTATAAAATATATAATATAACCCCCCATAATGAATAACACCCCTAAGTGCATCTTTAAATTAATAACTTCCCTGTGCACCCCCTTTAAATAGTGCCCCTTATTAATAATGTCCCAGGTATTTCCCAATTGAAAAGGGGAAAAAAAAACAAGGGAAAAAAAAATTATTGGGGTTCCAATACCCAGGACCCCCAGGATCAGCTGTTTGAATGAACTGTGGTACCTGTGTAAGCGCGGTGACCCCTTCTCTGTGTCATTCTTTTCATAGCGGCCATGTAATGTAACTACAGCCTCATCCTATCCACGTCTATGTGACAAGGCTGTAATTACATCACACGGTCACTATAAACAGACAGCTTGTGATATAAACAGGCGCCATAGCCACTTCATACAACTGATCAGTGGGAAATCACTTATCTCTTATTGATGATTTATTCTGAGGATAGATCATCAATAAAAATGAGCTGGAAAACTCCTTAAGTCTAAGGCCCCATGTGGCATCCCGCAGCAAAAAACAGCTGTGGGAAAAACCGCAGCGGCGACGCATCACGGTTTTTCCTGCAGCACTTTGTACAGAATGTTTGCAGAGGTTTCCTCTGCGGACTTTCTGCTTCAATTATATCTATAGGGAAACCGCCGGCGTTTCCGTAGGTATAATTGACATGCTGCGATTTCCAAAACTATAACTGTTTTGGAAATCACAGCGTTTCCGCTGCGCATATTTTACTGCAAAGTGGGGATGGGATGTGGCCCCTTGTGGCGAAAAACCACAGAAAAAAACCGTGGCATTCTAGCAAATCCAATCCACACATTACGGAAAAATATGTGCAGCAGACGCACTGCGATTTCCAAAACCGTTGCGGGAAAAACCACAATGTTCCCGCCATGGTTTTTCCTGCAGCCCGCTACGTGAGGCCTTAGTCTTAATAAAGCCCAAGTGCCACTTTCATTAAATTAATTGCTCCCTCATATTATGCCCCTAATTCCCCGACATAAATACTGCGCCTCTAATGACCCCTTATATCAATGACCACCCCCTTATGTTCATAATGCCTCCTAATATAAATGATACCCCCTAATGGCTCCTTATATAAATAACCTCCCCCTTGTATTAATAATACCCCCTAATAACCCTTATATAAAGGACCCACCAATAACCCTTATATAAAGGATCCCCCAATAACCCTTATATAAAGGATCCCCCAATAACCCTTATATAAAGGACCCCCCCACCCCCCATCGTCATAATGCCCCCTAATGAATCCTCCCTTTATAGTTATATTTCTCCCTTATATCTACCCCTTATACTATTAATATACCCACACAAAAAAAAGTCATACTCACCTGCGATGATGATGAATGGAGCTGCCGGCGCTTCCTCACTGTCCACGCGCAGGATGTCTGTGTCTGAGCGCGGGCGGCGCGATGTTATGACGTCATCGCGCCCCGTGCTGAGAAGCAGACATCGTCTGTGGTCTCGGCGTCTTGTAAGCCGCAGGCCTGTATTGGCTTGTGGTTTACAAGACAGTTAAGCACCAGGAAGCATTGTAACTAGATCGGTGTCTGCAGACACCGATCTAGTTAGAAATAAAGTATGTATTAATGGCGGCCCCGGGGTGGGCCTCCAAAAATTCAGTGGGCCCGGGGCAGCCGCCCCCCTCTGCCCCCCCCCCGCTAGCTACGCCTCTTGTCTGAATACTTATGACCATGTGATATTTCAGTTTTTCTTTTTTAATAAATTTGCAAAAATATCTACATTCCTGTTTTTTTATGTCAAGATGGGGTGCTGAGTGTACAATAATGAGAAATAAAATTAACTTTTTTGCTTTTAGCAAATGGCTGCAATGAAACAAAGAGTGAAAAATTTAAAGGGGTCTGAATACTTTCTGTACCCACTGTATATAAAAGGAAAATTGCTATATGTTTAAATGCTCACCAAGTAATCATGAAGAAAATATAATTTAATATGTGAATCTGTGGACCAAATTTGCTAACCAAGTGGTTCTTCTTGTGAAGTCCAAAGTAACTTTCTCTGCAATATTTGACTACCTTAAAGTTTACCTACACCTTTCTTTTATTTCATTAATTAATGATAAACTTTTTGAGATAGTTTATTGAAATAGTTTATTAAAGAAAAATGCATCTTTCTCTTCTTGTTTCTCTCCCTTCCCCCTGCACTGATTATTGTTTCTGAATTTACTGATCAAATCCATACTCAAGCGTTCGTATATAGTTTACAGCTGTAGCCTATGGAAATCTATGAAGAGGAGAGGCATGTGGAGAAGGATGAGGTGATGAGGCAGACATAGGGCAGCTGCAGCATATAGCAAGGCTTTTCTCTTATAGTGGAGCAAAGAATACTTCAGCTGATAATTCACCTCTATAGTGAGATAAAATCCCCACCAGATGTACAATTTATTTATGAAATAAAAAAATAAAAGTTTAGGTATGCCTTAAATTGGCCGTATATTAGAGTAAAATCTGCAAAATATGCAAATACTTTTTGCCAACATTATCTTAATATTTTCTTGTGTTCTTTGTGATGTGACTATAAATATATAATCTAGCTTCCATCATGGCACTTTCCCAAGTAAAAGAATAATACTGTTACAAAAGGTGTGAAGCAAAATGAATTAGGCTATTCTTTTCAGAAGCCAGTGTGTCACTGTAAAGTGATTTATTTAAGAAAGTTCTTAACATTTCCAGTCAGGAAGTCATTTTGGATCCAATATTTGTCACATGCGTAATACAATCTAATAAAAATAATCTTCACTGTAGGATAGCCAGAGCACTGATACTTTGACGTAATCTTGCCCAGACAAAATGAGATGGCTAGAATACAATGCACTCGAGACAGAAAGACAACTCATTACTGAACGAATAGGATGGTTTATGGAGTTATAAAGTGTTATTCCACCTAGTTATAAAATATGGACTGTTTGATCTGAACATTAAGAAGAAATTTGATAATTATGCCTTACCATGCAGTACAGTATTTCGGATTTGTTGCCAACAAACCACATGCAGCGCAATTGAAACTCCAATGTGCATGACCAAATTACCATGATAAAAAATCTGCATGTGAATAAGTTTACAAACTCCCATCCACTAGCTTTGTACTGTACATTGCCGCAGATTAGGAGTACAAATCCACTACAAATCCGCAATGTAATTAAAGGGTTTTTCCGGGTAAAAAAACTTTTTTGTTAGTGCTAGTAATGGGTTAATAAGTGCACCCAAATACGTTTAGCAGTGTTTTGAGAAATTTCTGGGTTTTTCTGGGAGCTCCTGGTATCCTTTGCATTTGTTTACATGGGTAGCTTCCTGTTCTCTTATCCTACAACTACCATGATGCATTGCTCTTCACTCAGATCCCTCCCTCTCTCCCTCCCCCTCCATCTTTCACACCCCCTCCCTGTTTCCCTAGCTAGCTCGCGAAGTACTAGTCCTACCCAACTAACTCAGCCCACCCCCACCCCCCATCATACTTACCTGTCTTCCTGTCCGGATCTTCTGGGCAAGGGATATTCTTCTGTCCTTCTCCTCTTCTTGTCTGCAGGCACTGGCAGAAGTGAAGGAAGTGACGATTCGTGCCCAGAAGATCAGGACATGAAGACAGGTAAGTATAATGGGGTGTGGGGCTAGTATTGGTGACGTTCCGTTTCCGGAAACAGGGAAACAAAACGTCACCGGGAAATCAGAAAATATGCCTTGGGAGGTCACATGATCGCCCTGGGGATCTGAGCAAATACACATTTTTGATAAAGTAAGTCAGCTAGAAGTTAGGCAGGAAGAGGGTGTTTAGTTTAGTGTTAAATTACCAATTTATCCTGGACAACCCCTTTAAACTCTATAATGAAACAATACGGAGAAAGCTCCCCCTGGTTGCAACTTGCAGGCAGACAGATTTGAACCATTCATAAACTCAAGTTCTTGTAGTCTGAATACTACCCCCTACTCTGGGCTGGTCCACCCAGGAGCAGGAGGAATGTCTTATGTTCACATGGTGGAAAATGAAGAGGAATCCGTTTCAGCTTCCCGCTGCTGATTAGGCCCAGATGAATGGGCCTAATCAGCAGAGAGTCTCGAGCCTTGGACTCCATGGCTGAATCGGCCGTGGAATCCGTGACAAGATCGAGCTTCTTTTTTCCACGTCCTGCTGTGATCTCTGCCTTCCAATGAAAACAATGGGAGGTGGATTCTGGGTGGAATCTGCCCTGGATTCGGGGGCGAAAAGGGGGTTAGCACCTCTAGTGTAGATTCCAACAGCAACGGCTGACATGAGTATAAACCAATTCATAGTAACAAAAGGGAATTTGTAGTCAATCAGGCCAAATGTCAGACAGAAGTGTGTAGTCAAGGGCAATCCAAATCCATCCAATGTAAATGCAGAATACTAACACTAAAGCACAGTACAGAAACAAACCTTAAATAACCATAGCATTCAATAGTGAATAGTTAAAGGAGTTATCCACTAAGGATCAATATTAGATCTGGAAGGGTCTGACACCCAGGACCCCTAAAGATCATCTCTTCGGGGTGTCGGACTCTCACAGATCTAATATTGATAGACTATCAATATTACAAAGTGGATAACCCCTTTAAGGCCTGTTAAGTTACTGAACTAGGTATGGTCAGGCATAATAGTAAAACACAGGTAGCAGACCTGAATTTGTAACATGGCATCCTGTCAGCGGAGAGCATGACGTGCATAGAATATATAGCCTGAGAAGCTAGAGACCATTTTACAGAAATGAACAGAAATGAATCAGCGTATCTGCACCAGAAGGATTATACATTTATTGTGTGTCAATATAAAGAAGCACTCACCAGCAATATCCTAGCAGGAAGCAGTGAGTTAGCAGCTGGGTCATAGGACACCCTGTCTGACTACCAGTATAGAGCTTGTTCCGTCTCCGATGTTTAGGACTTCCCGGGATTACATGGATATTTATTAAATTCCTCCTTGCCGCATACAGGCACCTACCTTACCCCCAAGGTACACCCTTCTTCTATGCTCCCTCATGAATATCATGCTGCTGAAGATATAATTTCTGGCCTTTTCAAGAGATCAGTGGAGCAGTAATATGCAGTTGTGCTAAAAAGTTTACATACCCCGGCAGATTTTTTGTTTTTTTTGGCCTTTTTTCAGAGAATATGAATGATAACACAAAAACTTTTTCTCCACTCATGGTTAGTGGTTCGTTGAAGCCATTTATTGTCAAACTTCTGTGTTTCCTCTTTTTAAATCATAGTGACAACCAAAAACATCAAAATGACCCTGTTCAAAAGTTCACATACCCTGGTGATTTTGGCCTGATAACATGCCCAGAAGTTGACACAAAGGGGTTTGAATGGCTACTAAAGGTAACATCCTCACCTGTGACCTGTTTGCTTGTAATCAGTGTGTGTGCATAAAAGCTGGGTGAGTTTCTGGGATCCAGACAGACTGTTGCATCTTTCCTCCAACCACTGACTTTTCTGGATTGTGAGTCATGGGGAAAGCAAAAGAATTTTCCACAGATCTATGGGAAAAGGTAGTTGAACTGTATAAAACAGGAAAGGGATACAAAAAGATATCCAAGGAATTAATAATGCCAGTCAGCAGTGTTCAAACTGTGATTAATGGAAACTCAGGGGCTCTGCTAAAACCAAACCACGGTCAGGTAGACCAACCAAAATTTCAGCCACAACTGCCTAGAAAATAGTTCGGAATGCAAAGAAAAACCCACACATCACACATCACACATCAGCAGAAATACAGGACTCTCTGAAAACTATCGATGTGGCTCTTTCAAGATGCACAATAAGGAGACACTTGAAGAATAATGGGCTGCATGGTCGAGTTGCCAGAAGAAAGCCATTACTGCGCAAATGCCATAAAGAATCTCGCCTTCAATACGCCAAACAGCACAGAGACAAGGCTCAAAACTTCTGGAACAAGGTAATTTGGAGTGATGAGACAAAAATCGAACTTTTTTGGCCACATCCATAAACGTTACATTTGGAGAGGTGTCAACAAGGCCTATGATGAAAGGAACACCATTCCTACTGTAAAGAACGGAGGTGGCTCACGGATGATGTGAGGATGTGTGAGCTTCAAAGGCACAGGAAACTTGGTCAAAGTTGAAGGAAAGATGAATGCAGCACGTTATCAGCAAATACTGGAGGCAAATTAGCACTCATCAGCCAGGAAGCTGCGCATGGGACGTTCTTGGACGTTCCAACATGACAATGATCCAAAACACAAGGCCAAGTCGACCAGTCATTGGCTACAGCAGAAGAAAGTGAAGGTTATGGAGTGGCCATCTCAGTCTCCTGACCTCAATATCATTGAGCCACACTGGGGAGATCTCAATCGCGCAGTACATGCAAGACAGCCCAGGAATTTACAGGAACTGGAGACTTTTTGCCAAGAAGAATGGGAAGCTTTACCACAACTACCACAAAAGACTTCAAGCTGTCATTTATGTGAGAGGGGGCAATACACGGTATTAAGAACTGGGGAATGTGAACTTTTGAACAGGGTCATTTTGATGTTTTTGGTTGTCATTATGATTTAAAAAGAGAAAACACAGAAGTTTGACAATAAATGGCTTCAACCAACCACTAACCATGAGTGGAGAAAAAGTTTTTGTGTTATCATTCATATTCTCTGAAAAAAGACCAAAAAATCTGCTGGGGTATATAAACTTTTTAGCACAATTGTATTTACTGAATCTATCAATGAGCAACCACAATTTTATACAGCTCCTCCGACTAACACTAACTGTCTATACTATCTGTGTATGCTGTATGCAGAATCTCCGGTGTATTTGCATGAAATGCAGCATTAGACTACTCCCCCTCCCTCCTGCTAATAGATGAAAAAGAGAAAACTACTACAAGTATGAGACGGGTTAAATGGAAAAAATGGAGACCTTACAGTGTGAGTTTGATGACAGAAGTCACTGATGTATCACTTACTTTGCCCTAAGACCAAATGTAGTGTAATGACACTCCATGATCTCTGTCTGTGTAAAGTCAAAGGCATGATGGATAATGGAAAAGGAGAAGGAAGGTCCAAGATTGCAGACAACCCAAAATGGCACATCAACTAAAACGTATGTACAAAAGGCAGGGTCACGAGGAGAGGTAGACGAAGATATTCTGCCACCTCAACAAACGTTAAGGAAGGAGCAAGCTAATTTGAAAAGAAAAAAAAAAAGCTTGCCACTTTGCTATCCAATGAACACTTCTATTAGTCCATTAGTGAAGGAGGTGCTTATTGCTACAGGAGAGCCAAAGTATGGTGATCATGTTGGGCAGTGTCATGGCTCACCGTTACCTGGTCTATTGTTCTGGGCACTGGTGCTGCACTGAGTTCTGGTGCCAGCTCTAGGACTTAGGCAGCACAAATAGAACTTAAATTTTTCACTCTTTGTTTCATTGCAGCCATTAGCTAACAGCAAAAATTTCATTTTATTTCTCATTAATGTACACTCAGCACCACATCTTGACAGAAAAAAAAACAGAAATGTAGATATTTTTGCAAATTTATTTAAAAAAAACCCCTGAAATATCACATGGTCATAAGTATTCAGACCCTTTGCTGTGACACTCATATTTAACTCAAATACTGTCCATTTCCTTCTGAATGTCAGAGCAAATGAGAATCATGAGGTCAAAGGAACTGCCCAAGGAGCTCAGAGACAGAATTGTGGCAAGGCACAGATCTGGCCAAGGTTACAAGCACTCAAGGTTCCTAAGAGCACAGTGGCCTCCATAATCCTTAAATGGAAGAAGTTTGGGACAACCAGAACTCTTCCTAGACCTGGCCACTCAGCCAATCATGGGAGCAATCATGGGAGAAGAGCCTTGGTGAGAGAGGTAAAGAAGAACCCAAAGATCACTGTTTCTGAGCTCCAGAGATGCAGTAGGGAGATGGGAGAAAGTTCCACAAAGTCAACTATCACTGCAGCCCTCAACCAGTCGGGGCTTTATGGCAGAGTGGCCCGAAGGAAGCCTCTCCTCAGTGCAAGACATATGAAAGCCCGCATAGAGTTTGCCAAAAAACACATGAAGGACTCCCAGACTATGAGAAATAAGATTCTCTGGTCTGATGAGACAAAGATTGAACTTTTTGGTGTTAATTCTAAGCAGCATGTGTGGAGAAAACCAGGCAATGCTCATCACCTACCCAATACAATCCCAACAGTGAAAGATGGTGGTGGCAGCATCATGCTATGGGGGTGTTTTTCAGCTGCAGGGACAGGACGACTGGTTGCAATTGAAGGAAAGATGAATGCGGCTAAGTACAGAGATATACTGGAAGAAAACCTCTTCCAGAGTGCTCTGGACCTCAGACTGGGCCGAAGATTCACGTTCCAACAAGACAATGACCCTAAGCACACAGCTAAAATAACATAGGAGTGGCTTCGGAACAACTCTGTGACCATTCTTGACTGGCCCAGCCAGAGCCCTGACCTCAACCCAATTGAGCATCTCTGGAGAGACCTGAAAATGGCTGCCCACCAACGTTCACCATCGAACCTGACGGAACTGGAGAGGATCTGCAAGGAAGAATGGCAGAGGATCCCCAAATCCAGATGTGAAAAACTTGTTACATCATTCCCAAAAAGACTCATGGCTGAATACTTATGACCATGTGATATTTCAGTTTTTCTTTTTTAATAAATTTGCAAAAATATCTACATTTCTGGGGTGCTGAGTGTACATTAATGAGAAATAAAATGAATTTTTTTGCTTTTAGCAAATGGCTGCAATGAAACAAAGAGTGAAAAATTTAAAGGGGTCTGAATACTTTCCGTACCCACTGTATACTGTGGGGGGGGGGGGGGGGACATAGAAAGTGGGGTCATATACTTTTTTGGGGCAGAAAAAGGGGGTCACATACTATGTGGGGGCAACAAAAATGGGGGCCATATACCATGTGGTGGGCTAAAAAAAAAAAGTATATCATGTAGGGGCCAAAAAAAGGGGTGTTATATTATTATATGTGGCATCCCAGAGCTGGCTATGGCTGGGCTGAGGGTGATCTCTGTGCATTGTATTATTTCCTGTTGCTTCATAGCCTGTGTGACATAGCAGGGGGTCCTGAGTCTCACACAACACAGCGCCACCTAGTGAGCCTCACACATGCATTACACCTCCCATAGGATTGAATAGTAACCAAATGTCCAATGGGAGGACATCGCCTGGGAAAAGGGGAGGAGTCAGCTGATCACTGGGTCCCCATGGAAGGTCCTGCGTGTGAGGAGTTAGAAGTGTGGAGTGTTAGGAGGAGGAGGTGAGGAGATAAGTGTGATGTCCTGTGAAGAAAGCAGTGAGTTTAGTGCAGGAATCTCAAGTCCTAGACAGGCCCAGGAAGGTTGGAGAGCTGACATACTCCAGCTATTCAGAAGATCCTGTCCCCTGTCTGCCTAGCCATCGCCCTGAAGGAAGTCAAGCATCATTATCTTGTCAGCATGAGACTGTGGAGAGAACATTCTGGAACACGTGCTCCATAGCAAGTATCACAGGATCCAGGGGCCAAGGCCAGACCTGTGGAATATCCTGCCACCCTGACTATTGCACCCCGAAACTCTGAGCTATCAGGACCACATAACGTGAGTGGGGAATATTATGTACTAGTATCATGGTGGGCATCCTCCTATGAGCCAAATAGGAGCCCAGACGCACCTTAGGGCTGTAACACTGAAGTATAAGGGGCTAGGAACACCTTTCATCAAGTCTACCCTGCACCCCAGGACTTTGCTGTGTCACCAGGCGTACCCCGTTGTTTTGTATTGAAGAAACTGTTTAAACATTTGTGCCTCCACACCCATGGAAGTAAAAGTTCAACTTTACAACCGTTTCTGTGTCTGACTCTGCACCGACAACATCAGGGCGCCCCAAACACCACCAGTCGGCACAGTATAGGGGAAGCGCCCCGGGGGAACAATCACCACCAACATTTGTGCAGCCCCCTCATCACTGGTACCAGTGGTGGTAACGTGGGACAGCACCAGCGCTACGCCCTCGTGCCCAGAGACCGTGACAAGTCTGCGCTGTTTGCACCCCGCAATCCCAACTGCAGCGTTACCTTCCATCTGGTCACCGCATATGCTTACTTATATCGCTCCATCATATTCCACAGCGCTTTACAGACATTGACAGTCACTGTCCCATATAGGGCTCACAATCTATATCCCCTATCAGTATGTCTTTGGAGTATGGGATGAAACCCACGCAAACACGGGGAGAATATACAAACTCCTTACAGATGTTGTCTTTTTAGGATTCCAACCCAGGACTTCAGCGCTGCAAGGTTGCAGTGCTAACCACTGAGCCACCGTGTTATACTAGGTGGGGGCCAAATAAGGTGATTTTTTTTTTTTTATCTTCCAATGGGGGTGTGTGTCCTAATTAGGGGGCCCCATCACACAACCAAAGATAGCCGGGTGGGTATCTTTTTTTTTTGGGAAGGAGGCCTCTGACTATAGCAGGCCTGGAAGCCTTTGGAAGACTCCCAGCTGCCATGGTAGTGGGACAGCTCCTGTCATTGCACCATAAGGAGGTGGCCCATTAAAAATTGTAGTAGAGAAAGTGAAAGTAACCACTCAGATGCCGTGGTCAAATGTAGTCACAGCATCTGAGTGGCTAAATGCCCGTGATCAAAGTCACCTTTGATCACGAGCAATGCTGCCAGGTCCCTGCAGTGTGAAACAGCACAGATCTGGCCGCTATTGCATCTGTTCTGCTTCAGAGTTGATACCATAGTTAGTCACGTGCACCAGGACGTACATGTACATTCTGGTGCGCCTAGGGTTTAAACCAATTTCAGTAACACATATGCAGCTTTCCCCTGGTAAACATGAAGCTTATAAAAAGCAAAAAAGACTATGCTAATCTGGTTACAGTGCAGAGCTGTATACGCATCGCTGCATTTGTCTAACAAACTGTGATGACATTATCAAAGTAACCAGCAGCATACAGTGGGGAAAAAAAAGTATTTAGTCAGCCACCAATTGTGCAAGTTCTCCCACTTAAAAAGATGAGAGAGGCCTGTAATTGTTATCATAGGTAAACCTCAACTATGAGAGACAAAATGAGAAAACATATCTAGGAAATCATATTGTCTGATTTTTAAAGAATTTATTTGCAAATTATGGTGGAAAATAAGAATTTGGTCACCTACAAACAAGTAAGATTTCTGGCTCTCACAGACCTGTAACTTCTTCTTTAAGAGGCTCCTCTGTCCTCCACTCATTACCTGTAGTAATGGCTCCTGTTTAAAATTGTTATCAGTATAAAAGACACTTGTCCGTAACCTCAAACAGTCACACTCCACACTCCACTATGGTGAAGACCAAAGAGCTGTGGAAGGACACCAGAAACAAAATTGTAGACCTGCACCAGGCTGGGAAGACTGAATCTGCAATAGGCAAGCAGCTTGGTGTGAAGAAATCAACTGTGGGAGCAATAATTAGAAAATGGAAGACATACAAGACCACTGATAATCTCCCTCGATCAGGGGCTCCATGCAAGATCTCACCCCGTGGGGTCAAAATGATCACAAGAGCGGTGAGCAAAAATCCCAGAACCACATGGGGGAACCTAGTGAATGACCTGCAGAAAGCTGGGACTAACGTAACAAAGTCTACCGTCAGAGGCATTTCAAGGTCCTGGAGTGGCCTAGCCAATCTCCAGATCTCAACCCCATAGAAAACCTTTGGAGGGAGTTGAAAGTCCGTGTTGCCCAGGGACAGCCCCAAAACATCACTGCTCTAGAGAAGATCTGCATGGAGGAATGGGCCAACATATCAGCAACAGTGTGTGCCAACCTTGTGAAGATTTACAGAAAACGTTTGACCTCTGTCATTGCCAACAAAGGATATATAACAAAGTATTGAGATGAACTTTTGTTATTGACCAAATACTTATTTTCCACCATAATTTGCAAATAAATTCTTTAAAAATCAGACAATGTGATTTTCTGGATTTGTTTTCTCATTTTGTCTCTCATAGTTGAGGTCTACCTATGATGTCAATTACAGGCCTCTCTCATCTTTTTAAATGGGAGAACTTGCACAATTGGTGGCTGACTAAATACTTTTTTTCCCCACTGTAGGAGATCAATAACTTCCCTATGGGCTATGTGCATTGACACAGTACACAGAGGATGCTCCCTCTAGTGGCCAACAGTAGGAAATATTATAAATATTCATTATAAATGTGCAAAAAAACGCAAAAAAATCTTAAAATTAAACAGTAAAAAAACAGTCATTTACATTAATTAAGAGTAAAAAGACTAAGAATACTAAGACTTTACCAATAATGAAGATATTTTCGTATTTCACTATAGATTTTTAAATGATCACAGCATTTTAGGCAACAAAAATGCCACCAATAAAAATTTGGCAAACACTGCATGTTTATACTGGTCTTAGGATGCCTTCACACACAGTATTTTAGGGGGGAAAATGTGCTTTAAAATGTTGCAGACAGATGTTTGTTGGGGCTTTGTAATTAACTATGAAAATATTGGCTTGGTTTTATAAATCTGATTTCTCCATTCTCACGTCATAGCCCAACTTTCTGTTATTCATACAGTGAAATATTTTTGGCAATGCCATACTCTACTATATTTTGTCTATTATACACAATGGTTGGCTTTGCAACCCTTGAGTTATGCAGTTTTATGATTTTACTTCTGGCCTGTCAGTTAAAAGAAATACAGGATTATTTTCTTAATAATAAGTTTACATAGAAAATGAAGATTGTGTCAGTCACATTGGTCTTTTGGTTTGGTTCCAAGTTCATAGATTAGTCATGTGTTGAAATATTAATTATGTAGCAATAATACATCCATTCTCACTAAGCTATTCAATATTCCAAAAAATTGGCAACTGAGTCACCTCTAGATATAGTATATATACCTGGAGTCTTCTGTTAAACATTAATATTCTCTCACTAGCTACCTATCAGGTAAGACTTTTTTAAAGTTTTTTTGTTATCACTTGTGTGTGATTATTTTTCATCTTCTTTAAAAGGTTTATTTTTTCAGGCAAAAATGTTTGACTTGTCCTTAAGTTTGCTTTTGCAACACCTAAACAGCAGAGATTGAGAGGAATAATAGGTATTAATTAATAATCAATATAGAGTATCAGATCATTAGTTTGGTTTATCCCTTTCACTTCCTTACTAAGATAACTGTATAGACCTTATTTATAGTAGTGTACCCCCTCTTGTTTTCTCTTTCTTTCATTAATTTTGTCTGTGTACCCATGGGAAGGGGAGGGGCCTGGAATGTTTTTGGATATATTTAGGTCATGGTTTTTTAAGCATTGTTAATGTAATTTGTGATATTTTTTTATAAAGTAAAATGGAAAAAAATATTATTTAGAAAAGAAGATTGTGTCAATTACATAGGGATTTTTTGTTTGGTTCCATGTTCAAATTTTAATCCTTTGGTGCAACATTAATTATAATATTATTAATATACTTATTCATAGAAAGCTATTCAATGTTTACAAAATTAGCAACAGGTTCACCTCTAGATATAGTACATATACCTGGAGTCTTTTGTTAAACAATAATATTCTCTAACAATGTATCAGGTACCACTCTTGTTTAGTATCATTTCTTAATTATTATTTTCAACTTCTTTAACCCCTTCCCGCCACAGGCATTTTTCGATTTAAATTTTTTACTCAACATATTATGACACCCCCTGTGTTTGCCATATGGGAAAAATATTTTTATAACTTTGTAGACTAGGCATTTTCAGACATTGGGATGTCTAATTTGTTTAGATTTGTTTTTGTTTATTTATTTTTATATCAAATCTAGGGAAAGGGGGGTAATTTGATTTTTTGTATTTTATATTTTTTTTTATACTTTGAAAAACGTTTTAAAATTTTTTGTAAATATTTTATAAGCTCCCCCCCACTAGGGGGCTTGAACCTGCAATCTTTCAATTCCATGCCCCATAGACTGCAGTACAGCTATGTTGCAGTCTATGGAAGATTCACTACTTAGCTATTGACATTAAAAATGTTTCAATGTCACTGGTTTAAGTATTGATGGTTTACATTTTGGATACCTGGTGGATACTAATTCACCATGATGATCTGCTGCTTGAATGTTCCTGAGAAAAATCCATTCCTGGTCATTGGTATCAGTCGGCCATTGGTCATTGCTATCACGTGTCCATAGGCTTACCTCAAGCACTAACTTTTCTAAAATCAGGAAACAATTGTTTCCAGTCATTATCTATAAGAAGGTAGACAGCACATGTGACTTACATCTTTGCTGTTGATGTTAACAGGATCATCAGGATTGGAAGATGAAGGTACTATTTATTTTTCTTCTGTTTGTGGTGGCAGCTCATTGTTTTCCGGTGAGTAGATATTATGCAATAATTAATATATATAATTTTTCACACTACGTACAAGAGCCCATGAAGTGAAAATAAGTTTCCCTTGTGCAATATAGTCGGGATTCTGGATGTAAATCACAGCAACTAATCTTGTTCATAGAAGGTCTCAGCTCTCCGACATGTCTGTTTTGCTTAACAATTCACCATAATTTAACAATCCTGGAATGCAGGGGCATAACTTGAAGTTTCTGTGCCTCAGTGCAAAATATGTAATGCTCCCCCCCCCCCCCCCCCCCACACACACACACACACACACACACACACACACACACACACACACACACACACACACACTCATCATGTGCCATCTATAATACTAGTATCTTCTTATGCTGTAGAGTGATTTGTGACCCCCAATTGGCTCGAGGTCCCAGTAGTGATTGTTGCCTCTAAACCACCTATAGCTCTTATAGATCTGCATTGTACTTTTCCTCTTTTACTCCTATTTGATATTTATGAAAACATTGACAATTGGGTTACCTGAAAACTCTGACAATCTACAATCAGACTGAGTGAGCACATGCTTCTTTGACAAGGGGCGTGATAAAACCCAGTTGTCCATTTCTTCATATACCTTTTAAGTAGAAACAACAGAGGAACAATGCAATTATAATAAAGGGTATTCCAGAGTTGTTATTTTATGAGGAATACAATTTATTTTACTTAGACATGTCTAGAGAGCAAACAGGTCCTTCTTATTACACTCTGATAGAAAACTAACAAAACCTGGTTACATAGAGATGGTGCCAGTGGTACCATGTTAGATCCTCTTAGTAATCTTCTGCAGTGTGTGCATAGCTTTACCGTTTGGCTCCTTCAGTTCAGACATCCAGTGCTCATGTACACAGTTGTATTATGACTTGGTTTCCATAAAGGACTTCTATAGAGGTGCATGAGCCCTCTACTGTACCAGAACATGCCACTTTAATAATAAGTAGTGTGCATGAGCCCAAAGTGATCTATAACATCCATTCACTCAAACAAGTATTTTCACTATTATCTATTTTTAGAGCACCATTACTTCCATGGTGCTGTACATTTGAGGGTTTACAAATGGTACACAAAATATACAAAACAAACACAATACTAACAGTAACCCACTGGTACAGTGGGATAGAGGACCCTGCCCTCAAGGGCTTACAAGGTAGACGCTGTTCGGATGGTGGTGTGGTGGCAGTTGTGCTTTTGAAGGTTGTAGGCCTTCCTGAAGAGGTGAGTCTTCATGGTCCTCTTGAAGCTTGTGATTGAGGGGGCAGGCTTATGTGTCATGGTAGCGAGTTCCAGAGTATGGGGGATGCACAGTAGGAATCTTAGAGGCGGTTGTGTGAAGAGTGAATAAAAGCAGTGTGGAGTAGGATGTCTTAAGAGGATTGAATGTTACATGTGGGTAGATAGCGGGAGTTTAGGTGAGAGATGTATGGAATGGACAGCCTGTGAATGGATTTGTATATCAGCATTAGCATTTTAACCTAATCCGATTGTAGGGGTTGTCGGCTATTTTGCACCTCTAGTAGCCAGGGCAATTTTCCCAATTTTGAGATGGACAAATAAAACCTAAATTGCAAAATTACAAAATCGTACTAACCCCTCCCCTCATACCTATATATTTTCTGAAAGTAGACACCTGTAGCTTTGTAAAAATGCCACTTGGTACTGTATACAAACAGGCACCTTTATCCAATTTTGATTTAAAGTATATGTTTTATAAAAAAAAAATGCAAATAAATTTATATTAGTTGCTAAAAGTGGAAACCAAACAAAAAGTTATATGCACCACACCTGCTAAAAATAAGAGTTCAACATGTGCAGAGTTCATTCATATCACTAAGCCCTACACCTGGATGCACATATCTTCATAAAATCACCAGAACTGGAAGGAAAAAAAAATCTGCTTTGAAGCTGGAGATGTTAAAAAAGTATCATCCTATAAAATGTAGGGATTACACACCGTGAATAGCAAGTGCACCCCTAAACCTTATATTCCCTGAAAGTAGGCAATCTGAAGATTACATGTGTCTCAATGGATTATCAATAGCCATGTCCACCTTCATGTAACTTTGTGACAAACACAAATATTTTTGGGAAAATATGCACTAAAACACATATTTGCACCTAAAACTCCTATTCAATCGTACATTCACACACAAAACACATATAAAATAATAGATCAAGGTGTACATAATTTATCTAGACTGCAAACATCAACTACAACAAGAGCTCATACTCTCAAAAACATTGATACATAAGACAATCAAGATTTTGTTGTCCTTCACTAAGATGTAAAAAATCTATACTGCACATAGCAAACTGTGACTGTGATACCAAAATCTAACTTTTTTTTGCAGTTGCACAGCATACTGTATATAAAAGCACAACTTAATATTTGATATACAACCACCTTCATGCAACTTTGCAGCAAACAGAGATTACAAGGAAAAATTGCACAAAAATTCTAATTTGCCACTAAAGTGCATGCTCAAGCAACCCCTTTCTGCAAAAAAATATAATTTCCAAAAAACTGCAAGATGTGAGGAATTCATACAAACCACATATATATATATATATATATACTGTATATATATACAGTACAGGCCAAAAGTTTGGACACACCTTCTCATTCCAAGAGTTTTCTGTATTTTCATGACTATAAAAATTGTAGATTCACACTGAAAGCATCAAAACTATGAATTAACACATGTGGAATTATATACTTAACAAAAAAGTGTGAAACAACTGAAAATATGTCTTATATTTAGGTTCTTCAAAGTAGCCACCTTTTGCTTTGATTACTGCTTTGCACACTCTTGGCATTCTCTTGATGAGCTTCAAGAGGTAGTCACCTGAAATTTGTCTTCCAACAGTCTTGAAGGAGTTCCCAGAGATGCTTAGCACTTGTTGGCCCTTTTGCCTTCACTCTGCGGTCCAGCTCACCCCAAACCATCTCGATTGGGTTCAGGTCTGGTGACTGTGGAGGCCAGGTCATCTGGCGTAGCACCCCATCACTCTCCTTCTTTGTCAAATAGCCCTTACACAGTCTGGAGGTGTGTTTGGGGTCATTGTCCTGTTGAAAAATAAATGATGGTCCAACTAAACGCAAACCGGATGGAATAGCATGCCGCTGCAAGATGCTGTGGTAACCATGCTGGCTCAGTATTCCTTCAATTTTGAATAAATCCCCAACAGTGTCACCAGCAAAGCACCCCCACACCATCACAACTCCTCCATGCTTCACGGTGGGAACCAGGCATGTAGAGTCCATTCGTTCACCTTTTCTGCGTCGCACAAAGACACGGTGGTTGGAACCAAAGATCTCAAATTTGGACTCCTCAGACCAAAGCACAGATTTCCACAGGTCTAATGTCCATTCCTTGTGTTCTTTAGCCCAAACAAGTCTCTTCTGCTTGTTGCCTGTCCTTAGCAGTGGTTTCCTAGCAGCTATTTTACCATGAAGGCCTGCTGCACACAGTCTCCTCTTAACAGTTGTTGTGGAGATGTGTCTGCTGCTAGAACTCTGTGTGGCATTGACCTGGTCTCTAATCTGAGCTGCTGTTAACCTGCGATTTCTGAGGCTGGTGACTCGGATGAACTTATCCTCCGCAGCAGAGGTGACTCTTGGTCTTCCTTTCCTGGGGCGGTCCTCATGTGAGCCAGTTTCTTTGTAGCGCTTGATGGTTTTGGCCACTGCACTTGGGGACACTTTCAAAGTTTTCCCAATTTTTCAGACTGACTGACCTTCATTTCTTAAAGTAATGATGGCCACTCGTTTTTCTTTACTTAGGTGCTTTTTTCTTGCCATAATACAAATTCTAATACTCCATTCAGTAGGACTATCAGCTGTGTATCCACCTGACTTCTGAACAACACAACTGATGGTCCCAACCCCATTTATAAGGCAAGAAATCCCACTTATTAAACCTGACAGGGCACACCTGTGAAGTGAAAACCATTTCAGGTGACTACCTCTTGAAGCTCATCAAGAGAATGCGAAGAGTGTGTAAAGCAGTAGTCAAAGCAAAAAGTGGCTACTTTGAAGAACCTAGAATATAAGACATATTTTCAGTTGTTTCACACTTTTTTGTTAAGTATATAATTCCACATGTGTTAATTCATAGTTTTGATGCCTTCAGTGTGAATCTACAATTTTTATAGTCATGAAAATACAGAAAACTCTTGGAATGAGAAGGTGTGTCCAAACTTTTGGTCTGTACTGTATATATATACACACACAAACACACACACACAGGTGAAGGTGTTAAAGAAACGCTAAAATCGCAGAAATGGGGCAACCAATTTTGTGCATGCAAATTAAATAGGGGCTTACGTCAGAATATAGTTTTCTATCCCCCTATAAAAATTGTAACTCTAATGAATAATTATAATCTCAATACCTAACTAACGTGATAACTAGGGCCGGTTTCAGATTGGGGTAACAATGTGGGAAAGTTGGATTGAGGGAGAGGCAGAGTTTAGGGTGGATTGAAGGGGAGTGAGAGCATTTGCTGGTAGGCCATGGAGAAGGTTATTACAGTAGTCTAAGGAGGAGATTATAAGGGCGTGGACTAGCATTTTTGCAGTTTCATAAGTGAGGAAGGAGCGAATTCGATGGATGTTCTTGAGTTGGAGGCGGCAGGAGGTGTTGAGGGCTTGGATGTGAGATATAAAGGATAGGGTAGAATAAAAGGTTACCACCAGGCAAAGGACTTGTGGAACTGGGGTAAGTGTGGCACCATTAACTTTGATGGATGGGTGAAGGTAGGGGGCTGTGTGAGGTGGGGGGAAGATGATGAACTCAGTTTTCTCCATGTTGAGTTTGAGAAAGCTGGACAACAAAGCAGTAATGTCTCTCCAGAGAGATATAACCGAGTGTCGTCGGCGTAACAGTGGTATTGAAAATGATGGGATTCTATGACTTGGTCAAGGCTGAGGGTGTAGATCACAGGTGTCAAACACAAGGCCCGCGGGCCGAATCCGGCCCGCTGCCTTCTGTTATCCGGCCCGGCACTTATCTGGCCCGCAGGGGCGCGGCATTTTTTATTGTCTATGTAATGTAAACCAGCCCAGGACAGGCCGCTTAAAAAAACAAAAAAAAAAACCAAAGCTGCGCGATACCTGTCCTGGGCTGGTTTACGAGACCTCTGCATGTCAGCGCAGGCGGCGATACAATGACGTCATCGCGCCTCCTACGCTGACACACAGACGTCGCGGACAAGAAGAGGAGGAGGCGGCGGCTGCATCAAGTCATCGGAGGTAGGTGAAATAAGTTTTTTTTATATATATAAATAGGCCGTTGCCTGCTGGAGTATCCCCGGCACGTAACGGCCTATTTACTTATCGATCCCTGCTGCTGGTTGTGGACGCCCCCGCTTCCCCTTCTGCTATGGGACGCAGAAGCAGTTGTGTGCAGGAGCGGGGATGGTAAGTGAGGCCGTGGCCGGCGAACCCCATCAAATACTACTATTATTATACTCCGGGGTCTTTTCAGACCCTGGAGTATAATAATCGGAGACCCAGGGGAGGTGATAAACATAAAAACCAGAGTTACTCACCTCTCCGGCGATCCGATGTTACTCCTAGCAGGCTTCGGCCTTCTTTGGTGACGTCGCAGGCGTCACGTGAGCCGGGCCGACGTCATTATGTCGCGACGACGGTCTGTGCGACATTGAAGAAGGCCGAACGCAGGGAGAGCACCGGAGCCCAGGTAAGTAACACTGGTTTTATGTTTGTATCCTCCCCTGGGTCTCCGATCATTATACTCTGGGGTCTGAAAAGACCCCAGAGTATAATAATAGTACATGGGTGGGGGGTCACTATGGGACATAATACCATGTGCAGGGGCCACTATGAAGCATAATACCGTTTGCAGGGGTAAACGGTATTTGTATATTGCTTAATTTTTAATATATTCAGAAAAGGATGAGGATAGTATGTAACATAGCTCGCTTAACTGTTAATGGTGAAAATGAGTTTGACACCCCTGGTGTAGATGAAGAACAGGAGGGGGTCCAAGGACAGAGCTTTGAAGGACACCTACAGAAAGCAGGCAGTGAGGAGGTGGTGTATGAGAGGGACACGCTGAATAAATTGAGGGGATCGAGGTGAGGCAGTGACGCAACTACTGGGGTAGCAGCGGTAGCAGCTGCCACAGAGCCCGTGGCATTAGGGGGCCCGACGGGCCCCTGATGGGTTTTTTTTGTCTTTTTTTAATAGGCAGCATGTAACATTAGCAGGTAATGGGCCCTATTTACTAACCGATCCCCGCTCCTGTTCATGGCTACCTGCGTTTCCCATTCTGCTATCATTATGCTCTGGGGACTTTTCAGACCCCATAGCATAATGATCAGAGGCTCAGGGGAGGTGAGGGAACATAAAAAACACTGTTACTTACCTTTCCTGCGCTCCAGCAGGCTTTGGGCCTGTTTGGTAATGTGCCAGATGTCACGTGGGCCGGACCTGTGTCATTATGCATCGCGACGCATGCCTGGCTCAGTGAAGTCTGTACCAACATTGAAGATGGCCGAAATCAGCAGGGAGTGCATCGGAGCCAGGGACAGGTAAGTAATATTGTTTTTTTATGTTTGTATCCTCCCCTGGGTCTCCGAACATTATACTCTGGGGTCTGAAAAGACCCCAAAGTATAATAATTGTACATGGGTGGTACACAATGGGGCATAATACTGTGTGAAGGGGCTACTATGGGGCATAATACTGTGTGCAGGGGCCACTATGGGGCATAATAGTGTGTGCAGGAGCTACTATGGCGCATAATAGTTTGTGCAGGAATGCGGTTTGTGCGGGGGGGGAGTCGGTCGGGGGGGGCATGTCAAATGTTAGTAGATGTGACTTTGGTTAGGACGGTTTCTGTGTTGAGTGATGGGGTCCGAAACCTGAGTACAGGAGTATAGTTCAAAGTGGACGTGTTGTTAAGAGTTGAGAAGCTTTGAGGCATTTGGTAGTAGGGAGGTGGGGTGATAGTTTGCTGGAGATGACAGGTCAAGGGATCATTTATTAAAGATGAACGTGACAGAACTGTGTTTAAAGGCAGAAGGGAAAGTAACTCTTGTTAAAGATAGGTTTAAGAGGTGGGTTAGAGCAGGAGTAAGCACTTCAGTAAAGTTGGGGATGAGGTGCAATTGGATTGGTTTGAGCACACAGGTGGTGAGGTGGGATTTTGAAATTAGGATGGAGGGAGAAGCAGGTTATGGAGGAAGAAAGCTGAACAGTTAGGTAGAGTGGTTGTGGGAGGTCAGGATGAGGCTCCCCCTGATGGTGTCAATTTTGTTTTTGATGTAAGAGGCAGAGTCTTCAGCTGATATAAGTCATGTAGGAGGGGGCACCAGGGGAAATAGAATGTTGACGGAGGCAGTGGGGATGTGAAAAAGGGAGTTAAAGGTATTAAATAACTGTTTGGGGTTGCGGAATAGGGAAGATATGTGGTGTGGTGAAATAGGCCTGTTTTGCAATGGTGAATGCATTCTTGAAGTTACAAACTGCCTCTTTATAGCTGATGAAGTCTTCTATGGAGTTGTTTTTCTTCCAGAGACATTCTGCAACCCCTGCAGTTTTTTGTCAGCATTGTATGCCAGTGTTTTCTATTGACTGGTCGTGCTCTGCGGATTGTGAGGAGGGCCACTGAGTCAAGGGCTAAAGTAATGGTGGTGCTATAGAAAGCAGAGGCAGCATCTGTGTCCTGGAGTAAAGATATGCCAAAAAGTGGTAGAAGGGAGTCAGAGAGTGTGTAGGTATCATGGCAGTTAAGGTTTCTGCAGGAGTGTGTTACTTTCTGGATTGGGGGGGTCTGTTAAAGAGGAAAGAGATGAGAATGTAAGTAAATTGTGATCAGAAAGCATGGTGGGTGAAGGTCAGATCAAGTGTGTGTGTCTATGTGGGTGGCAGCAGAGGACCAGTGAAAGAGGCCAAAGGAAGTGATGAGAGATAAGAGTCTGGAAGCAAAGGGATGGTTTGAGTCAATAAGGAAGTTGAAATCGCCCATGATGATAGTGGTGATATCAGTTAAAAGGAAGTGTGTGAGTCAAGTGCACTTCAAAGGAGGGGAGGGTGAGAGCAGATAACAGTGGGGTTGCCGCAAAGGAGCAGTTACCAGACAGTATAAGGTTAACACCTCCACCAGGTTTGTTGTTGGGGTGAGGAGTGTTTGAAAACTGGAGACCACCATAGGAGATCGTAGTTCGGGAGGTAGTGTCTGAGTGTGTCAGCCATGTTTCAGTGATACCAAGAAAAGAAAGTTTTTGGGAATTGAAAAGGTTGTGGATGTAGTCTAATTTGTTACTTATGGATCCTGAGCGTGAGTAGTAGCTTGCAGGTTTAGAAGTAGCTACTTATTGTGTTGGTTGGGGGGTGAAAAGTCACTTTTAGAAGTAGGGGAACAACATTGCTTAAGAAGAATAGCTAGTTTGTAACATTATATAGCTATAGTAATTTTAAGGTGAATTAGTTACAGAGTTTATAGCAGTTACCTACAGTTCCCTTATGTTACAATTCTGGTCGTGCACTTAGAAAGATGTTGCCCAGAACGGACCACTACACTTACATATACACTACTTTCTAGTAAGACTTGATTACATAGTCTGTGTTACAGGTGAGAAGGTGTGGGGATACATGTGGGCTAATAATAATAATAATAATAATAATAATAATAATAATAATAGTCCTTTAATAGTCCCACAATGGGGAAATTCAGTGTGTTACAGCAGCAAAGATAAGCAGATACAAATACAAATACAACATGTACAGGAATGTTCCAAGGTGAGAGGCATTACATTAATAGCAGACAGACAGATAGGACGTAGCAGAGGAGGGGGGGGGGGGATTTAACAGGCAGAGAGATATTTCAGTTCTCTGTGTGTAATGATCTCCGCTTAGGTCGGTGTTGGTTGTACAGCCTAACCGCGGTGGGGAGGAAAGACTTCCGATAGCGCTCCTTCTCACACCTAGGGTGGAGCAGTCGGTCACTGACAGTACTGCTGAGCGCGATCACAGTCTCATGCATGGGATGGGACTTCTTCTTCTGCATGGAGCTCACCACGGACAGTATCCTTCTGTCACCCACCACCTGCACTGGGTCCAGGGGGTTCCCCAGGACAGAGCTGGCCCTTCTAATCAGCTTGTCAAGTTTATTTCTGTCCCTGGTTGATATACTGCTCCCCCTGCAGGCCACTCCAAAGAAGATGGCTGATGCCACTACCGAGTTGAAGAAAGTTCTAAGAAGTGCCCCCCGGATTCCAAAGGCTCTCAGTTTCCTAAGCAGGTAGAGCCTGCTGTGGCCCTTCCTCTACAGGGCCTCCATATGATCTGCCCAGTCCAGCTTATTATTAAGGAGCAAACCCAGGTACTTATAGGTGTTCACAATCTCGATGCCCGTCCCCAGGATGTCCACTGGTTTTGGAGGGCATCTGCCTTTGCGGAAGTCCACCACCATCTCCTTGGTCTTCCCCGCGTTAATCTTCAGGTGGTTCCGGTGGCACCAGTCCACAAAATCCTGGTTCAGTTCTCTGTACTCCCTGTCATCATCATCTGTGATGAGACCCACTATTGCAGAGTCGTCAGAATACTTCTGTAGGTAGCAGCTGGATGAGTTGCACCTAAAATCTGCAGTGTACAGTGTGAAGAGGAAAGGGGCGAGAACCGTACCCTGAGGTGCCCCCGTATTACAGATCATGGTACCTGACACACAGTCTCGGGCTCTCACGTATTGAGGTCGATTTGCGATGTAGTCTAGGATCCAGTTGGAGAGGTGGTGGTCCACTCCAGCAAGGCCCAGCTTGTCCCTCAATAACCTGGGCTGTATGGTGTTAAAAGCACTGGAGAAGTCAAAGAACATTATTCTCACTGTGTTCCCTGGTTTCTCCAGGTGAGACAGAGCCCTGTGCAGAAGATGGATGATGGCATCATCTACCTCAATGCCCGGCCGATAAGCAAACTGGAGGGGGTCCATAGCGGGGCTCACTAGAGGGCGGAGATGTGTGAGAACCAATCTCTCCAAGATCTTCATCAGGTGGGATGTCAGTGCTACAGGTCTGTAGTCGTTGAGGTCCATAGGGTGGGGTTTCTTTGGAACTGGTACCACACAAGAAGATTTCCATAATTCAGGGACTATTTCCTGCCTCAGGCTCATATTATACATATATGTAATTATACCACACAGCTGATCCCCGCAAGTCTTAATTAGCCTTGCACTGATGTCATCTGGCCCTGCGGCTTTCCTCGCCTTGATCTTTTTCATCTCCTTCCTCACCTGGGCCCGTGTGAAGGTCAGACTGTGGCCAGATAAAGACGGATTTCTGCATTTACTGGTCTGTTGGGAAGTGGCCGCATGGGGAGAAGTCATTGTGGTGGGGGAAGCTGAAGGACATACTGGGGTGGGAGGAGCTGGTGTGTGATCAAATCTGTTGAAGAATAGGTTTAGTTCATTAAGCCAATTAACATCTGCCTCAATCTGGCAGACAGACTGTTTATGACCCGAAATTGACTTAAGCCCCTCCCAGACCCCCCTTATGTCTTTTCTTTCCATTTGCTTTTCCATTTTTTCTTTATGACTGGCTTTTCCCTGCCTGATTTGATGCCTCAGCTCCTTTTGTACTTCCCCCAACCCCTCCTTATCTCTTGTCCTGAATGCCATCTTTTTCTCCTTAAGTAGTGTTTTTATATCAGAGTTAATCCATGGTTTGTTATTGGAGAAGCACCTCACCACTTTTGTGGGTACTGTGTTGTCCACACAAAAATTAATGTAGTTTGTTATGCAGTGTGTGAGTCCTTCTATATCTTCTCCATAAGAATCCTGCAGCACTTCCCATGTGGTTGTGTCAAAACAATCCCTCAGAGCCTCATCACTCTCCTCGGACCATATCCTCACTGTACGGGTGACAGCTGGTTCTCTACGTACAAGTGGCTTGTACACAGGTTGGAGATGTACTAGGTTGTGATCCGATCTCCCCAGGAGCGGTAGGGCTGATGAGTTATATGCCTCCCTCACATTGGCAAAGAACAAGTTCAGTGTTTTGTTGTCTTTTGTGTGGCAGGTTACATACTGTGTGAAACTGGGCAGTGTGGATGATGGAGAGGCATGGTTGAAATCATCCGACAGAAGAAAGAGGGCCTGGGGATGTTTTAACTGTAACTGGCTCAGCGTGGCTTGTAGGACCTCGCAGGCAGTGTCAGCTTTCGCAGAGGGAGGGACATATGCAGCTATCACGATGACATGTGATAGTTCCCTTGGTAGGTAGAAAGGTCTCATGCTCACAGCTAATAGTTCAATGTCCTTACAGCAAGTTTGCTCCTTAATCACAATGTGCCTAGGATTACACCATCTATTATTCACAAACATTGCCAGCCCTCCTCCTTTCCTCTTACCGCTCTCCCTTGTCCTGTCTGCCCGAAGGAGTTTAAAACCATCCAAGGAGACCAGAGGGTCAGGAGTAACTTCAGTGAGCCAAGTCTCTGTAAGTAGCATAATGGAGATAGACTCAAACACAGGGAAGGAGAAACATGCCAATAACAGAACAATAACAGCTGGTCTAATTCTGGTCAGTGCACTTAGAAGAGTTTCACTAAGGGCAGCAGCACACAACCGTGTTTCATCGGCTTGAACTTCAGGCTGAGAGTGGGACTCCTAGCATCCTGGTTATCTTTGATGCTAGGAGTCCCTACATCCCAGCGACATACTGTTCCGTATCAATTACAGTACGGGACAGTATTTTGCCGGGAGGTAAGGACTCCTAGAGTCATAGATAACTAGGATGCTAGGAGTCCCACTCCCAGCACGAAGTTTAAGCCGGTAAATGTGGCTAACACACGGGCTGTTTCACGGGTGAAACACAGTTGTGTGCTGCTGCCCTTAGAAAGATGTTGTCCAGAACTGACCAAGTAGGCTGCATTCAAAGTGAAGACAAAAAGAGACAGACAGTTGATGAAATACATTGCATATTTGGATATAGACATGACTGGATCAGGATTGTGGGGTTAAACATTTGGTAGGGGCCTCCTTCTCAGTAATAGTGTCATGTAATGTGTGGATAGTTAAGATGACCGTTTACATTAGATAATTGTTGGCAGATCCCACCAATAAAAACAGGTTATGTCATTTCTCTCAGGTAGCTATCTTTACTGTCAACTGTATTTAACACATGATGTAACGCGTATATTAAGTAGCAAGATGACAATCTGATTTTATCTTCTATTGCAGAGAAGGAAATCTTTTCAAAAACATGGAACCTTTCCACATCATGAACCCTTTCAAAAACACAAACCCTTTCTATATGGATCACTGCCAAAACATGGATCATTTCCAAAGCATGCCTCTTTTCCAAAACCTGGACTTTTCTACAGACCTGAAGTCTTCCCCTTAACTGATTTATTTCCAAAGCAAGACTTTAAAGATCTACAAATTAAGGTACGCTGTGTTTACTTATCATTAGATATTAGGACATTTCTATACAGAGTATTCTATAATGCGTTTAATCTGTTTATCCCCTTCCAGTTCTGCACTGTGCTGTTACATTGCTCTGAGTATATAGTTAACACTCAGCACATAATAGTATGAGACAGTTCTGTAACAGGTACAGGAGCTGTGACAGCTACATGGCTTCTGGGTTACAATTGTTTAATACAGCTCTGACTGTGGAAGCTTAACCCCTCAGTTGCTGTGATCAATAAAGATCGGGGCAGTTAGGGGCGATGAGATTGCAGCATCTTTGGGGTTCCCATGGCAGCCTGGAGAACAATAAAGGGCCTCCTGGCATCCTTTCCATATTACACATAGAGAGGCTACGGAAATATTGCAGTACAAGGTACAGGTGATCAAGTGATCTCTAGTTTTAAGTCTCCTTGTGGGACAGTAAAACATTGTTTAAAAAGTAAAAATAGCTTAAAAAAGTATAAAATAAGTATAAAATAAATAAATAATAAAAAGTTGAAAAGAAACACTTTCCCATTTAAAAAAAAATAAATAATGAAAAAACAAAAAATAAACAAACATAGCAGATATTGATGTGTGCATATAAATCCAGACTATACAAAAAATAAAATTATTTATCCTATACTGTGAACGGTGTACAAAAAAAACTACTACAATGCACAAATGAATGCATTTTGATCACTTGACTTCCTACAAAAGAACAATAAAAAGTGACCAATTAGTTGCACATACCAAAAAATAGTACCTATCAAAATTACAATGCCCATCAAACAATAGCCCTCAGATAGCACTGTCAGCAAAAAATTAAGAGAGTTAGGCTGAGGCCCCACGTTGAGGAAACACAGCTTTTTTTTGTTGTAGATTTTGTTGCGGTTTTTTGAGCCGAAGCCAAGAATGTCTACAAAAGGAATGGGAACCATATAGGAAGTTCTTTTACTTCTACCTTCTGCTCATTCCACTCCTGGCTTTGGCTCAAAAAACCGCAACAAAATCTGCAACAAAAAAAAGCTGTGTTTCCGCAATGTGGGGCTGTAGCCTTAAGGACTTCAGAATAAGGTGATCTCTAGTAAATCATTTGCCTTTGCAAAATGGCTTTTTATTCAATAATATCGTAAAACTTAATAAAATCTATATAACAAAAGTTTCGCTGTAAAGGTAACGACACGCTAGATCAGGGGTCGGCAACCCCCGGCATGCGTGCCAAGAGTGGCACGCGAAGCTTATTTCCCTGGCACGGGCAGCCCGAGTCCTCACCCAGCTGTTTCGATCGGACCAAACACGGCTGAAACGAAACTGCTATTATTATTACACTCTGGGGTCTCTTCATTATGTATAATGACGCCAACGTGACCCCTGAGACCCAATCAGCGGTCGTTGACTTCAGGCAGAAGCGCCGAAGAGAACAGAGCCGCTCAGGAATGCAGGGAAGGTGAGTTACATTGTTTTTTATGTTTGTCACCTCTCTTGGCCTCCCACATATTATACTCTGGGGTCTGAAGAGACCCCACAATATAATAATAGATAATGAGTAGCAAAAATTGGAATATTTTAAAAGTTGTAATATTATACTCTTTGGAGCGGCTGCTATGGTACATAATACCATGTTCAGGGGCCGCTATCGGACATTATTCTGTATAACAGTGTGTTTTTGTGTGCAACAATTTACCATGTGAACGCAGTTTTACATCAAAGTAAAAGTTCCAGTGGCCTAAGAATATAACTGCTTCCAGATACGTAATGTGTTTTCACCATAAGTATGCTGCCATACGATGCTCCTGAACACCTACATTTACCACTAATTGGGGGATGTACATGTACTTTCATTGCTTCTTATCGGAAAGTACAGATGTGTCCCAGGAAATAGCAGTAAACGCATGTGTCCTGAAACATCTGGTGGTAGCACTTCTGTGTTATGGTTTGTGGTATATGATTTTAGTATAGAAGTCATCAGACTTACAATTATTGTGTGGCACTCCGAGTACCTCATCTTTGAATTTTTCATTTAAATCGGCACGCCGAACGAAAAAGGTTGCCTTCTCCTGAGCTAGACAAACTTGCCATGTCATATTTAATGCAGAGTGAACACCATGACAACAAAAAAAAATAATTATGAAGGAACTGTACATTTTTTACATGGACTACCCAACAGTGTTAACAAAAGCTAACCAAAACATTATATGCACCCCAAAATGATGCCAGCTAAAAGTACAACTCGTTGTGTAAAGAATAAGCCTCATGGCTATGTCGACAGAAAAATAAAGTTATACATTTTGGAAGGCGGAGATGGAAAATATGAAGAAAAACAATGAGCCTTAACAGCATACTACCCTGCATCTTTAAAGAGTTAATGGAAGTCTACCATCACTAAATCTACTTGTAAACCACTTATATGCTATTGTAGGGCTGGTTAATGGCATAGTGAACATACTGTTCTTGTGTCAAATGATGAGCTTTTCTGTGCACTCGGGGTGTGGCCATATCAGCTCCATCTTCTTGTTGTTGCTACAATTTGCTGTCCATGGGACACGTCAGTCTCTCTGTGGGGCAGCACTGAGTGCTCCAAGAGGTGTGGCATTCCCCTCAGTGCACCAAACAGTTTATTTGCATATAGAATAAAAGTTGATTATCTCAGTAGCAAGATTGTGCTTTGGCACAAGAAATGCATGTCCACTATGTCACTAACCAGTACTACATCAGCATACAAGTTGGCAGTCTTGATGATGGTAGACACACTTTAAGGCTAGTGGCATAACGAAATACATTAATTTTTGTGTGGACAACACAGTACCCACATAAGTGGTGAGGTGCTTCTCCAACAACAAACCATGGATTAATTCTGATATAAAAACACTACTTAAGGAGAAAAAGATGGCATTCAAGCCAAGAGATAAGGTAGGGCTGAGGGAGGTACAAAATGAGCTCAGACATCAAATCAGGCAGGAAAAAGCCAATTATAAGGGAAAAAATGGAAAAGCAAATGAAAAGAAAAGATATAAGTGCAGTTTGGAAGGGTCTTAAATCAATCTCGGGTCACAGACAGTCTGACTCCCAAGTGGAAGCAGATTTTAATTGGCTTAACGAACTAAATCTATTCTTCAATAGATTTGATTACACACCAGCTCCTCCCACCCCAGCATGTCCTTCAGTTCCCCCTACCACACTGACTTCACCACCTGCTGCTACTTCTCACCAGACCAGTAAATCCAGCAATCCATTGACATTATCTGACCACAGACTGATCTTCACACGTGCCCAGGTGAGAAGGGATCTGAAAAAGATCAAAGTTGAGAAGGCTGCAGGGCCAGATGGCATAAGTGCAAGACTAATTAAGACTTGAGGGGATCAGCTGTGTAGTATAATTACATATATGTTTAATATGAACTTGAAGCGGGAAATAATACCTGTTCTGTGGAAATCTTCTTGTGTGGTACCGGTTCCAAAGAAACCTCATCCTATGGACCTCAACGACTACAGACCCATAGCATTGACATCCTACCTGATGAAGGTCTTAGAGAGATTGGTTCTCACACATCTCCGCCCTCTAGTGAGCCCCGCTATGAACCCTCTCCAGTTTGCTTATCGGCCAGGCATTGGGGTGGATGATGCCTTCATCCACCTTCTGCACAGGGCCCTTTCTCACCTGGAGAAAGAAGGGAGCACGGTGAGAATAATGTTCTTTGATTTCTCCAGTGCTTTTAACTCCATAGAGCCGGGGCTACTGAGAGACAAGCTGGGCCCTGCTGGAGTGGACCACCACCTCTCCAACTGGATCCTAGACTACCTCACAAACCCCAATACGCGAGAGCCCAAGACTGTGTGTCAGATACTGTGATCTGTAATACGGGGGCACCTCAGGGTACAGTTCTTGCCCCTTTCCTCTTCACACTGTACACTGCAGATTTTAGGTGCAACTCATCTAGCTGCTACCTACAGAAGTATTCTTCAGAGTGGCCTGCTGGGGGAGCAGTATATCAACCAGGGATAGAAGTAAACTCAACAAGCTGATTAGAAGGGCCAGCTCTGTCCTGGGGAGCCCACTGGACCCAGTGCAGGTGGTGGGTGATAGAAGGGTACTGTCTGTGGTGAGTTCCATGCGGGAGAATAAGTCCCATCCCATGTATGAGACCGTGATAGAGCTGGGCAGTACTGTCAGTGACCAACTACTTCCCCCTAAGTGTGAGAAGGAGTGCTATCGGAAGTCTTTCCTTCCCGCTGTGGTCAGGATGTACAACCAACACTGACCTAAGCGGAGATCATTCCACACAGAGAACTGAAATTTCTTTCTGTTGTGATATCCGCCCCCCCCCCCCACACTACTTCTTTACCTGTACCCTTCTGTCTGTCTTCTACTAATGGGATGCCTGTAGCTTGGAACTTTTTTGTATATATTGTATGTGTATTTGTATTTCTTATCTTGCATTGCATATCCTTGCTGCTGTAACACACCGAATTTCCCTGTGGTGAGACTATTAAAGGATTATTATTATTATTATTATTATTATTATTATACATACAGAAACTGCAGCAGCATTCTGTAGAAAGCACCAAGACATATATAAATAGAGGTGAAAATACATTATTGCTATAATTATCATCTATACATATAAATTTGATGTTCTTGCTATACGTGTTTGATCAAACTGTAGAAGCCCATCTGCGCTGATAAGGCAACCTCATTCAGATGGGACCCTACACTAAACAGACATACCTCTTTTGGGTCCAGAATAGACCTACTATGTGAATACAGGGCAAGTAGGATCCAAAACCATGCTCTATTCCAATTAAAATTGTCCTGGGCAGTTGGAAGAATGAAGTAGAATCTAAGGATACCGAATACTCTGTCCTAGTTTAACAAATGGAAGTGCAAGTACAATGGGAGTGCAAGTCCAATGTAGAGGAAGCCACACCACTATGCACTATGCAAAATACTACAAATCTATCTATCTATCTATTTAGCTTGAGAATAGTCCAAATGTAAAATGCCGCTGTAAACATGGAATAGTGTCCATTTGGCATAATTGCAAATCCTGGAGTGCTGCGTCTTTTTGGTTTCTGTTTAGCTATCTAACACATAACAATCTGCCTATCATATCTATCAAACTATCTTTCCGTCCAAATTCTAGGAGAGGTCAGGAAGGAATTTTTCCTACGTTATAGCAAAGTCTAATGTTCTATGACATTCATAGATTAATAGATCATTTCAATGTCTTTTGCTTATGCATTGGTATACATATATGTTTCTAAATTTCTTTGAATAGTTAGGAATAAGTTATAAACAAGTTACATATATAATAAAAATAATATAAAATCACTAATGTAAATGGAATGATATATTATTGTTTTGGTGTCATATAGACTAAACATTACCATGTTTCACTTTTAAGTCTTAATATGAATACATTTTTTCTTCCAGCTTTTCCCAACATATCCTGAGCTCAATGGGCAGTTATGTGTAAGTAATCTTTAGAACAATTGATAATACATAAACTGTTTCATAAATGTACACAAAGCAGAAAATGTCACTTAAAAAGTCAGTCTTTCTCCTTACGGTTATGGGAGCATGCATTTACTGTTGCTAAAATCATTTATACAGAATTTAGAAAACCAAATATTGTAATTTTGTATGTTCAGTCATTCTGTTATATGTTCAGCATATTAATTTCAATAAAAATTACATAATTACCTGTGTTGGGACTTTGTGGAAATTAAACACTATTTGCCAGGGCTGTATAGGGGGAAAACCTGTGATCACTTTATAGGTGGAAGAGGACTTTACAAACAAGAGGGTATTTCCAAAGTTGGTAGCCTGTTTAATAAGGTAGAGCTTAATGATTGATAAAAAGATTGCCAAGTAATAGTACCACTGATTTGGCTCAGCTTGCTGAGAAATAGGGTTATACAGAGTTGTACAAAGCTATCGACATGAATACTGTATATGCCTGGCACAGATCGCCTCTTAGTGGTTGTAACAGGTAGGCAAGATTTTGTATGACTGAAGAAAGCTCTGTAGCACAGAAACAGTAGTTATATAATGAAAGCATTTCAAATAAATTATAGAGCTATTTCTTTTAGGGAAAAAGCCTAAATTTTAACTCCTCCAATACTGTGTCATAATGTCAGGGTGAGTGGGTTGTTATTACAGGACAGGCTCAGAAACTGTACTATCTGGAGAAGGTGTTACCAGTGACAACTAACATGTATAACAACTGGCTGCTGCAGGAGCCTCTCTGCTGTCTCCTGACTACGGTAGGGAAGAAAGATTAAAGAGGCATTCCGACTTTTTTTTCTTATTGTTTAATATGTCTGCAGAAGGGGTCATAAACATAAAAAATTTACTCACGCCACTTGACATCTCCAGTGGCGGTATCTGTATACAGGTCTCTCTGGCCTACATCAGCAGTGGTATCTTGTATGTGCTAAGTGAGGGCTGCAGACAATCACAGGCCTCAGCGACGACCCCTTAACTAAAGGCAAGTAACTGCTGTGATGTGCCATTTGTGAGGAGGTGACTGCTGAGGCCTGTGATTGTCTGCAGCAGTCACCTAGCACAAACAAGATACCACAGGTGACGTAAGCCAGAGAGATCTGTATACAGAAGACTGGAAACAGAGGCCCGAACGAAGTGTGAAAAGTTTTTTTTTATGATTTCTGGCTTTCTCAGAAGCTCTATTAAACAATACAAAAAGAGACAGAAAGTTGAGACTGAGGTCAACAATATTTCTTGTTTACTTTCAGCGTTCATTTCTAGGTTTAGTGTTTCTGTATCTTAAAGGAGCTAATGTTCAGGGTCTTTATAGAATACTTACAAAAAGCAATATCAATATATACTTGAATCACTAACATACAGTAAATGATAATATTTTATTTGATTTCAGGTGTAAATATTCAAACTATAATATGAATTTCTGACTAAATATAAACATATGTTTTCTTCCAGCATTCCTGGATTTTTTCCATTTTATTTTGGAAACTATGTGTAAGTAATTCACAACTGACAGATTGTGTGTTTTAGAAAACCCATTATTAAATATATCACTAGGACATTCTAATTTAATGAAGGGGTCTTCCATCAGGACCCATATTTGTGAGCTAAACCAGAGGGGATCCAAAGCTTGAATGCATTACAGAGATAGACAAATTTTCTATGGAAAGTGCTTCATGTTTCAGTCCCTTATGGCAGAGCTCCAGGGAAATTCAACAGTTGTTGCCCGACAGATTGCAAAAAAATTATCTATTTATGGTCAGGTAGTAGCTGACATTTACTGCTGTCACTATTTAGAAACAAGAGTAAACAAATGGTTAAGTAAGAAGTAGCTGAACAGGTTGTTTTAAGTAATATATATTTACTGTGATTTTTTTTTTCCTTTTATATTCCTTTTAACATTAGAATTCTGAGCAGGTTCCACAAGAGACTCCCCTTGTGTCAGATACTACCGACATGACTTCTCAAGAAATAATGATTGTACCAGAGGGAAATGGGCAGGTTCCCCCAGAAACCACTATGATTCCAGTGACATCTGAAGAATCTCCTCAAGAAACCCTTTTGATAGCAATGACAACTGATGAGGCTCCCCAAGAAACATCTGTGGTCATAGAGGCAAGTGGAGAGTCTCCTCAATAAACAAATGATGAGAAAAATGTTGCTCAGTCTTGTGTACACAAATATACAATAAAAGCAATTATAAACCCTTGGATTACATTGTTGATTTTCAGTGAAATTTCAGGTTCTACAGTAATCTATCCTAAGACTACATGCACATCATGCTCGGTTGCGTGCATGTCACCTAAATAAGAACAAATTAAACTATACTGCTAATATGGGGCGTATTGAGATTCAGTGCCTTGAGCAGCACCACCTATAAACACAGTCCTGCATAAATTGTCTAAATACTATACCTATGAATGTGTGACATTTCAGATTTTTAAATAGGTCTAAATTGTGACAAATATGTATTAAATACTCTATATGTGCTGTGCTAGTCAGACAGTATGCAAGAATACAATATACAAAAAATCAGCTCACCCAGTTTTTAACCACAGGTTTGTACAGAAGTGACAACTCTGTGGGTGCTTCAGAAACCTTTGGTATAGGTAGCTCAAGGTGCTAAGTCAAACAAAAAAGTTCCTGTATCCAACGACAGTTTGTCCAAACGAATAAAATACCTGTTCTATGGATCGCAAATTTGTGTAACCGGTCATTACCTTTTTAGTTATAAACATTAAAAGTTATATTTTATTCGTTTGATCATACTGTCGTTGAATGCTGTAACTTTTTTGTTTGACTTAGCACCTTGAATATATTCCGCTCAAAGTCCAGTGAGCGTGATCTTGGGTCAATTCATATGTGGATATGGTGAGCTGAAAGATACAATTTTTTCATAGGTAGCTCAAGCCAACAGAATATTCAGCAATCTCATCTGTATTCATTTAAGTGAATGCTAAGTAAAATGTTATTTTAAAGTGAACAAGCTAAATATCATCTTATAGTCTTGAACTGCTAAACTAGGTCTAACTTTTGTGTAGGCATGTGCCTCCCAATGCAAGCAGAGTAAATGACTATGCACTCTGGATTCTAAGATCTTTATAATTGACACTTTGGTGAGGATATACAAGCTCCATACAGGCTCCCTCTGTTGCTATAGGGTCCATTGGGTGCTATACTACATGTACGGCGATATTCTCCTGATTATGAGCTATAATAATGGCCCAACTCATCATATCTTAGGGGCCGTTCACATCACGTTTTGATCATCCATTTAAATGATGCTAAAAGCATCTAGAAACTGCTATTCATCTTTTTACATACAGTCAATGTTAAATAAAAAGATCTTTTTTGTCTCTTATTTCGAGGGACACAAAAGTGTGGTATGTCCTACAGAAACGGATCCATTTATATTTACCATAAACTCTATATAAACGGAGGGTCATCAGTTTCTATCCGTTTTTATCTGCTTTTAGCATCAGTTTTTTGCATCAATAAAACTGATCCGCTAAACTGATGATCAAAACATGATGTGAACGTCCCTTTATAGGAAATGTTGTCCAATCCAGTATAGCATATGGATGTCTGACAAACGGTCCTTGGCCCTCTGTTATCCATATAGCCTTTAAAAGATATTTCATTCTGAGGGACTTCACATGACCATACTTGCTGTTTAGTCCCTAATGTATAGACACATACAGTTGAAACCAGAAGTTTACATACAGTATATACAGTGGGGAAAAAAAGTATTTAGTCAGCCACCAATTGTGCAAGTTCTCCCACTTAAACAGATGAGAGAGGCCTATAATTGAATTCATAGGTAGACCTCAACTATGAGAGACAAAATGAGATAACAAATCCAGAAAATCACATTGTCTGATTTTTTAAGAATGTATTTGCAAATTGTGGTGGAAAATAAGTATTTGGTCACCTACAAAAAAGCAAGATTTCTGGCTCTCACAGACCTGTAACTTCTTCTTTAAGAGGCTCTTCTGTCCTCCACTCATTACCTGTAGTAATGGCACCTGTTTGACATTGTTATCAGTATAAAAGACATCTGTCCACAACCTGAAACAGTCACACTCCAAACTCCACTATGGTGAAGACCAAAGAGCTGTGGAAGGACACCAGAAACAAAATTGTAGACCTGCACCAGGCTGGGAAGACTGAATCTGCAATAGGCAAGCAGCTTGGTGTGAAGAAATCAACTGTGGGAGCAATAATTAGAAAATGGAAGACATACAAGACCACTGATAATCTCCCTCGATCAGGGGCTCCACGCAAGATCTCACCCCGTGGAGTCAAAATGATCACAAGAACGGTGAGCAAAAATCCCAGAACCACATGGGGGGACCTAGTGAATGACCTGCAGAAAGCTGGGACTAACGTAACAAAGGCTACCGTCAGTAACACACTACGCCGCCAGGGACTCAGATCCTGCAGTGCCAGACTTGTACCCCTGCTTAAGCCAGTACATATCTGGGACCATCTGAAGTTTGCTAGAGAGCATTTGGATGTTCCAGAAGAGTATTGGGAGAATGTCATATGGTCAGAGGAAACCAAAGTAGAACTGTTTGGTAGAAACACAACTCGTCGTGTTTGGAGGAGAGTGAATGCTGAGTTGCATCCAAAGAACACCATACCTACTGTGAAGCATGGGGGTGGCAACATCATGCTTTGGGGCTGTTTCTCTGCAAAGGGACCAGGATGACTGATCCGTGTACATGAAAGAATGAATGGGGCCATGTATTGTGAGATTTTGAGTGCAAACCTCCTTCCATCAGCAAGGGCATTGAAGATGAAACGTGGCTGGGTCTTTCAGCATGACAATGATCCCAAGCACACCACCAGGGCAACGAAGGAATAGCTTCGTAAGAAGCATTTCAAGGTCCTGGAGTGGCCTAGCCAGTCTCCAGATCTAAACCCCATAGAAAACCTTTGAAGGGAGTTGAAAGTCCGTGTTGCCCAGCGACAACCCCAAAACATCACTGCTCTAGAGGAGATCTGCATGGAGGAATGGGCCAACGTACCAGCAACAGTGTGTGCCAACCTTGTGAAACTTACAGAAAACGTTTGACCTCTGTCATTGCCAACAAAGGATATATAACAAAGTATTGAGATGAACTTTTGCTATTGACCAAATACTTATTTTCCACCATAATTTGCAAAGAAATTATTTAAAAATCAGACGTGATTTTCTGGATTTGTTTTCTCATTTTGTCTCATAGTTGAGGTCTACCTATGATGACAATTACAGGCCGGCCTCATCTTTGTAAGTGGCAGAACTTGCACAATTGGTGGCTGACTAAATACTTTTTTTCCCCACTGTAAAAACACACATATGCATGTTTTTCTCACTATCTGACATGAAATCAGAATAAACGTTTCCCCATTTTAGGTCAATTAGGATTACCAAAATTATTTATATTTGCCGAGTGCCAGAATAATGAGAGAGAGAGAGTTTGTCCATTTGGAAGACCCATTTGCACCCAAGCTTTAACTTCCTGGGTGATGTCTTGAGATGTTGCTTCAGTATTGCCACATAATGTTCTTTCCTCATGATGCCATCTATTTTGTGAAATGCACCAGTCCCTCCTGCAGCAAAACAACCCTACAACATGATGCTGCCACCCCCGCGTTTCACAGTTGGGATGGTGTTCTTAGGCTTGCAAGCTTCTCCCTTTTTCCTCCAAACATAATGATGGTTATTATGGCCAAACAGTTCAATTTTAGTTTCGTTAGAGGTGTGTCTCTAATTAACTCAGATGTTGCCAATAAACCAGAAGCTTCCAAAGACATGACATCATCATATGGGCTGTCCCAAATTGTTTAAAGGCATAGTAATCTTAGTGTATGTAAACTTTTGACTTTGCAGAAAGTAGTAAAAATGCCTTAAAAAATTCTCTCTCTCATTATTCTTGCATTTGGCAAATATAAATAATTTTGGTAATCCTAATTGACCTAAAACGGGAAAGGTTTATTCTGATTTCATGTCAAATAGTGAGAAAAACATGCATATGTGTCTTTTTATATACTGTATGTAAACCTCTGGTTTCAATTGTATATTCAGTTAATAAATATAGTTCAGTTCTAGACTGATACCACTACTAGCCAGTGGCGTAACTACCGGGGTAGCAGTGGTAGCGACTGCCACAGGGCCCGGGAACATTACGGGGCCCGGAGCCCTGTGGCAGTCGCTACCGCGAACCCCACAATCACTGCTATCGTTATACTACGGGGTCTTTTGAGACCCCGGAGTATAACGATCGGGGGCCCAGGGGAGGTGAGCGAACATAAAAAACACTGTAACTCACCTCTCCGCCGCTCTGCAGGCTTCGGGCCTGTTTGGTGACGTCCCAGACGTCAGCCGATGTCATTATGTGTCGCGACGCCGGCCTGGATCGCGCGAGATCCGGTCCGACATTGAAGATGGCCGAAGTAGCGCACGGGAGTGCACCGGAGCGAGGAAGAGGTAAGTTGCAGTGTTTTCTATGTTTCTATCCTCCCCTGGGTCTCCGATCATTATACTCTGGGGTCTGAAAAGACCCCAGAGTATAATAATCGTTCATGGGTGGTCCACTATTGGGCATAATACTGTGTGCAGGGGCCACTATGGGGCAAACTACTGTGTGCAGGGGCCACTATGGGGCAAACTACTGTGTGCAGGGGCTACTATGGGGCAAACTATTGTGTGTAGGGGCTACTATGGGGCAAACTACTGTGTGCAGGGGCTACTATGGGCAGGGCCGGCGTTAGGGGGGCAAACTGGGCAACTGCCCAGGGCCCCGTCCCCAAAGGGGCCCCCGGGATCCAGAGCCTGATTACTCGGGATCCTGGAGTCAGGACGGCCATATTAATAACAGAAAGGGACCCAGCGTCATGTGCCGCAGGGTCCCTTTCAGATGTGAGTGAAAATAACAAACATTTTTACTCACCTGTCCTTGGCTTGGCGTCCGACATCATCTTCCGGCGTTCCGGACATCACCGCTGAGGCCTGGCTACAGCGGTCACGTGGGGCGTGCTGACAGCCTGCCTCACGTAATCGCTGAGGCCCAATCACAGGCCTCAGCGATGACGTCCACAACGCGTGACGTCAGCCGCAGAGAGGAGGAAGCGGTCGCCGGCGGTGATAGCGGAGCAGCGTGAGGAGGCCCAGCAGAGGTAAGACAAGGTGAGTATAATTGTTTGTTATTTTCCCTTATATCTTCTGGGCCTTCGATTATTATACTCTGGGGTCTGAAGAGACCCCAGAGTATAATATAATAGTAGCACTGACGGAGTCTGTAGGGCCACTGTGGAGCATTATACTGGGGGGGCCCCCTCTGGATAGCATATTATACTGTGTAGGGCCACTGTGGAGCATTATACTAGGGGGCCCCCTCTGGATAGCATATTATACTGTGTAGGGCCACTGTGGAGCATTATACTAGGGGGCTCCCTCTGGATAGCATATTATACTGTGTGGGCCCCCTGTGGAGTATTATACTACGGGGCCCCCTCTGGATAGCATATATATTGTTTTGGGCCACTGTGGAGCATTATACTGGGGGCCCCTCTGGAGAGCATGTTATATTCTGTGGGGTTACTTTGGAGCATTATGCACTCCAGAGGGGACCCCCAGTATAATGCTCCAAAGTGGCCCCACAGTATATAACATGCTCTCCAGAGGGCCCCCTCCCCAGTATAATGCTCCACAGTGGCCCCACACAGTATAATATGCTATCTAGAGGGGCCCCCCAGTATAATGCTCCACAGTGGCCCAAAACAGTATAATATGCACTCCAGAGCCCCCCCCCCCAGTATAATGCTCCACGGTGGCCCCACACAGTATAATATCCTCTCCAGAGGGGACCCCAGTGTATGGGGGGGCGGCGGCTCTGGAGAGCATATTATACTGTTTTGGGCCACTGTGGAGCATTATACTGGGGGGGGCTCTGGAGATCATATTATACTGTTTTGGGCCACTGTGGAGCATTATACTGGGGTAACCTCTCTGGGCAGTATATTATACTGTGTGGAGGCCATTCTGGAGTATGTTATACTGAGTGGGGTCACTGTGGAGCATTATTTTGGGGGGGCCATCAGCAGAGCATATTATATTGTTTGGCGCCACTGTGGGGCATTTTGCGGGGGGAACTAAGGAACATTATACTAGGGAGCCCTCTGGGGAGCATATTATACTGCGTGGGGCCTACTGTGGAACATTATACTGGGAGACGCTCTGGGGAGCATAATATATTGCGTGGGGCCACTGTGGAGCAAAATACTGGTGGGGGGCACTGTGGAGCATTATACTAGTGGGGGCCCTCTGGAGAGCATATTATACTATGGGCCACTGTGGAGCTTTATACTGGGGGGAAGGGGAAGTGTGGGGAGCCGGTTATACTGTGTGGGGCCACTGTGGAGTGTATTATATTGTGTGGGGCTTTTCGGGAGCATGTTATACTGTGTGGGGCCATTGTAGAGCATTATACTGGGGGGGACCACTGTGGAGCATTATACTGGGGGAACCCCTCTGGGTAGTATATCATACTGTGTGGAGGCCATTGTGGAGCATGTTATACTATGTTAGACCACTGTGGAGTATTATACTGTGTGGAGCCTTATACCATGTGGGGCCACTATGGGGGGCTCAGGGGAGCATTTTATACTGTGTGGGGCCACTGTGGAGCATTATATACCATGTGGGGAAACTGTTGAGGGCTCAGGGGAGTATCGTATACTGTGGAGAACTATATACCATGTGGAGCATTATACTTGGGGGGGGGGCTCAAAATTCCTGCTGGCAGCCCTGTGTGCTATGTCTGCATCACAGCTCCCTCACTATAATCTTGAACATACGTGTAGTGCTCCATGGCCATGTCATTCCCCATACAGTACTGTGCATGAGGTGGCCATGGAGTTATTGGGGCCTGCACAGTACTATAGGGGCTGACTATACTGGGAACATACTCTGTAACACCAGATAGTCAGCACATATGTAAGACTTCAGTGAAGGAGCCGCGGTGTAGGCTATTAGCAGGAAGCTGTTGGGTGGGGCCCCAGAATAAGTTCCTCTGGTGGGCCTACGGCCCTTCAGTCTGACACTGTATAACGGAGAACTATTATATATAAGGGTGGGTTACTATATATAATTGGGAAACTTAAATATGAGGGGGCTATTATAAGGGGGAACTATTATTTATAAGACGGGCTATTATTTATAAGGGGGGAACTGTTTATAAGGGGGGTATAATTGTTAAGTGGTGCTTATTTATAAAGGGGGCTATTAGTGATAATGGGGACTATTATTTATAAGGTAACTATTATTTATGAGGGGGCTATTATTTATAAGGGAGCAGTATTATTTTTACGGGGTGACTGTTACAGATAAGGGGGATATTACTGATACAGGGCACTATTTATCATTTATAAGGGCTCTATTACTGATAAAGGTGTAATATTATTTATAAGCAGGGACTATTATTTATAAGGAGGCACTATAATAACTGATGACTAGGTGCAAAAATCTATTAGGTGGTACAAAGGTGCTCATTTGAATTGTGTGTGGTAAAATGGGGCTTGTTATTACTTTTTTGTTGGCAGAAAGGAGGCGTTATTATGGGGGTTGCGACTGGAAGATGATGGTGTTGTTTGCATATCAGCATTTGGGGCCCCGCTTTTAATTTTGCCCAGGGCCCCACTTTGTCTAAAACCGGCCCTGACTATGGGGCAAACTACTGCGTGCAGGCGCCACTATGGGGCAAACTACTGCGTGCAGGGGCCACTATGGGGAAAACTACTGTGTGCAGGGGCCACTATGGGGCAAACTACTGTGTGTCGGGGCCACTATGGGGCAAACTACTGTGTGCTGGGGCCACTATGGGGCAAACTACTGTGTGCAGGGGCCACTATGGGGCATAATATTGTGTGCAGGGGCCACTATGCTGCATAATACCGTGTGCAGGGGCCACTATGGGGCATAATACCGTGTGCAGGGGTCACTATGGGGCATAATACCGTGTGCAGGGACCACTATGGGACATAATACCGTGTGCAGGGGCCACTATGGGGCATAATAGTGTGCGCAGGAATGCGGTTTTGTGGGGGGGGGGGGTTGGGGGCTTGGGGGCGGCGGCTTGGGGGGGTTGGGGGCGGCGGCTGGGGGGGGGCCCATGTCAAATGTTTGCCTTGGGGCCCAGCCATTCCTAGTTACGCCACTGCTACTAGCACTAGCATCTTGTGAAATGAATGAATCAATTATGTTGAAGAATAGTGGGTGATTGCTAAACAGTTTCATTACATCACTTCTAAGTAAGGAAATAATCCTAAATGCCATATAATCTTAAAGAAAGTACAGCCAAACCTCTAACTGGAGGAAGGATACTGGAAGACTAAACTGTGGGCAAATGGCACAAATAGCAATCATAAAGTACACAATGAATGAACAATTATAATGTTTTGTGAAGAAATCTCAAGAGTTATTAAGATGGTGTCATGATCTATTATTAGAATCTCTTAAGCAACTTCCGAGTAATTTATAGTACAGTGTGAGCAACAATGAGTCTAACTTACTAGTGACAAAACAAATACAATAATAATAGTCGAGGTAAGCTGCAGAGTGGTGGGAGTCTGACTACTGGGACCCCCAAAAGATAACGAGAATGAGGGTGTTTTTGCTCCCTATCGTGAATGGAGCATGTGACAGATAGGCATACCCCTGCACCATTGAACAGGAAAGGAGAGGTGTGGGACACCGTTCCTGCTAAGCTGTCTGTACTGGAACTGAAATTCTAAAATTCAAAACTCTGCAGCAAGTAGGTGTGTTATTGCACTGGTTAATCCTCATTAGTAGATTATTTTAACTTTCCAGAGTACACAGATTATAGGGAACACTGGTGACATTCTGATGAGAGGGAGAGTACAGACAGGCAGAAAGCTGTAACTGGTTTCAGTATACCACTTGGCAACTTGCTTATAATATAGCACCGGCCATTCCCTCCAAAACCCAACGTCTAAAACCCAACCACAACATCATTACAACTTGTTGGGCCTCATATCCGTTATTTCCCCGTTATAACTTGTTCACATTGTTTTGGCACCAAGGATATCCATAGAGCTCCATTTATCGGAAGGGATCCATAAGAGAGTCTTCTTGGCCTCTGTTGGGCTGGTATATACGTCAGTATATCTTTTCTTTCTTAACTGTATGGAAAGGCATAACCAGCTACGCTTTCCTATTCAGAGGGCAGCCTACCATTGGTATGTATATGTATGTATTGGTAAGTATAAATAAAACAATATTACCGACTTAGGGCCAGTTCACATCTGCGTTCGGTTTCCGTTCGGGGAGTCCGCTTGGGGACCCCCCGAACGGAAACCTATACGCATAGAAAAGCGGTTTACCTAAGGAAACCTGTGGACCCCATAGACTATAATGGGGTCCGTGTGGTTGCCGCTCGGTTTCCGCACAAAACATGCGGAAACATGCGGAGAGAAAAGTTCTGCAAGCAGCACTTTTCTCTCCACATGTTTTGTGCATAAACTGAGCGGCAACCACACGGACCCATTATAGTCTATGGGGTCCGCAAGTTTCCTTAGGTAAACCGCTTTTCTATGCGTATAGGTTTCCGCTCGGGGGGTCCCCAAGCGGACTCCCCGAACAGAATCCCAAACGCGGATGTGAACCGGACCTAATATGTATGTTGGAAGTCTCAAAAGTGTTGTGAACAAGCCCTGAGGTAAAAAATAAAGGTAAACAAGTAAATAAAGCATAGTAAAAATTTTTTTTTTTCTTTTGGTATATAATTTAGCTATATAAATGTGGTATAATCGTGCTGATCCACAGAATAAAGCTAACCTGTCAGTTTTACCACACAGTGAACGCTGTAAAGACAAAACCCATTCAAAAAATGGCCCAGCTTTGTTTTTTTTTTCCAACTACATCCCATTAATACATTTTTCCAGCTTCCCAATACATGAAGCATTCAATGATGCCTTTATAAAGTACACATTGTCCTGCATAAAGCAAGCCCTTGTAAAGGTATGTGAACAGGAAAATAAAAGTGATGGATTTTTGAAGGAGGGGAGTAAAAAACTAAAACACAGAAATGAAAAATGGCTGTGTCAGAAAGAGGTTAGTTCTTGTAGTCAAATCAGCCCCTTCCAGTTTGTTTTTTTTTTACTAGCTCAATGTCTATAAATTTCAGTCTCTGAAATGTATCTACAACCCCAATTCCAATGAAGTTGGGAAGTTGTGTAAAACATAAATAAAAACAGAATACGATGATTTACTAATCCTTTTCAACCTATATTCAATTGAATACACTACAAAGACAAGATATTTAATTTTCAAACGGATAAACTTTATTCGTTTATTGCAAATATTCACTCATTTTGAACTTGATGGCAGCAACAAGTTCCAGAAAAGCTGAGCCCAGGGCATGTTTACCACTGTGTTACATCACCTTTCCTTTTAACAACACTCAATAAGCGTTTGGGAACTGAGGATACGAATTGTTGAAGCTTTGTAGGTTGGATTCTTTCCCATTCTTGCTTGATGTACAACTTCAGTTGCTCAACAGTCCGGGGTCTCAGTTGTTGTATTTTGTGCTTCATGATGCGCCACACATTTTCAATGAGCGACAGGTTCAGACCGTACTCTTTTGCTGCGAAGCCATGCTGTTGGAACACATGCAGAATGTGGCTTGGCATTGTCTTGCTGAAATAAGCAGGGATGTCCCTAAAAAAGGCGTTGCTTGGATGGCAGCATATGTTGCTCTAAAACCTGTATGTACCTTTCCGGATTAATGGTGCCTTTACAGATGTGCAAGTTACCCATGCCACGGGCACTAACACACCCCCATACCATCAGAGATGCTAGCTTTTGAACTTTGCACTGATAACAATCCGGACAGTTCTTTTCCTCTTTGGCCCGGAGGACAAGACGCCCATGATTTCCAAAAACAATGTGAAACGTGGACTGGTCAGACCACAGGACACTTTTCCACTTTGCATCAGTCCATCTCAGATGAACTCAGGCCCAGAGAAGCCGGCGGCGTTTCTGGGTGTTGTTGATATATGGCTTTCGCTTTGCATGGTAGAGTTTTGCACCTGTAAATGTATCGATGAACTGTGTTCACTGAAAATGGTTTTCTGAAGTGTTCCTGAGCCGATGTGGTAATATCTGTTACAGAATGATGTAGATTTTTAATGCAGTGCCGCCTGAGGGATCGAAGGTCACAGTCATTCAATGTTGGTTTTCGGTCTTGCCACTTACTTGCAGAGATTTGTCCAGATTCTCTGAATCTTTTGATGATATTATGGACTGTAGATGATGAAATACCTAAATTCCTTGCAATTGTACAATGAGAAACGTTCGTAAACTGTTGGACTTTTTGCTCACACAGTTCTTCACAAAGTGATGAACCTCGCCCCATCTTTACTTGTGAATGACTGAGCCTTTTCGGGGATGCTCCCTTTACCCAATCATGACACTCACCTGTTTCCAATTAACCTGTTCACCTCTGGAATGATCCAAACAGGTGTTTTTGAGCATTCCTCAACTTTCCCAGTCTTTTGTTGCCCCTGTCCCAGCTTTTTTGGAACGTGTTGCAGACATCAAATTCAAAATGAGTGAATATTTGCAAAAAAGAATAACGTTTATCCATTCGAACATTAAATATCTTGTCTTTGTAGTGTATTCAATTGAACATAGGTTGAAAAAGATTTGCAAATCATCATATTCTGTTTTTTTTATGTTCATGGGAATTGGGGTTGTACTTTCTTGAACTATGCAGCAAAAGCACTATCACAGAGAAGATCAGTCCATAGTAAGCATTTACAGTTTTTATTTTTCATAGTGCTGTGACACTGTGATTGGCTGATATTGGTAGCAAAGACAGTTTTTTGTTTTAATTTTTTAATATTATATCCCTATGTCACAGCGTTCATTTATTTGTCCAGCATGTAAAGAAAATGGTTATACAGCCAGGATCCAGCATCTCCTCTGAATACCTAGGCCCTGATCAAGGTCCTGGTTGGACCAAAATGTTGTCCATATAACCCTCTTCTTCATTTGCTGAACAAATAAATATCCTTTTGCATCATTCATGGTTTCCTAACACAGAGATATACAGTATATTGGAGCTTCAGCCTACCGCAGAGTACAAATCAATCTAGAATTCCAACCATTCTGTTTTATTTAAGTATTAAAATATACTCTCTTATTTTAGTTGTCAGCTTGCACAGAGTTCATCAGACATACTGAAGGCCAGTTGGACACTGCAGTTGGTAAATAATTACCATATTTCCACCAAAAGATTGATCATTCATCTTATGTGAGACAATAAAATAATTTGATTTAAAGCTAAAAAGTTTAGTTTCTCCTTTTTTTCACCCCATCATTTTTGCAGTAAATTCCAATTAGTAATAACCAATTTTTGACTCCCCTTTAAAAAGCTTATCACATGTCTATGCTTTACATCTTGAAATTTTTTATATACAAATAACAGGTGATCTGGTAGTGTATTTCCAATGGCTGCATCATATTTTTTATTCCATTTCTTGTCATAACATCCACTAACAAGCTTAGCTATATACAGGTGCATCTCAATAAATTAGAATATCTTTGAAACTTTATTTCTTTCAGTAATTAAATAAAAAAAAGTGATCTCCTATATTTTCTAGATTCTTTACACACAGAGTGTTCTATTTAAAGTGTTTTATTTCTGTAAATGTTGATTATGGATTACAGCTAATGAAAACCCAAATCTAAGAAAATTAGAATATTGTAAAAAAGTTCAGTATTGTAAATTCAGTGTGTCACCTGCCAAGGTTTCGTAAGCCTTTAAATGGTCCCTCAGTCTGGTTCAGTAGGACACACAGTCATGGAACACTGCAGATTATGAATTGAATTACTGAATTACTGAAATGAATGAACGTTTCAAAAATATTGTTGTAGGGGCTACGACCGTAAACAGGCCTGGAGAGGGACCACCACAGAACCATGATAGCAGTCTCTACTACACCTCCGGCAGCACAGATCAGCACTCATCTCTGCTGCCTTTGGACAATGCCACTAATGGAAAGGAGTCCAGCATCATTTGATGTATGTATATGCCGCTGAGCCCCTTTCCAATAGAAGCCTGCCCAGGGGAGCTTACACTCACCTCTCCTGGGGTCCGACGGTCCCAGCAACCACTTTGGGCCTCTTCCAGCCTGCAGCAGACATCACACAGCCTGGAGGTCACTGCTGAGGCCTGTGATTGGGCCTCAGTGGTCACATGGGGCTTCATGACGCCATGACGCCAAGATAGAATAGAGGTGGGAAACAGAAGGATGGCAGAATAGAAGCAAGAGACAGAAGAATAGAGGCAGGAGACAGGAGAACAGCAGAATACTGGTAGAATATTGGAAGATGGCAGAATGGAGGAAGTGTTGCTGGGGCTTTATTTTTTTTAATGGGACGGTACAGTATATGCGGTGTTACAAGCAAAATTCTCAGCCAAAAGTGGGTCCATTATTGATCCAGAAAGGTTGATGAAAGCTATTGGTACTCACATAATAACTTCTATCTGTAGATTTCAAAAAGGATTCAGTGTGTATTTTCCCTTTAGTGTGTAATTTGACCTACATATCAATTATTTCCTTATTGAAATTATATGCTAATTATTTACATTGGTACACTCGACAAAATTATGCACCAAGAAGGACTTACATTATCTTCATTATGGGTTCTAGTACCCTGTTGGGCTGCCTATACTCTGGATAAAACAAGAGATACAGTTGGGTATGGAGGCGTACAGCTGGGCCAGTAGATCCTGCACACTTATAGGTTGCCAAAGCTGGCATCCTAGCTGGTCCACTAAATGTTCGATTGGCAATAAGTCTGATGAACAGGCAGACCAAGGAAATTTTGCAATCAGATTCAGACATCCCTGAGAAAACCTTGTGTGTCGGCAGGCATTATCCTGTTAAAAAATGCAAGTTGGAAGCCCTGGCATCAGAGTCAACACGTCCTGCACATATCACTGAGCTGTTAGTGTCCTTTGTATCATTACTAGGGGTGACCAGCTATCATATGCAATAGCTCTCCAGTGCACTACACCAGCAATCGAGGCAGTGTGTTGCCTACACCAAAGACAAGATTATTTACCATGAGGCCTCCATACTTGAACCCAACCATCTTATGATCCCAAACAGAACCTGGATTAATTTCTAAAGACAATATGGTTCCATTTCGTAGTAGTCCAGGTTTATTGTTCATGACTACTGTAAACAACGGTAATGGTGGCTTGCTCTCAATGACAGGACACGTAATGGGTAGAGATGAGCGAATCGAAGCTGACGAAGTGGAATTCGATCTGAATTTCAGGAAATCTTCGATGCACATCGATTCCGGATTTCCTCACGCTTCAATGTATCGAATCGCACATTTCCGATTGGGGGTTTTAACCCCTTGGATGCCGCGGTCAAACATGACCGCGGCATTCAAGGCATCCAAGGGGTTCTGCCATACTATCTGCCCCCCACCCCAGAGGAGAGCCCAGAGTACCAGAGTATATTAATAGCACCAGCTCTAGGTGGGGGGATTGAAGCAGCGATATTCTGATCTCTGCTTCAATAGGGGGGGATATGAAGCAGCGATAACATTGCTGCTTCAATCCCCCCCCATTGAAGCAGCGATATTCTGGTCGCTGCTTCAATAGGTATACGCTGCAATACACATGTATTGCAGTGTATAGGAGGCTGTCAGCCCGTGCAGACACATAGGCTGACAGTCTCCATTTAAGAAAGGATCAATCAGGTATGCAGAGGGACAGCAAAGGGGCAGACCCGGGGTCACCGGTCAGATCCCGGGCTGCTGAATAGGAGCAGCGGCACCCCCCCGAAAACGTCACGGGGGGGCGATTGGGACCCCAATATATAATAAAACCCCTGAGATGCCGCGGTCAAACATGTTTGACCACGGCATCTCAGGCGTTAACACCTGCGATCGGCGCTCAGCTCTGACCGTGACTGTTATAGGACAGTGTCAGCTGTTACATATGGCTGACACCCGCAAAGCAGGGTGCACACACAGTTTCTGTGTGCGCACCATGCTTCCACCGTGGTTTGTGGGAAGTCATTTTGCGGGAAGCGCCTTACTATTAGGGCAGATGTCGGGAAGGGGTTAACGCGATTCACCATGAATTATTTCAGATCGAATCAAATTGTTTTAGAAACTTCGGAGAATCGGTTGAATCGAATTTTTGAAAAATTCGCTCATCTCTAGTAATGGTCACTTAGATACAAAATTTCCTAAGTGCCTGGAAATGATCTGGGCAGAGACAGGGGTGTTTAATGAAGGTGCCACATGTGTCTGGATGACAGACAACAAAATTGTGGGAACTGCTCATGCTTGTCAGCAGATCAAACAATTCTCTCTATTGGCGGTTTGTCTGGGTTGTCTGGAGTCTGTTTACCATGTATGCATGCCCTCACATAACCACTGCTCCCCACAACATCAGCTAGGTCAGAATAGCTTAGATGTTAGGCAAGTTGAAACTACCATCCTGCTTCTCTCAGTCCAATGATGCGCCCCCTTTAAAAGTTTGTCAATGGGGAAAAATAACTTCAAATGCATTGTAAATGCATTTCTAACAGTCAGCAGTCTCTCACCAAGAGGTGCACTAATAAAAATTAGCCTCTGAGAAACATTTCATAGGGTAATATAACTACACCCTCTTGTGGCAAGACCGAGTGTCTAATCAGACCACACTTGTAATGTTTTATATATCTGCCTGAGACTTAACTGTATGCCAAGATTTGCAGCAACCTGACATTTCTATCTGGTACATGACTTTTTTTTTTGTTGTCAATGACAATATATCTATCTCCTTCCTTTAACCCCAGCTCAGGAAGAGGCGGGTGGTAAGAATCAAGGCACTGAGCTAGTACAAAAAAAACTGGAGAGGAGATGATCTGTTTAGTATCGGATCTATACCATCAGTAAATGAACTCCAAGAGGGTTAAATGTAGTAATTAAAATAAGATCCTTTTAAGATTAAATACAGTTTTTAATGCCTCAACAAATTTCGCCCAGGATTTTATACTTTCTTATGTTTTGTTAATTCTATATGTATCCACAGAAGACGGTATGTGGTTTGGGCTAAAAGTGAGTAATTTTCCTCTTTGCAACAAAGGGGAGGATTTCTATAGCATGATAACTGTTTCTTTTAACTTTTAGGATAACTCTTTGGATACAGAAGTATGACATATTGATTTGCACCAGCTAATGTTTAATTTTAGAATTTGTAGCAGCCAAGCAGATTTTGGAAGATTGGAATTTTCACGTCATCAGCACAGGGTGTGCCTTGCCTCAGTCAGGTGTACCCTCTGTGGGGCTGTGTGCATAAATGATCATAAATCTGGCAGGGCCAATGGCCCTGCCCACTCCAAATCCCCTCTTAGGAAAATAGTGAGGGTGGTGAAAGACACCAATCATCACTCCCCCTTTTAGGAAAGTTGTATGGACAAAGAAATAAAGAAAAAGTAGCACCTTTTTTGTTCAAAAACATGACTTGAGCCAAAATATTGTGACTTTTTCATGCCTAGAACACTAGAAAACTGGTGTACAAGGCATAATAAATCTGCCCCTTTATGTCTATATGGACTAATGTGCATGACTTTTTTTTCATATCCATTTAGCAGATTTGTTTAACGGATGCAAAAAAAAAAAAATGAATGCAAGAAACTGATGCAAATGGATAGTCATCTGTTTACCCCTCTCATCCCATGCATGAGACTGTGATTGCGCTGGCAGTACTGTCAGTGACCGACTGCTCCACCCTAGGTGTGAGAAGGAGCGCTATCGGAAGTCTTTCCTCCCCACCGCGGTTAGACTGTACAACCAACACCGACCTAAGCGGAGATCATTACATACAGAGAACTGAAATATCTCTCTGCCTGTTAAATCCCCCCCCCCCCCTGCTACGTCCTATCTGTCTGTCTGCTATTAATGTAATGCCTCTTACCTTGGAACATTCCTGTACATGTTGTATTTGTATTCGTATCTGCTTATCTTATCTTATCTTTGCTGCTGTAACACACTGAATTTCCCCATTGTGGGACTATTAAAGGACTATTATTATTATTATTATTATTATTATTACATAGAGATCAATGAAAAAAAAATCCTCAATTTAGTCTTATTACACATTTCAAAGCTCCTTTAAAAGTATTTTAATGCAAGAAAATGTCTGTAAAATACACATTTTATAACACTTTATGTCCAATTATAAATCTAATTATTTAAAGAGGTTGGACTCTTTTTTTACTAAAAAATATCCTGATTTCACATGCCAATCTGCCCCTTACTTTTTGCTAACCAAGACCAAGCTACACAGGGCTTGTCTATTCTGTTAACATGGAAACACGTAAAACTTTCAAAGGCCCTGTAGACACCAAACAGAAAAATATTTTTATTGCAAAATTGCTTCATTGCTTCAAGTTCCTTTATTTTTAGATCCATTTTTGCAATACAAGTTGCAAAGATGCCCATAGCTATTAAGAGATAATTTGCTGGCAACCTCATACTTTCAATGTCAGTCTGGTCCACCAGTGACAGGGTCTAACACAGTAATGGTCCAGCAGAAGACTTTGAAGGGCTCTATGTTTCATTTCCTAGGCATTGTTGGAGCGTGTGGATCTTTCTCCCAACCAAATTTCAGATTGTGCCCCCTTGTATTTGTCTTTAGTTATTAAAAACACTTTCCCCCTGAAACTTATTTATACCTTTATCATATTTAAAGGACTCAATTGTGCCCTCCTTTTCCCTTGCTTTCTTCAGGCTAAACAGATTAAAGGGTTTGTCCAAGATATTTTTTTTTTATTTTAGGTCTTGGAAGGTGAAAAAAATAAAAAAAGAAAGCTACTCACCTGTCCCCGAAGCTCCGGTGTCTCCCAGCGCAGTCCAGTCATGCAGTCCCTGCCGCACGTGGACAGGTGAGTATGGGTTTTTTACATTTTTTTTCACCTTTCCCGGTCTAATATAATTTTTTTTTTTTTTATCCTGGACAACCTCTTTAAGTTCTTTATGCCACTTCTGATATGTTATGCTTTTTACCCTCCACCATTTCTGTAGCCCATCTTTGCACCCTTTCTATTTTATCTATCACTTTTTGTAGGTGGGGTCTCCAGAACTGTATATAGTATTCCAGATGTGGTCTTGCCAGCATTCTGTCCAGTGGGATCACAATCTCTCTTGTCCTACTGGTTATACCTCTAGCTATACAACCAAGAATCCTACTTGCTTTCCCTGCTGCCTTTCGGTACTGTTGTATCACTTTGAAACTATGTGATATCAGAAGCAGAATTGCTAATAGCTGGCATAGGCATCATTCACTTCTGTATACTAGTGTAAATGACCATAAACCTTGCAGGGCTTCTCGCCAGTCCACCTTTCAGAAAAAGTTGCAAAATTTCTGTGCAAAACATTTGTGACATTTTCATGCCTTGTACGATAGAAAACTGGTGTACAAGGCATACTAAATTTCCCCCAATTACTCATTCAAGGAGGTAAATCTGGATTTACAAGAGGTCAATCCAGGTGTATACAAAATAAAGTATAATGAACATCCTGTTGTTCACAGAAACCAATAAACCAAAACTTGGCAAAGGAAGCTGGGATCATGTGGGTTGGTTCAAAGTTCTGAAAACAGGTCTTTGTTTTGTAACATAGGCTGTCTACAAGTGACACATATACATTCCCAGAACATGTAAGAACTATTCAATATCAGTAAGCCAAAAAATATCATTTTTGTTATATGACTCATATTGTACTGAGTTATATATATATAAGGCTGCAGTGGCTTTCTTGTCATCAACACTCTTCGACAATTTCCTGCCTTTCTCTCAGGTAAGACTTAATAATTTAGAAAACTATTCAATCATACAAACACTTCAGTCATATATCATTTTTATAAGCCAGTTTACTATATGCATCGAGACAAACCTAACAGAAGGGCTAAAATGTAGTAACATGCATTGCTGTAAAACTGCTTATGCCTCTTGCATGCCCATACACCTTTTATGCCATACTAGTTTGTATAGAAAAGTGTCTAGAAAAAAGTATTACTTAAAGGGGTTTTCCAAGCTAAAAATATTGATGACCTATCCTAAGCATCCAGTACCCCACTGATAAGCAGGAAGGAGACAGTTCTGTACTCTGGTAGATCAGGTACAGAAGATCGGCTTTCATTTATTTCAATGGAACGTAAGCTACACAGAGAACAGTACTGCCTGCTTCCTGCTCCATTCTCTATATATAAGGCCCAGTTCACATCTGTGTTCGGTTTCTGTTCGGGGGAGTCCTCTTGGGGACCCCTCCGAATGGAAACCTATACGCATTGCAAGCGGATTACCTGGGAAACCACACGGACCTCATAGACTATAATGGGATCCATGTGGTTTCTGCTCGGTTTCAGCAGCACTGCAGCACTTTTCTCTATGCTTGCTTCGTGCAGAAACAGAGTGGAAACCACATGGACCCCATTATAGTCTATGGGGTCCGTGTGGTTTCCCAGGTAAACCGCTTGCAATGCGTATAGATTTCCGTTTGGAGGGATCCCCAAGCAGACTCCCCGAACAGAAACTGAATGCAGATGTGAACTGGGTCTCAGCTGCTGAGAACAGCTAATTGTTGGGGGAGGCAGGTGTCAGACCCCCACAGATTTGATATTAGTGACCTATTTTTAGGATAGGTCATCAATAATTTTTGGAGGAAACATTGTATTTTCTAATGGCAGCCTTCCATTTCCATGTATTGTATTGCATTACTTGCAATACATTGTTTTATTGCTTTGCATCACCATATTCTCTCACCCATGTTTTTTATATCTCTGTCCATAGAGCTGTGTAATGTTACTTATTTTTCATTAATTCCAAGGTGCTGTACATTTGAGGGTTTACACTAAGTACACAAAACAAGTCCAATACCAACAGTGACCAACTGGTACAGTGGGATAGTGAGCACCATCCACAAGGGCTATGAAGAAAGGGGACTAGAGACAGTAGGTGAGGGTGAAAACTGTGCAGGTGGTGTTGTGGTGGCAGTAGTGCTATTGAAGGTTGTAGGCCTTCTTGAATAGATGAGTCTTCACGGTCCTCTTGAAGCTTGTGATTGTGGGGGTCAGTCTTATGTGTCATGGTAGCGAGTTCCAGACTATGGGGGATGAACGGGAGAAATCTTGGAGGTGCTGTGAAGAGTGGATAAGAATGGAGTAGGAGATCTTTAGAGGATTTAAATTTATATGTGGGTGGGTAGCGTGAGCTTAGGTACATCTTAGAGATGTATGGAGGGGACAGGTTGAGGATGGCTTTGTACAGTGCCTTGTGAAAGTATTTGGCCCCCTTGAACTTTTCAACCTTTTGCCACATTTCAGGCTTCAAACATAAAGATATAAAATTTTAATTTTTTGGTGAAGAATCAACAACAAGTGGGACACAATTGTGAAGTGGAACGAAATTTATTGGTTATTTTAAACTTTTGTAAAAAATAAAAAACTGAAAAGTGGAGCGTGCAATATTATTCGGCCCCTTTACTTTCAGTGCAGCAAACTCACTCCAGAAGTTCAGTGAGGATCTCTGAATGATCCAATGTTGTCCTAAATGACTGATGATGATAAATATAATCCACCTGTGTGTAATCAAGTCTCCGTATAAATGCACCTGCTCTGTCATAGTCTCAGGGTTCTGTTTAATGCGCAGAGAGCATCATGAAGACCAAGGAACACACCAGGCAGGTCCATGATACTGTTGTGGAGAAGTTTAAAGCTGGATTTGGATACAAAAAGATTTCCCAAACTTTAAACATCCCAAGGAGCACTGTGCAAGCGATCATATTGAAATGGAAGGAGTATCAGACCACTGCAAATCTACCAAGACCCGGCCGTCCCTATAAACTTTCATCTCAAACAAGGAGAAGACTGATCAGAGATGCAGCCAAGAGGCCCATGATCACTCTGGATGAACTGCAGAGATCTACAGCTGAGGTGGGAGAGTCTGTCCATAGGACAACAATCAGTCGTACACTGCACAAATCTGGCCTTTATGGAAGAGTGGCAAGAAGAAAGCCATTTCTCAAAGATATCCATAAAAAGTCTCGATTAAAGTTTGCCACAAGCCACTTGGAAGACACACCAAACATGTGGAAGAAGGTGCTCTGGTCAGACGAAACCAAAATCGAACTTTTTGGCCACAATGCAAAACGATATGTTTGGCGTAAAAGCAACACAGCTCATCACCCTGAACACACCATCCCCACTGTCAAACATGGTGGTGGCAGCATCATGGTTTAGGCCTGCCTTTCTTCAGCAGGGACAGGGAAGATGGTTAAAATTGATGGGAAGATGATTGAGCCAAATACAGTACCATTCTGGAAGAAAACCTGTTGGAGTCTGCAAAAGACCTGAGACTGGGACAGAGACTTATCTTCCAACAAGACAATGATCCCAAACATAAAGCAAAATCTACAATGGAATGGTTCACAAATAAATGTATCCAGGTGTTAGAATGGCCAAGTCAAAGTCCAGACCTGAATCCAATCGAGAATCTGTGGAAAGAGCTGAAAACTGCTGTTCACAAACACTCTCCATCCAACCTCACTGAGTTCGAGCTGTTTTCCAAGGAAGAATGGGCAAGAATTTCAGTCTCTCGATGTGCAAAACTGATAGAGACATACCCCAAGCGGCTTGCAGCTGTAATCGCAGCAAAAGGTGTCGCTACAAAGTATTAACTTAAGAGGGCCGAATAATTTGGCATGCCCCACTTTTCAGTTTTTTATTTTTTACAAAAGTTTCAAATATCCAATAAATTTCGTTCCACTTGATTCTTCACCAAAAAATTAAAATTTTATATCCTTATGTTTGAAGCCTGAAATGTGGCAAAAGGTTGAAAAGTTCAAGGGGGCCGAATACTTTCACAAGGCATTGTATGTCAGCATTAGCATTTTAATAGGAGAGGCTGATGAGAAATGGAGGGAGAGGTGGATTAAATGAATGGCAGAGTTTAGGGAGGAATGGAGGAGGATGAGAGCATTTGGTGGGAGGCCATGGAGAAGTGTGTTACAGTAGTCTAAGTGGGAGATTATAAGAGTGTGGACTAGCATTTTTGTACTTTCAGGGGTGAGAAAGGAGTGGATTAAATAGTTTTTCTTGAGTTGGAGGCAACAGGAGGTGTTGAGGGCTAGGATGTGAGGCTTGAAGGATAGGGTGAAATGAAAGGTTACCCCCAGGCAACAGACTTATGGGACTGAGGTAAGTGTGGCACCATTAACTTTAATGTTAAGTCTGATGGCGTAGATGGAGAATAGGAGGGATCCCAGAACAGAGCCTTGAGGGACACTTACAGAAAGTGGGCGCAGTGAGGAGGTGGTGTGTGAGCCGGATGTGCTGAATATTTGGTTGATGCGATATGAAGAAATCCAGGAGAGGGCCAAGTCTGTGATGCCAAGGAATGAGAGAGTTTGCAGTAAGAGGGAGTGGTCAACTGTGTCAAAGGCAGAAGAAAGGTCTGGTAGGAAGTGAACAGAGTGGTTTCATTTATCTTTGGTAGTTAGTAGGTCATTTGTAACTTTGGTTAGGGCAGTTTCTGTGTAGTGATGAAGTCGGAAGCCTTGTACAGATTGTACTCTGTCAAAGATTAAGTTGGATGAGAGGTAGGAGGATTTTTCAAAGTAGATGTGTTTGTAGAGTTTTGAGGCGTATGGGAGCAATGAGATAAGTGATGTTGAAGGAGGCAGTGGGGAGGTGAAAAGGGGAGTTAAAGGTATTAAATAACTGTTCAGGGTTGTGGAATAGGGAAGATATGAATGTGGTGAAATAGGCCTGTTTTGCAGAGGTGACCGCATTCTTGAAGTTGAGAACTACCGCTTTATAACTGATGAAGTCTTTCTTGAAGTTGCTTCTCTTCTAGAGACGTTCTGCAACCCTTGCAGCACATCTCAGATTTTTGTCAGCACCGTATACCAGGGTTGCCTACTTATTTGTTGAGGTCTGGTATGTGTGAGGGGGGGGCACTGAAGTAATGGTGGTGTTAAAAAAAGCAGAGGAAGCATCTGCATCTTTGAGTGAGCATATGCCAGAAAGGCTGCAGTCAAACTAGCGTTAGGTGACCGTTTGGGTACTACGGCCACCATTCTGCTTAAAATTCGCGAGCAGGACTTTTCTCTCTGCTGATTTCGGGCAGAAATATGGTGGACCCCATTACAGTCTATGAGGTCCACGGATTTCTGTGGGTAACTGCTTTTTTGTTTCAATAATTTTTATTAAAATTTTCAGAATATACAAGTAAAGAACAATGTGAATATACAATGCGATATACAGTTGACAAGCATTATGGTATAGTTTCCGAGTTACAATCTTTAAACCGCATATCTCTAAAGAACCATTGAGAAATATTACTTATAAATTAAACATTAACGAAACATTTAACTTTTAGGCACACTCACAGGGCTGTCGTGATCTATACCCAGGGTATATTCTCCATGAACAACCTTCCCTTCCTCCCTGGGTTTATGTTTAAGCAAGTGACATTTGACACACAACTGCAACACTAGCTGCTCCTCCCCAAATCCTCCATTGACGAATCTGACATCCATCCCTATGCCTACTACGACCACCCCGACTGATGTCTTGTAGCACTTAGGTGTCCTCTACGTGCAGAATCGAGAATAGATCCACGCATCCCAGACCTTCTCAAATTTAGAAAAAGAATTGTTTCCCAATGCGATTATCCTCTCGTATGAATATGTATTATTAATGGCTAGTACCAGGGCTGACATAGGTGGAGAGGTCGCTGACTTCCATCTCTGTACCAACATTAATTTAGCTATAGTCAAAATTTTACAAATGAGTTGTTTGTACTTATTCAACTCTCCGGGAATTCCAATTAGCAGAATAGCCGTATGAACCGTATGGGGGAGTTGGAGACCAAACAGCTCCGAGAGCATGTCGAAGACACTATCCCAGTACCCACGAAGTACAGGGCAAGTCCCCAAAATATGAAGGAGGGTTCCTCTGCCTCCACAACCCCTCCAACAATTCCCGGACACTGAGGGGTACGCCAACTGTAGAGTGGATGGGGTCCTGTACCACCGTAAAATGATTTTCGTGGCTGTCTCTATATGAGTGCTACACTTTAAAGACAAATGGATCAGTCTAATCGCCTGCTGCCATTCATCAGGAGTAATGACCATCCCCAGGTCCCTCTCCCAGCAGCGGAACGGGGTAGACTTAGTAAAATCCGACACTCCATCCATTTTATCATATAGGAAACGCAGTCCTCTCATATTAGTCGACAACCAAGTGAAAAGTGAATTATTATGTGGTAGAGTCATTACAGGATGTTTAGATATGAAGTGCCATATTTGAAAATATTTAAGGAAATTCCCTATATGAATTCTGTATTGTTGTCTTAGGTCTACAAACGAAATAGGTTTATTAGCGTCAGAGTATAACTGAGAGATCTGCGTGATCCCTCTCGACTCCCAGCCCGAGACCCCTATGTCATCAACTACCCAGGCCATCAATGACAGAGGCATATCTGCAATATGAAAATGTTTCATTGGATTTGCTTTCCCATGAAGTAGCTTCCATGCCGTTAGCGAGGCACACATGATCGGGGAGAAGGATCTCGGAGCAGGGACACTCCAAAAGGGCAACCATAGCGCGTCCTCTAGTTTTAATGGAGATATAAACGCCTGCTCTATGTGTAACCATGGAACCAAGGTATCCGTTGACTTCCACCTCGCGCACTGAGTGACCAGTGAAGTTATATAATAGTTCCTCACTACTGGTACCCCCAGCCCTCCTGCCTCCTGTTGTTTAAATAGAAAGCTTTTATTGATTCTAGGTCTCCTTCCATTCCATACGTATTTAGAAATCACCCTTTGTGCTGTTTCAAAAAAGGAAATAGGGATGGATATTGGGAGTGTGCGGAACAGGTACAAGAGTCTCGGCAATAGCAACATCTTAAAAGCAGCTACTCGTCCTATCCAGGAAACATCTGTTTTTGACAATCGCTCAGTCTCCTCTTGCAGTATTTTTAACATTGGTATATAGTTACTTTTGTAAAGAGTCCCCAAGGATGCCGTCACTTGTATCCCCAAATACTGAACACTATCCTCCCTCCAATCAAAATCATAAGTCGCTTTTAGATGGTGTAGCAAGGCCGGGGGGGACATTTAAAGGCAATGCCTGCGATTTAGCCATGTTTAATTTGTAAAACGATAGCTGCCCAAAATTATTAATAGTTTCCATAAGGCGAAAAATAGACGTTTGTGGTTTGGACAAAGTGAGAATAATATCATCTGCATATAGGGATATAAGGTGAGATTTATCTCCTATGTCAATGCCTCTCACTCCCGGATCTAGTCTAAGTACCTGGGCTAAAGGTTCTATAGAGAGAACAAATATCAGGGGTGATAGGGGGCACCCCTGCCTGGTCCCATTTGTTATTAGAAAAGGATCTGATACTACTCCGTTAGTGAACACTCTTGCAGAAGGTGCCGAATATAACGCCTCAATCGCTCTTAAGATGGCTCCAGAAAACCCCATGCTTCTGAGTACCGAGAAGGCATACGACCAGCAAATGCGATCGAACGCCTTTTCCGTGTCTAATGCAAGGACCACCGCTTCTTCCCTCCTAGATTCAACATGGTGGATTATGTTTAAAATACGTCTAGTGTTATCATATGATTGTCTTCCCTTAACAAACCCCACTTGGTCATGTCTTATTAAGCTTGGGAGGCAAACTGCCAGTCTGCTTGCTATTAGTTTGGCATAAATTTTTAAATCTGTGTTCAGTAGCGATATAGGTCTGAAGTTTTGGGGATTAGTGGCGGGTTTGCCAGGGTTTGGCAACGTAACTACCAAGGCTTCCTGGTTTTCTTTTGGGATGGTACCAGAATCCACCACAGCCGTCAAAAATGACAGTAGCGGGCTCATCAGGACTGAGGTGAAACATTTATAGTATTCATTAGTAAGGCCGTCAGACTTGTGAGACGGCAATGATTTAATTGTGGCTAACAGCTCTGCTGAAGTAATAGGTGCATTCAAGGAGTCCAGCTGTGACTCAGTGAGTGCAGGTAGCTGAGCAGCTCTAAGGAATTGTTCAATATCGTAGTTTGTCGGGAGGACCGTAGGATATTCCTCTGCTAAACTGTAGAGTCCCTCATAGAAAATTTTAAAGGCGTTGGCGATGCCGTTTGGGTCATAAATTTTGTGTGTACCATCTTTACTGTATAGAAATGGGATCCTGGATTTTACATGCTTTTGTTTAAGCTTAGATGCTAAGAGTTTGTCCGCTTTATTAGATTGAGAATAATACGTACAGTAGCTCTAACTCTTTTTAGGTTTTTCTCATATTTGTGCAATAGACAAACGGTCAGCTGCTGGCGTAGAGCCATTAACTTCGTTGCATGTAAGGGAGAAGGAGACTGTTTGTTGCTGGTGTCGATGGTTCTTATCTGACGGAGCAGTCGATCCATCTCTGCCAGTCTATTTTTCTTTTCTATATGCCCAAGGCGAATAAACGTACCTCTAATAAAGGCCTTGTGAGAGTTCCACAACATTTCAGGGCCAGAAGCAGAGGGGGCGTTGATCTGAAAGAATTACTTCAGATCATTTTCTAACGTCGCTTTTAACTTTGGCTGTGACATTAAAAAGTCATTACACCTCCACACATATGCTCTAGCGGATTCATATTTTTCCGCTATTGACAAGGTTATAGCTGCATGGTCTGACCAAGTTATTTGAGATATCTCAGACTGCTTGACAAGGGGAATACTAGACTGCTCGATTAGGAACAAATCTATTCGTGAGTAGCTATTGTGTACCATAGAGTGATACGTATAGTCTTTTTCGGTGTTATGTAAGATACGCCAGACGTCAAATAGTTCATAGCGCCATAGAGCCTGCGAGAAAGAGGGGTGACGCGTTAATATGCCAGAAGTGGTATCTACTAGCGGGTCTGGGGCCATATTAAAGTCTCCCATTAATATTAGACACCCTTGCTTCCTTTTTTCTACCGCCCTCACAAGTCTCCCTAGGAATGCTACTTGTTTCGTGTTTGGGGCGTAAACTGATACAAGCGTATAAGTGACATTATTAAGAACACAGACTAGTATTACAAATCATTACAAATCGCCCTCCCGGGTCAGCGTATTGAGATAACAACTGAAACGCTACTGAATCTCTAATCCCAATCAGTGTCCCTCTACGTTTTGAGGAGTAGTGAGCATGAAACACATGTGGATATGCAGGGTTATTAATGCAAAAGGCGTCTACCTCTAAAAGGTGCGTCTCGTGCAGAACAAGAATGTCACAGTTATGAGCTCGGGCCTCATGCCATAAACTGGCTCTTTTCTGAGGGGAGTTCAAACCCCTGACATTCATGGATACAATTTTAAGCACCATAACATACAATTAGAAATGCTTTAAGAGTCTTACCGCAACTACTTATACCAGTAGGTGTCAGTGTCATTACGAGGCGAGGCCATCTCCACCCTTTGTATTCACTTCGCCCAATGTGCCAAAACCAAAAAAGAAATAAACCATGTGTAAAATAATAATAGTCCGTAAACTATAAAATAGTCTACAATTGAATGAAATCCTTACTCACGTGTTGACCCCTAAGGTAACATTATTGGAGGACTCTGCTTTATATAAAACATGGAGATATTTATTGAAGTCTTCATTGGAAACAAATATATGAAAAACTTCCAGCATAACAGAAACATCAGTCAATGTCTTACATGTCACAGAATTAGGTTTCTTCAAGATGGATCCCTTGCAGACATCTTGGCTCATGCTTATTCATCAATGTGTGTTAGTCTTCAGCAGGACAATTCAGCCATTCTTCCAGGGTCTTAGAGGAAGTAGACACAGGTCGGACGAGGGAGACACCCAAAGTGAGAGACAGAGACAGGTTCCCACAGATCCACACAGGGAGAGGGAGACCCCCCCACCGAATAGTGAGACCACGACATGTGTGTCTGTCAGTCATTTATATACATGAAAGGGGGTGTTTCCCAACATCCTTCCACTTTCTACTACTGTACTTGGACAATACCAAAATAGTCATATGCTATCCACACCCATGCACCATAAGTAACAAGAGCTTTGTCAGCAAAATACAATTAACCCTTAAAAGCCATGAATATTGCATGTCAAATATTATTTAACACCATGCAAATTATATAACCAATGAATAAACCCTCGTAACAGAACCAAACAAAAGAAGAAAAAGAACGTGGTACAGCGGACCAGCGGCTGTCTTAATCCTGGGGGGATAAGTTCGACAACAGTGGACATACGAGATCTAATAAAAGGTGAGTCTTTAGCTTTGTAGCCCTTTGCGTGGACGACCTTGGGCCCTCACTTGATGCCATCCTGCCGACACAGGACCAGGTGGTTGTTTGGGTGGTAGTTCGGCAATCGGAATGTTCCATTTTTGGAGTAGGCTTCTTCCTTCCTCCAGACTTTTGATAACATACACCACATTATCTCGGGAAATGATCACACGGACCGGAAATCCCCATTTGTATAAAATGTGATGTTGGCGTAAGGCTGTGGTAATAGGGAGGAATTGTTGCCTTTTTTGTAATGTCGTGGCTGATAAATCCGAGTAGATGGATATTTTGTGATATGGTTCAGGTAAGCGGTCTACCTTTCGGGAAGTCATCAAAACCAGATCCTTAGTGCGATAGAAATGAATTTTGGCTAATACATCTCTAGGTATAGCTTCATCCAGATGTGAAGGTCTGGGAACTCTGTGAGCTCTATCAATGGTTAGATCCATCGCCGTGAGGCTCGGTATTAGCGATCGGATCAGATCCTGGAGGAATGTAGATAAATTATTCGCAGTTACGGACTCCGGAATCCCTCTAAATTTTAGATTGTATCGTCTTGAGCGATCTTCCAAATCAGCTATTTTAGCTTTCAAAAACGACACATCCGTCTCCATCTCATAGTGAGCATCTATAAGCACATTATGTGAAGTCGCAAATTCCGCCATTTTAGATTCGACATGAACGGTACGGCTTTTTAATTCCTGAAGATCTCTATCTAGCGGTTTTACCATGATAGACATGTCTGTTTTTAAGGAATTACAAAAGGCCATAAGCATATTTTTCATGGAGGTCTCAGTTAGTGGATTCTCCGTCTCTGGTATATCTACAAAAAAATCAATGGATGGAGGAGTAGGCTGTGCACTAACGCTCACCTCTTCATCCTGGGAGTCGCTGTTCTGGAGCCTGGGTCTCTGCTTAGCCGGGCTAGCAGTAGGTGACTCAGGCGTCTCCAGGCTGGAAACGCCCGTGGGTGCTGAGGCGCCATGTTGCAGAGGCCCGTTTTCAGTATAGGCCCCGGCCTGCCGGGGAGAAGGCCCAGATGTTTCTGTGTCCGCGCCGTCCAGCAGCTGCGGTAAGGATGGGGCCGAGCGCGCTCTCCTGTGTGCGGAGAGCGAGATTGTCTCCTCCGGAGGGTCACGCGAGGGAGTTGAGGCCCTGGATTCTGCATCCGAGCGCGGGCCGACTCCATTTTGGTCCTCCCCTTCCCCGTGAGGGAAGTAAAAATCGGATATCTTCTGCGGTTTCACCGCCGACTTCCTTTTTCTGGGCATCCCCGAAGGTAGGATACCGTAACGGATACATGCTATGCCCGAGGGCCACGGGCTTGTCGCTGGGAAGGTCGCTGTATAGGACTCAAGGCCGGGAGCTCTGATATTACGCGGCCATCTCAATCCACGGCTAGACTCCGCCCCCGGGTAACTGCTTTTTAAGCGGATAGGGTTTGCATTTTTCGGGTCCCCAAGCGGACCCAAAGAACGAAAACTCGAAAACTAGTGTGAATCTAGCAAAAATGGTAGAAGGGAGACAGAGTGTGTGGATATCTTGGCAGTTACGGTTTCTGCAGGGGTGTGTTAGTTTCTAGATTGGGGGTAGGTTAAAGAGAGATGAGAATGTAAATAAGATGTGGTCAGAAATCATGGCGGGAGAGTTAGAGATGTTGCATAGGGAACAGAGACAGGTGAAGATCAGATCAAGTGTCTCCCCCCCAAAAAAAATAGCAGTTTACAGTTTAAGGTTTTTTTTGTTACAGAGTACCCCATACAGGATAGATACTTTTAGATTGTAATACCTTGGGCATTTTCAGATGCAGCAAAACAGATTATGTTTATTTTTTTGTTCATTTTTATATTTAAATTTGGAAAATGGAGGTAACTTGATTTCCTAATCCTTTTTTTTTTTTTTTTTTTTTTTTAAATACTGTGCCTGATGACAGGCCTAGGAGCATTTAGAGACTCCCAGATTTAAAGCTGGAGGACCCAATAAAATGTAACAACTTAAATGCTGCAGTAGCAATTGACTTAGATACTGCAGTCGCAAGTGGCATCTAAATGGATGAACAGTCGATTATAATAGTGAGTGTCTAATGGAGAAAACAGTATGCACCTCCTGCATATCGTGCAGACTAAGCTTCTGAGCCATATTGCCCCAGTGCATATCTGCAAAACTTGCATGGTAGATGTCACCAAGTTTTAAACTCTTGCGGCCACATTTTGGATATGCTACCAAGTCATATATACCGTACCAAGAATGGGATTAGAACCCATCAAAACAAATAAAGAAAGGTTTTCCTGTTTTTTTTTTTCTGGTTGGAGCTGATCCAGTTCTTGCCACTGCATGGAAAATTGAACACTGCCAAGTATTCTCACAGATCACAGGAGATTTCTGAGTCCCAGCAAGGTGACAATTTGAGTCAGAATTATCAAGACAGGAGTTTCCATGTGTTTTAGAAGAAAAAGAGATCAGTGGAGTTAACAATGGCAAATATATATCAAAATCCACCCACATCTTAATAAAGTTGGTGCATTTTGGACTGTCCTAACATCAGACAATCAAATCTTTAGCAAGAAGAGATTGTCGAAAGCGAAGATCTCCTTAAATGCCTCAAATGCTCTGCAGTTGTAAAATGTGTAGAAATAAAGGGGTTTCTTAACTGGCCATTGTTATACCAAACCATTTTTTGTATTTTTCCATCGTCACATACCAAGATCTATAGATTTTTTATTTTTCCATCAATGTACTTGTATGAGGCCTTTTTTGTTTCCAACCACAGCCATTTTTTTTTTCTTTCTTACTCCCCGCCTTCCAAAAGCCACAGCTTTTTTATTTTCCCATTCACAGAGCTGTATGGGACTTCATTTTTGAAGGAAAAATTGTACTTCATAATGGTGCCAATTAATATTCCGTACAATGTACAGGGAAGCTGGAAAAAATTCAGAATGGGGTGGAATAAGGGAAAAACTGTCTCTAATGCATCTTTCCTATGGGTTTTGTTTTTATGGCGTCCATTGTGCAGCCAAAATGACACATTAGCTACAGGTGCATCTCAATAAATTAGAATATCTTTGAAACTTTCATTCATTTCAGTAATTCAGTAATTCAATTCATAATCAGCGTCTTCCATGATTGTGTGTCCTACTGAACCAGACTGAGGGACCCTTTAAAGGCTTAGGAAACCTTGGCAGGTGACATACTGAATTTACAATACTGAACTTTTTTACAATATTCTAATTTTCTTAGATTTGGGTTTTCATTACCTGTAATCCATAATCAACATTTACAGAAATAAAACACTTGAAATAGAAGACTCTGTGTGTAAAGAATCTAGAAAATATAGGAGGTCACTTTTTTTAATTTAATTACTGAAAGAAAGAAATGTTTCAAAGATATTCTAATTTATTGAGATGCACCTGTAGGTGAATTAGGATAACTGACTGTAATATATTGTAGTTAGTAATTTTTTTTCCTGTTGCTGTTATCAGGATTTCAAGATGAAGTACATGTTGGTTTTTGCCCTGTTGTTGGTGACAGTTTATTGTTTTCCGGTAAGTTGTTTTGATGCAATAAAAATATAATATTACTGCAAATGTATTTTATATCACATGTACAGTTTTTTTTTTACTCTTAATTTTATTCTTACTTGGCTGGTCACATGTTTGTCCCACATTAGGTTTTAGCCAAGTTCCTAACTTATAGGGAGTATGTTACCAGAACCCAGCATATTAACTCAGCCCCACAAATAGATACAGTGGTAAGGAAAATATTCAGACTACTTTAAAATTTTCACTTTTTGTTTCATTGCAGCCATTTGCTAAAAGCAAAAAAGTTCATTTTATTTCTCATTAATGTACACTCAGCACCCCATCTTGACAGAAAAAAACCAGAAATTTAGATATTTGCAAATTTATTAAAAAAGAAAAACTGAAATATCACATGGTCATAAGTATTCAGACCCTTTGCTCAGTATTGAGTAGAAGCACCCTTTTGAGCTAGTACACCCATGAGTCTTCTTGGGAATGATGCAACAAGTTTTTCACATCTGGATTTGGGGATCCTCTGCCATTCTTCCTTGCAGATCCTCTCCAGTTCCGTCAGGTTGGATGGTGAATGTTGGTGGACAGCCATTTTCAGGTCTTTCCAGAGATGCAGGAAGGAAATGTCTAAGTCATTTGTTTCAATTTTGCATTTCCATTACTCCTACCTTTGGATTATAATGTCCCTGGCAGTTAACTCGCTGCAATCGTTGGATGCTGTAACTGAAACCTGCAATACAGTGACCTGTACAATTACAGTTACAATCCTGCAGCATGTTACATTTTGCTGCATGTTATACAGTGCAAAGATTAAAGCTGTGGGAGCCTGCAGAGAATACTGCAGCAAAATACAACCATTTATGTGTAGTTTTTGGGGACACATAGCAGATTCTGAAGGAAATTCAGCAGTGTTTTTATCTCATGTGGCTTTTACCTAATAATGAACAAAAGGCACTTCTTTTATTTATTTCAAGATCAATCTGATTTCTGGTTTTAATGAAATAAAAGTTTAGATATGTTGCACCTGACACTTCAGTACTGAAATAAATTGGGCACGTTTATGTATTGTAACCTATTAATGCTAGGTTCCCACTAGTATTTGGTCGAATCTGCCCAAGATTCCGCTTAAATCAGATAAAAGTATAAAATCGTCGGGAAACCCAGCAGACCCCATTATAGTGTATGGGGTCCGCAGGTAACCGCTTTTTGAGGTGGACAGGATTTCCGTCCTTCAGGTCCCCATGCTGACCCAAAGGATGGAAACCAAGTGCTAGTGTTGCCTTGCCTTAGAAGAGTGGAACGTGCTATTCTGTATTTTCTATTTTATGCATGATCAGACCACATGCAGAGTCTATTTTAGATGCACATCACTTCTACATTAGTTGCATAGAAGAGCAATATACTAATATTTTTGCAATACATGATTTGTTTCTTTACGTTTTACTTATTTTAGAGGGGGAAATCTTCTTCAAAACATGGACATTTCCCAAAACATAGGATTCACCATATTCACAAGAAGGTATATTGTTTTAGTGACCTAACTTTACAATTAAAAATCTGAATAATGCTATAGGCAGTTATAAATACAGTGGGGAAAAAAAGTATTTAGTCAGCCACCAATTGTGCAAGTTCTCCCACTTAAAAAGATGAGGCCGGTCTGTAATTGACATCATAGGTAGTCCTCAACTATGACAGACAAAATGAGAAAACAAATCCAGAAAATCACATTGTCTGATTTTTCAAGAATTTATTTGCAAATTATGGTGGAAAATAAGTATTTGGTCAATAACAAAAGTTCATCTCAATACTTTGTTATATATCCTTTGTTGGCAATGACAGAGGTCAAACGTTTTCTGTAAGTCTTCACAAGGTTGGCACACACTGTTGCTGGTATGTTGGCCCATTCCTCCATGCAGATCTCCTCTAGAGCAGTGATGTTTTGGGGCTGTCGCTGGGCAACACGGACTTTCAACTCCCTCCAAAGGTTTTCTATGGGGTTGAAATCTGGAGACTGGCTAGGCCACTCCAGGACCTTGAAATGCTTCTTACGAAGCCATTCCTTCATTGCCCTGGCGGTGTGCTTGGGTTAATTGTCATGCTGAAAGACCCAGCCACGTTTCATCTTCAATGCCGTTGCTGATGGAAGGAGGTTTGCACTCAAAATCTCAAGATACATGGCCCCATTCATTCTTTCATATACACGGATCAATCGTCCTGGTCCCTTTGCAGAGAAACAGCCCCAAAGCATGATGTTGCCACCCCCATGCTTCACAGTAGGTATGGTGTTCTTTGGATGCAACTCAGCATTCACTCTCCTCCAAACATGACGAGTTGTGTTTCTACCAAACAGTTCTACTTTGGTTTCATCTGACCATATGACATTCTCCCAATACTCTTCTGGAACATCCAAATGCTCTCTAGCAAACTTCAGACGGGCCCGGATATGTACTGGCTTAAGCAGGGGGATACGTCTGGCACTGCAGGGTATGAGTCCCTGGCGGCGTAGTGTGTTACTGACGGTAGCCTTTGTTACGTTAGTCCGATTTTTCTGCAGGTCATTCACTAGGTCCCCCCCTGTGGTTCTGGGATTTTTGCTCACCGTTCTTGTGATCATTTTGACTCCACGGGGTGAGATCTTGCGTGGAGCCCCTGATTGAGGGAGATTATCAGTGGTCTTGTATGTATTCTATTTTCTAATTATTGCTCACACAGTTGATTTCTTCACACCAAGCTGCTTGCCTAGTGCAGATTCAGTCTTCCCAGCCTGGTGCAGGTCTGCAATTTTGTTTCTGGTGTCCTTCCACAACTCTTTGGTCTTCGCCATAGTGGAGTTTGGAGTGTGACTGTTTGAGGTTGTGGACAGGTGTCTTTTATACAGATAACAATTTCAAACAGGTGCCATTACTACAGTTATGAGTGGAGGACAGAGGAGCCTCTTAAAGAAGAAGTTACAGGTCTGTAGGTGACCAAATACTTATTTTCCACCATAATTTGCAAATAAATTCTTAAAAAATCAGACAATGTGATTTTCTGGATTTGTTTTCTCATTTTGTCTCTCATAGTTAAGGTCTACCTATGATATCAATTACCGGCCTGTTTCATCTTTTTAAGTGGGAGAACTTGCACAATTGGTGGCTGACTAAATACTTCCCACTGTATATGTAAGTATGAATAGATATGAATGTGGAATACTGTAAAAGCTTTAAAGAAAACCTGCTACCAAGTACAATATTCTAAATGACATACAACATTTAATTCTCGCTGTGCTGGGATTCTCGCTGGGATAACACTTAGTGAATAAGAAGCAACTTACATATAACCTTCCAGGGGGTTATATCTTTTGGATGGACAGAATTTATAAATAAGAACACTAAATGGATCAGGGGCACAGCGAGAATCAAATGGTATATGTCATATAGAATATTGCACTTGCTGACAGGTTCTCTTTAAGCAAAATATTCATACGGTTTAACAATATTCCCTGTCTTGTCTCTTCCAGCATCATCCCAGAAATCCTGATTGGAAAAACTGTGTAAGTTTCACCATGAAACAGAGTTTATATATAAATATATTATACAATTATTTTATTCCGAAAACATATGGATATCGTGTATATGCTTTAACTGATATCATATGTGTTCTTTCAGAAGAAGCAGCCAACATTGAGTACAACCACTAAAACACCAAACATACCTGTAACAACAATCCAGACTTCACAAGCATTGCCTACTTTACCAGCAACAACTGCTAAGGCTACTCAGCAGATGACATCATCTTTCATGAATACCATAAAGAACCTTTCTACGCGCTACAATTATGACTTCACAAGAGGAGACCATTAGGTTGCTTACTATGCATATTGTTTTAAGACCACAAAACATATCTAGTATTGGGAAAATAATTATTTTAAGATGTAAGAAAGGAACAAACATAAAATGATATGGAAAAATTATGTAGTCTAGTCAGCATTCCAGGCTAATCCATGATCCTGTATTTAAATGGAAATTCTAGTAATAAAAATTGTTTGCCATGTGAAGGTTTAACTGTGATTGTCTGATACTACTGCTGTCTCTTGTAGGTTTCTCAATCATAAAATATTGGGCTGCATGTGCCTGTGCCACTGCCTAGAAACAGTGCAAAATCACACTAGGTGACAAGTGCAAACCTTTCTTCAGCCCTATGCATTCTGGTGTTGTCATTAAAAATCCCCTAGGCTTTCTTTGTGTTACCTATAGGTTGCTATACTCAACTGGTGGACCATGGTGGGGAAAGTGGTCAAGAGATGAATGTTTCTCTTGGCCGCTCTTAATTATTAATTATTTGTGGGGAAACTAATGGAGAATTATACTGTATGGGGAATACTAAGGAGCATACTGTGAAGAGGCACAATAATGGGGCATTAGTGCCACAACCCACAGTATAATGCACCTTAGTGCCCCCACCTACAGTATAATTCTCCTTAGTGCCCCTACCCACAGTATAATGCTCCTTAGTGCCCCCAACCACAGTATAAAATTCCTTACTGACTCCCCCACACAGTATGCCACGCTAGTTGCCCCCCCCCCCCCACACAATATAATGCCACGTTAGTTGCCTGCTCACTAGTTAGTGACAATAATCCGTCTACTCTATTTGACTGTTAGGCAAGTTTAAACTAACATGAAATATTTTTTCCTAATTTTTCTTGTCTAAACCTGGGGTGTGTCTTATAGCAGGATGCTTCTTTTTATCCAAAAAATACTGTAAATACTGGACGTGTTCATCTTGGACCTTTACTTGATGGCAGAACCCAGTCAACAGACATTTACGGATCGCGGGTATTAAGGCCCCCGGGACCTGGGTCAAAGCTGTCCTTTTTCCTGGAGGTGCATGAGCACCGCCATTTTGGGGAGGATCGCCAGTCCCAGCGATCAATTGCTATGACAGCTGGGAGCCTATTGAAGGCTCCCATGCTTGTCTCGGTATTTCTCCTATTACAAACTTCTCTATGCAGCCTGTAATAGAAGTAGTGGCATTTTGTAATGAAAAAAAAAAAAGTAAAAAAATATAAAAAGAATTTAAAATTCGAATCACTCCCCCCCTTTTCCCTAGAAAATACATAAAAGTGAAAAAAATACAGGTATTCCTGTGTCCAAAAATGCCCGGTCTACAAACTTATAAAAATATTTTTCCCATACGGTGAATGTCATGGCAGGAAAAAAAAAAACAAGCCACCGTTTTTTCGCTGTTTCACCTCTGGTCTAAATTTTAATATAAAGTGATCAAAGCAATAGATATTCCACAAAATAGTATAACTAAAAAGTACATCTGGCCGTGCAAAAAAAGACACTCTATGCATTCCCATACATGGAAATATGAAAAAAAGTTGTCACAATATGACAAAATAAAATTGGGGGAATTTTTTTTGTTTCAAAAGTATTTATTGAATAATAGCAAAAATTACAGTGTACAGATGGAAAAATGACATTAGTACAACCAATAGATGATGCAAATTGTACATATTATAATACAGGGAAAGAACATTATAATCCAAAATGCTAAGGTATACAGGTAGAAGGGATGAAAAGGAATATAACCAACAACAAACATAAAGGAAGAGGAAAGGGGGTGTACAGGGCCAAGATGCATAGGTCGGGGATGGGGGAAGAAGGGAAAAAACATCACCCAGTGGGTTGTCAAAGCTGGAGATAGCATGACAGACCTGGGATATTGGACCTGTCAAACCAAGGAAACCAAACCATATCAAAATGTGGGTGAGTATCGGAGATAATAGCGTTGATTTTTTTTTCATGAAGCTTGATAGTGTCTATATGGCCGATTACCTCTGTCAGGGAAAGGCTTAGTTTCTTCCACTTGGAAGCTATGTGGATTATCACTGCCACTAAAATATATTGTAGAAGTTTATATTGTGCGTAACAAAGGGTAGTTGGCTTAAAGAGGACCTTTCACGTCATCACGTATATGCGGTTTTACATACCGCTAGAAAGCCAACAGTGCGCTGAATTCAGCGCTCTGTCGGCTTTCCCGTTATATGCCCTATGGGTCTAAATTTCACCGTTCACTGTCAGAAGGGAGTTCCTAACAGTCTAGCTTGGCTGTGAGGAACGCCCTCCCCTGACAGTACAGGGCTATGGACGAGTACAGAGAGAGGGGGCGTTCCTTACAGCCCAGTGATGACGCTGTGTTGTGAGGAACGCCCCCTCAGTACAGGACTATAGACACATACTGTCAGGGAGGGCGTTCCTCACAGCCAAGCTAGACTGTCAGGAGCACCCTTCTGACAGTGAATGGTGAAATTTAGACCCTCGATATCTCCAGCCCTGGGGCATATAACAGGAAAGCCGACAGAGCGTTGAATTCAGCGCGCTGCCGGCTTTCTAGCGGTATGTAAAACCGCGTATACATGAGGACGTGAAAGGTCCTCTTTAAGGCCGAGCAGGAAAACTGGAGCAGTGAATGGGATCGACTAGGAGTCTTTGCACCATCCTAGCGACGGGCCAGAGGGCAGGTCCACCAAACATGGAGAGTATCACCTAGAGCAGTGGTGGCGCACCTACAGTGTGACACGCCAAGACATTTTGGGTGACATGCATCGGCAGCTACTTATTGTGTTGCAATAAGCAGCTGCCGATACTTTTTACTCACCTGTCCACGCTCCTGTCCTGGCCACCCTCCGCTGCCTCCTCTAGGCGGTGCTACACTGACGTTACAATGCTGAAGAATGCCAGGACACTACGTACAGCATTCAGGCCTTTTTCAGCGTCGGCAATAGCGCACCCTGGAAGCGGTAGCAGAGATCATATGCTGTGTGAGGGGGTAAAAAAAAGGGGTCCATATACTGTGGGGGCAAAAAAAAGGGGGTCATACAACATGTGGGGGCTACAAAAAGGGGGTTATATACAGTGTGATGGGCCAAAAAAGGGGGACATATACTGTGTGATGGGCCAGGAAAAGGGGGTCATATACCGTGTGATGGACCTGAAAAAGGGGGCCATATACTGTGTGATGGGCCTGGACAAGGGGGTCATATACCATGTGATGGGCAAGGAAAAGGGGGTCATATACTGTGTGATGGGCCTGGACAAGGGGATCATATACCGTGTTACTGGCCAGAGAAAGGGGATCATATACTGTGTGATGGGCCAGAAATACATATAATACAAATACATATATCAAAAATATAACTTTTTTTTTTTTACTAGAGCTACAAATATCACAAAATTATGGATATTTCTAGATGTGACACACCACCCGAGTAAAGCTAGGTTTTTTTTACGAATTTTGACACACCGAGCTTAAAAGGTTAGCCATCACTGACCTAGAGCATTACAGCCCTGGAAAACGGAGGGGTGAAACCATAGGGTAAACACTGTGCAACCTAGAAGGAACCAGATATGTTCTATGTAAAATTTTCAGAGAGGGCTCCATAAGGGTGACCTGCCAGCTGCCCTTGCTGATAAAGGTGCAGCAATCAGTCCACTGAGCTGGGGTTAGGGAGGTCTCCATGTCCCATTCCCTGTCCACAATAAAGTACAACTTCAGGTCAGAGGATGGGGCGTTCAATAAGCATATATGACAAAAAATGAACCTCTATCAGCTGCTCTATATAAACACAATCTTTCTAAACTAGTTGGGGCAATCTCAAGATTAAGTGGGGCAAGGGATCTCAAAAAGTGAAAGACCTTAGTAGTCTTAAAATTCTCTGAGGCAGATGGGGAGTGTGTGAAAACTGTTGAGAAAACTTAACCTGGTGTCTTTCGACCAAACAAACACCTTGGGGGATAGGCCAGGAGGAAAGAGAGGATTACAGAAAAGAGGGATTAGAGGCGATATTGGGCTCTGTAACCTAAAGCTAAAGTGGACTCTACAGCTGTAGCATATAACTGGTCACCTTAGCGGTTACTGGGAGTGGGCAAGAGGTGGAATGGGGAGTTCATAAGAAATCAGGTAAGGAGGCCGGAGCGACCAGGGATGAGTCAATGGCCACCCATTGTGGGCAATCCTCCTCATTATAGATGGCACATATTTGAGAAAGTCTGGTGGCAATATAATACTTATAAAGATTAGGTAATGAGAGGCCACCCAGTCTCTTATGAGGCCGCCTCCGGATCCGCGGATTCTTATATGCCCAAATAAAATTAAAGATTTCCCTCTGTAAGACAGCTAAAGAAGAGGAGGTAACTGGGGTTGGGAGGGTGCGAAAATAATAAAAATACAAGGTAAAGTGACCATTTTAACAAGTAGGAGTGGATCCTACCAATCCTGGAAAGAGTGGGGCAATGCCAAGCAGTGAGGTCTTTTAAAAGTTTTGGGATCAATATGGTGTAATTCCATTTAAAATGGGTATCTAAGGGACTGCATAAGTTTACTCCGAGGTAGGGCAAGTAGTTATCACGTGTCTAAAAGACACAAATTAAGGTTATCAGTTTTTGTGTGGTGGAGGGGACATTACAGTGCATTATTTCCGATTCAGAAGTATTGAGTTTGAGGCCCAAGAGTCGCGCAAACTGCGAGAGGGTATTAAGAAGGTTCGAGAGTGTAATAAGGGGTTTTGTGACAGTAAGCAACATATCATCAGCATACAGGTTGGTCTTATACTCATGGTTTTCAATCCGTACACCAGCAATATCAGGGTGAGAGTGGATGGGTCTGTGAACAAAATAATAAAAAAGTTATGAGGTTTAAAAGGCAGGGAGTCAAAAACTAAAACCGAAAAATGCCTCCTGCGGGAAGAGGTTAACAAACACAAGCTCAAAATGCAGAAGCAGTGTGTGAAAAATCCAGTACACCCTTAAAGCTCCCATATGAATTAAGAGGGTAAGTAGCAGCCAGGTACAGCTTATCAAATGCACTTGATTAATTGAGTATCAATAGGTGTAACCACCTCTATAAAAGCAGACTTCTGGCAGTTTGCTGGTATGGAGAATTCAGGTGTGTGGCAAAACAATACCAAGGAGGAAAGGCATCAGTAAGAGATACAATGGTTGCTGCTCATCAATCTGAGAATTGTTTAACCTCTTCCTAACATCCACCATAATAGTACGGCGGATGTCAGGTATTTAAATATGGCGGCCACTCAGGAGCTGAGCAGCCGCTGGGTCTCTGCTGTATTATACATTATTATACAGAGACTTATAAATGAATGTCCACAAACCTCAATGAACTGAAGCCACATTGTAAAGAAGAGTGACCAAAATTTCTCCAGAACTATGTGACGAGGGGCACACCTCTAATGAGGCGAAGTGAGGTGGCTGCCTCAGGTGGCACTGTCCGTCACTGTCTGGGGTGCGACATTTTTTACTTTCTACTGTATGTAACGTTAACCAGCCCAGGACAGGCCGCTGAGCTGGGCCTGTCCTGAGCTGGCTTACGAGACCTCTGCATTTCAGCACAGGCGGCGATACAATTACATCATTGCGTCTCTTGCGCTGAGACGCAAACGTCATATGCGCGGACAAGAAGAGGAGGCGGCGGCTCCATCAATGGATCGCATGTAGGTGAGGATAACTTTATTTTTTTTTTTTTTATAAATAGGCCGTTACCTGCTGTAACGGCCCATTTATTTACGTACCCCCGCGTCTGTTTGTGGCCGCCTCCGCTCTCCCTTCTGCTATGGGACACAGAAGGGGAAGCGGAGGCGGCCACAAGCAGCTGCGGGCATCAGTAATTAAGGTCGCGGGCCTCAAATACTACTATTATTATGTGAACCGAGAGCAAGGCAGGTGGTTTGGACTCCGCAACCAGAAATGAACGCACACGCGGTAGTTCAAGAAAAAAAAAAATATTTACTATAAGTTAATAAAGGCTAGTTAAAGGTAAAATGACAGGGCTAAAGACAAGCAAAATATACAATATAGCATGAACAATTTCAAGGCAAATTCTGCAATGGTTTCTACTTTTACTCTGTCCACTTCTGCAGTATGGACACTGAATGAACAATATACTCAAAACTATCCCTAACTGACCCTGACATCACATTTGGGTGCACCCCCTTTTCCCCAGTGGTCCAGGTGGACCGCTTACAGTCCGTAGAAGCGCGCGGTGGGGCCCAAAGTCGGTCCTTTCTTTTATAGTGAAGCGTCCTCTCCTCACTGTTATCAGGATCTTGGGAGAAATGAAGTCCTCTTTAACAGGGAAACCCAATGAATGCAATGTAATCCAACAGCAGATTCCACTCAGCACACTGACAGTCCTGCCGAATCCATACACTGAGCTGGGATGGAAGCCGGGATTTAGCAGGTGCTGTCCAGTACATCAACAGCACTGCGAGTCTCTATCTGTGGTATCCATATACACAGTCACAATGTCAGTCTCACTGATCAGCCACTGAGCACAGTTCCTTTCACGTGGACTCACTAGTCCTGTTGTCTCTTTACACTCTGTTTGTCTCTGGACCAAGATACAGCTTAGCTGTACAGAAAAATCTCCACACCAGTTCAATACACTTGCCAAGATGGCTGCTGCTCTCTGTCTCGTCACTTCCTGCTTCTCTGCTCACACTTTGTCTGCAGAACAGGCAGGCTGACATAAAAGGGGGGGGGGGTCTCACTCCAGCATCATGTCACAATTACAATGGCTGCTGTCTTAAAGGAACAGAATCACAGAAATACATTCAACATTAACAGTTTATACAGACAAATGAAGCTTAGGACAACATTGGCTGTCTCTTACATATTCCCCCCCACTTTAAGATTGGCAGTCCCTGCCTATGACTGTATATCCAGAGGGTTGTACTTTTATGCACAGAGTGGTAGTATACCGATGTATGGCAGGCCAAACAAACTCATCCTGCGCATACCGAACAGGGGGGAATACCAGCATTTGGCCTAGTGGTCCGTCTGAGGACCGGTGGTATATTATGGGGTGCTGCAGCTATGGGCTGAGAAGGACCAGCGGATTCCGCACCAGAGGGGGCACAGGCCGGAGATACAGTAGTCACAGGTGGAACATCCCCAGGAGCAGGGATCGGCCAACAATCATCCTCCTCGTCGGAGGCCCATTCCGCACCTCCATTCTCTGACTGTGGGAGCTCATTCACATTGGCAGGCCCATTGTGATTTGTCCCTTCAGAATGACACAGGCGCAACATATTTCGGTGAAGTACTCGAACACAATCAGTTCCTTCTTTCTGGACCTGGTACACTGGCCCATTCGCATACTTGCGGCCAACAACACGATACGGCAAAGCCTCCCATCTGCTTTCCAATTTCCCTTGGGGTTTCTTGACACGAACTAGCACCAGGTCGCCTGGTTGCAATGGTGCTTCTTGCACTGGGGTCTTATCAGGATGGGGATGTTTTTGCAGGCGCTGCCGCACCAATCGATGGATCGTCTCAAGTCTCTGCCGATGCGCCCGCACCCAAGAGGTTGGATCCCTCGGAGGGAACCCATCCACATCATTCAACTGTAATTCTCCTATACTTCGCCCAGACCGCCCAAAGAGAAGTGTATAAGGAGAGTACCCCGTTGTAGAATGGACCTGATTGTTATAGGCCCACACCATTTCAGACAAGAACTGAGGCCACTGTAACTTCTTGTCTTCCTCCAGAGTCCGCAGCATCTGTAGCAGAGTTCTGTTGAATCTTTCACAGGCCCCATTTCCCTGAGGGTGGTATGGAGTCGTGTGCGACTTCTTTATCCCGTAGATACGTTGAACTTCTTTCATTACGTGTCCCTCAAAGCAGGCGCCCTGGTCGGAGTGGATGCGTTGGGGGCACCCATATACTCGAATGAAATCTTGGCACAGAGCACGAGCTGCTGACTCAGCTGTCTGGTCCTTGGTGGCGGTTACCACCGCAAATTTGGTGAAGTGATCCACCATTACGAGGCAATACTGGTGTCCGCTATTGGATGGGCCCACCATTAGATAGTCTATCATGACGATTTCTAAAGGTTCCTGGGTTACGATGGTTTGCAGGGGAGCTCTCTGTTCTATTGCCTTATGGATCTCACAAGTTCGACAGCTGCGGCATACTTCTTCGACCATTTGACGAAGACCAGGGCAGTAAATCAGTCGCTGTAACCAACGAAAGGTCTTCTCATGACCAAAATGTCCATTCTTATTATGAGCCTCAACTGCCAACGAGCGAGCCAGTTCACTAGGCACCACAATTTGGTATCGAATGTCAATCTCAGAAGGTAAATAGACCTTTCGGCATAGCACTCCATTTTTCATCTCCAACTTTTCCCACTGACTCAAAACAGATAATATCTCACGTGTCAGTCGTTCTCTTTCCTCTCTACAGGGCTTCTGGCCTTTCTCAACACACTTGATCATCTGCGCCAGCCCCTCATGGGTCTGTTGTATCTGTGCCCATTCCTGTCGTGAGGGACCAAAGAAAGGAGCCATTTCAGTCCCCTCCATCTCAAACTGATTAGTGGCGGTCAAGGCCTGTGAAAATCTGCTGAAGTCGGGCACCTCCACATGCTCCAACTCATGATCCACGTCTTCTGTGAGGGTCTGGGCAGTTACCCTAGAAAGTCCATCAGCATTCTGGTTCTCTGTCTTGGACCGATACTTAATGCGGTAATTGAACGTAGACATTCGGGCTATCCACCTCTGCTCTAACGCCCCGAGCTTGGCATTTTCCAGGTGAGCTAGTGGGTTGTTGTCAGTCAGTACTAAAACTTCAGCACCGGTCAAATATTCAGAGAATTTCTCGGTCATGGCCCATACCAGTGCCAACAGCTCCAATTTAAATGAACTATAATTCTCGGGGTTTCTTTCAGAATCTCTCAAAGACCGGCTGCCGTACGCTATGACCCTCTCCTGGCCATCCTGAAGCTGGGAAAGCACTGCTCCAAGACCATACAGGCTTGCATCTGTATATAGCTGGAACGGCAAGTGGTAATCAGCATATGCCAAGATTGGGGCTGTTGTCAGTGCATCCTTCAATGCCTGGAAGGCTTGTTCCTGTTCAGGTCCCCACTTCACGGACCGGTTCTTTGGACCACCGGATGTGCCTCGTAGGAGAGCATTAAGTGGTGCTGCTACCTTGGCGAAATCCTTAATAAACCGTCGATAGTAACCGGCTACTCCAAGGAACGCCCTCACTTCTCGCAGGGTAGTCGGTATCGGCCAATCTTGAACAGCCGCTATCTTGTCTCTTGATGGTCTCACCCCTTCTCCTGATACGCGGTGACCCAAGTAATCAATTTCAGATTGGAACAACCGACATTTACTGGGTTTCAATTTGAGCCCATGTTCCCGCAATCTTCGAAATACTTGCCCCAACTGGTGGAGATGGTCTTCAAAGGTCGCAGAATACACTATAATGTCATCCAAGTAGATGAGAGTGAACTCAAAGTTGAAGTCACCGAGACATTTCTCCATCAACCGCTGAAACGTTCCGGGTGCATTTGTCAACCCGAAGGGCATCCGGTTAAATTCGTATAGTCCCATGGGCAAGATGAATGCCGTCTTCTCCTTGTCTTTTGTGGCCATCGGCACCTGCCAATACCCACTAGCCAGATCTAGTGAGGAGAAGTACCGGGCTCTCCCCAGCGCTGAGAGAGACTCCTCAATCCGTGGCAAGGGGTAGGAATCTCGTACGGTGCAAGCGTTTAACTTCCGATAGTCTACGCAAAATCGGATGGACCCATCTTTTTTTCTTACTAACACCACAGGAGCCGCCCAGGGACTCTGGCTTTCTTGGATGATCCCACCCTGTAGCATCTTAGCTAACAGTTCTTTCACTTCCTGATACAACTGTGGAGGAATTTGTCGGTAGCGCTCTCTAATTGGAGGGGTGTCTCCTGTGGGAATCTCATGGTAGATCCCTGTGGTACATCCAAAATCTTCAGCATACCGTGCAAAGGTGGCTCGGTTCTCCCACAACAGCTCATCTACCTTCTGCACCCATTCCAGAGAACATGAACTTACACATCCATCTTCATCTGTTCTCCAATTGCACGGCCATTCCATTCAGAGGTGGGTTCCTCATCTTCTCCCATGGACACAGTTACGGTCCACTCATCCCTTTCAGTCGGCTTCAGCTGCATTGGAGTTACTTTCCTTACTTCCTCCGGAGTCACATAGATGTTAGCCAGCAGCCTCCCTGGGGTCAGGTCCACACTCTGGTCCTGAGTGTTTACACATCGAAGTGGTACTCTTCCATTGCGAACTATTGCCAAGGAACGGGCCACTAGCGGATCAACACCTCCTTCGGCTGCCTGCAGTGGTTCTACCAACACAGCTATGCCCTCTAGTTTCCGACAGGTGCCTACGGGCATGGACACTATTGTCTCCCGACTGGGTGGCAGTGTAACTTTTGTATGCAAAGGAACTGAAATTCGAGCCAGAGGACGCTGTGCATCTGAACTTTTCTGTAAGCCACATGTCCGGATCAGCCGCTGGAAAGCTGTTTGAGTAGGCCGATGGGTGGTGGTTTCTTTCCAATAACCGTGACCTTTCTTTTCAAAGAGGATCTGATCTAATTCTTTTAACACATTCATCCCCAAAATGACAGGGACCTTTACTTCATGTGACTCCTGTACCACCACAATGCCTTTCCTACCTAGATCTTGGCCACATACCCGGACATTCATCCAGGCCACTCCCACGACCGGAACTGGTAACTGGTTAGCTGCGACCACTCGTACGAATGTATGGGGATCATATTTCACATGTTGCCGGAAGTACCGTTCATAACAGTCTCTACTCAAGGTCGTTACTTGGGAACCCGTGTCAATCATCCCGGTAACCGGAATACCCTCCATTTCCACCTGTATGACAGGACTTGCAGCGATCAGGTCATCATCAGAGCATTCTCCCCACATAGTCTCCTTGTCAGTCTCCCCTACTACACGCCCTACAGCAGCAGGGGACTTCAGTTTAACGGCGGTCTCTCATAAGTTTGTCGCTGCTCTGGACATCTAGCAGCAACGTGGCCCATCCGTCCACACTCCCAGCAGCGTATCCCCCGTCGTTCTGGCCATCTGTTTGGGCCCCTTCGGTAAGCCCCTTCGATTTCTCCTGAGCACTGCACTAAATGATTTGGACCCCTTTGGTAGGTCCTATCCTCACCCCTCCAGCGGGGTGGTGGGTGATTCTGACTTGCTGGGTGTGGATGGCTCACCCTTTCATCTCCAGTCTTCTGGAAGTCTGCAATTTTCATAGACTGCTCATCACAACGAGTGTGCAAGTGTCCCATTTGTTCTTGCAGTTTCTGCATTACTGTGAGAATTTCTTTAACCGTCCCTTTTTCTACTGTCTCTGAGCCAGAACTAGCCCCCTGTGACAAAGTAACTCCAACTGCGGTCTGGGGCCTCGGGACCATACTATTGGCACGGGAGATGGCCTCTACCTGTACATCATGGAATTTAGCATCAGTCTCTCGTCGTATAAAATCCTGCATAGTCACAGTTAAACTGCCGTCACGTATCCCCAGGACAAACTGGTCACGGAGAGTCCGATCAGGGTTACAGAAGGCTGGCGAGCCCCCTCTTTCCTTCCTTTGAATATCTCGGAGCAGTTCTTGTAGGGCATTTGCATATTGGGGAAGGCTTTCATTCTCCTGTTGTACCCTCTGGAAGAACCGAGCCTGCAGAGACCCCAGCAATGCAGTTTCTCCATAGATGGTTTCTAGAATCTGGACTACTTGCTCAAATGTCTGCCTTTGTTCAAATGGCCTCAGTATCACCGTGGTCTTAGCATCCCCTTGTAATGTCAATATTGCTAGCTCTACTAGTACTTCTGGTGTGGTCTGGTACATTCGCTGTATCATTCGTATCTGTTCCACCCACATACTCACTGACATATTATTGCCATCAAATTTAGCTAACTGACTCATTATAGCCCCTGCTGGCATTCTTCCTCCAGCACCATTCTCCCTAACGGGTGCGTCACCGTCCATTCTGGAAAGCGGATCCTGCCGACTACGCCAATTTGTGAACTGAGAGCAAGGCAGGTGGTTTGGACTCCGCAACCAGAAATGAACGCACACGCGGTAGTTCAAGAAAAAAAAAAAATATTTACTATAAGTTAATAAAGGCTAGTTAAAGGTAAAATGACAGGGCTAAAGACAAGCAAAATATACAATATAGCATGAACAATTTCAAGGCAAATTCTGCAATGGTTTCTACTTTTACTCTGTCCACTTCTGCAGTATGGACACTGAATGAACAATATACTCAAAACTATCCCTAACTGACCCTGACATCACATTTGGGTGCACCCCCTTTTCCCCAGTGGTCCAGGTGGACCGCTTACAGTCCGTAGAAGCGCGCGGTGGGGCCCAAAGTCGGTCCTTTCTTTTATAGTGAAGCGTCCTCTCCTCACTGTTATCAGGATCTTGGGAGAAATGAAGTCCTCTTTAACAGGGAAACCCAATGAATGCAATGTAATCCAACAGCAGATTCCACTCAGCACACTGACAGTCCTGCCGAATCCATACACTGAGCTGGGATGGAAGCCGGGATTTAGCAGGTGCTGTCCAGTACATCAACAGCACTGCGAGTCTCTATCTGTGGTATCCATATACACAGTCACAATGTCAGTCTCACTGATCAGCCACTGAGCACAGTTCCTTTCACGTGGACTCACTAGTCCTGTTGTCTCTTTACACTCTGTTTGTCTCTGGACCAAGATACAGCTTAGCTGTACAGAAAAATCTCCACACCAGTTCAATACACTTGCCAAGATGGCTGCTGCTCTCTGTCTCGTCACTTCCTGCTTCTCTGCTCACACTTTGTCTGCAGAACAGGCAGGCTGACATAAAAGGGGGGGGGGGGTCTCACTCCAGCATCATGTCACAATTACAATGGCTGCTGTCTTAAAGGAACAGAATCACAGAAATACATTCAACATTAACAGTTTATACAGACAAATGAAGCTTAGGGCAACATTGGGGGTCCCTACAAAATAACCCCCGGGGTTTTTCCCCCCCCGGGGATAAAAAAAGGGGGGGGGGGGGGGGGGGGGGGAAAAAAAAAAAAATTTCCCCCCCCCCCCCCCCCTCCTTTTTTTCTCCCCCCCCCCTTTCCCTTTTTTTTGTCGCCCCCCCCCCCCTTTTTCCCCCCCGGCGGGAACCCCGTCATTATGTCATGATGCTGGTCTGTGCGACATTGAAGAGGGCAGAAATCAGGGAGTGCACCAGAGCCCAGGTACAGTAAGTAATAGTGGTTTTTATGTTTGTCACCACCTGGGTCTCCGATCATTATACTCTGGGGTCTGAAAAGACCCCAGAGTATAATAATAGTTCATGGGTGGGCCATTATGGGGCATAATACCGTGTGCAGGGGCCACTATGGGGCATAATACTGTGTGCAGGGGCCACTATGGGGCATAATACCATGTGCAGGGGCTACAATGGAGCATAATACCAGTCCAGGGGCCACTATGGAGAATAATACTATGTGCAGGGGCCACTATGGGCATAATACCGTGTGCAGGGGCCACTATGGAGCATAATACCGTGTGAAGGGGCCACTATGGGGCATAATACTGTGTGCAGGGACCTCTATGGAGCATAATACCGTGTGCAGGAACCGCTATGGAGCATAATACCGTGTGCAGGGGCCACTATGGAGCATAATACCGTGTGCAGGGGCCAATATGGAGCATTATACGGTGTGCAGGGGCCACTATGAAGCATAATACCGTGTGCAAGGGCTGCTGCGGGGCATAATACCGTGTGCCGGGGCCACGGTGGGACATAATACCGTATTCATGGGTCACTGCGGGGCATAATGCCGTGTGCAGAGGCCACTGCGTGACACAATACCATGTGCAGGGGCCTCTGCGCGGTATAATACCGTGTGCAGGGGCTGCTGCGTGGCATAATACCGTGAGCAGGGGCCGCTGTGGGCCATAATACTGTCTAATACTGTATTAAAAAAAAAAAAAAAAAAATCTACTCACCTGTCCCTTGTGCTCCAATGTCTCCCACCGCAGTCTGGCTCTGCTGCTCCGGTGTTTTCTTCTGGCGGAAGTACCCGCCGCACATGACCGCTGAGGTCGCTGACACGGGACGTCACAGTGCTGTGGGGAAGAAAACACCAGAGCAGCAGGACTGGAACGCGCTGGGAGACAACGGAGCACCTTCCCCAGCCTCATATTAAAAAAGTGGTTATCCTGGACAACCCCTTTAAGGTGGCACTTGGGCTTTATTAAAGGGGCTTTCCAGCTCATTTTTATTGATGATCTATCCTTAGGACAGATCAATAAGAGATCAGTGAACTCCCCCCTGATCAGCTGTATGAAGGGGCTATGGCGCCTGTTTATAACATACGCTGTCTGTTTATAGTGACCGTGTGATGTAATTACAGCCTTGTCACATAGATGTGTATAGGATGAGGCTGTAGTTACATGACATGGCCGCTATGAGATGAATGACACTATGTAAACAGAGAAGCGGTCACGGTGCTTACACATGTACCACAGTTCATTCAAACAGCTGATCAGTGGGGGTCTTGGGTTTTGAGCCCCACTGATTATTTTATCAATAACCTGGAAAACCTTTTCATTAGTTAATACCTGGGGCATTATTAATAAGGGGCACTATTAATGGGGGTACACACGGACATTATTAATATAAAGATGCACTTGGGAGTATTATTCATTATGGGGGGTTATATCATATATTTTATAATTGGGGTAGCAGCAGGATGGGGGTTTTGTGTAGGTTAGGATAATGTGGGTTGGGTGCCTGGAAAAGGAGCCAAAGATGTCTGTGTTGCAAACTTTACAGAGACAAGTCACAGCTGGAAGTGGCCATGGCAGTCCAAAGGGAAGAGAAGGGAAATGTGAAGGATTAGTCAGAGACGTCACCTGTAAGTCACAAAATGTTACTGCCCTGTATTCACCTAAATGATAGAGGATAAATACCTGATTGATGGGGGTCTGTCTGCAGAGGGGTCTGAGCCTGAGAATTGTTTTTTTTTTCCCCCACTGGGTGGGAATCCAGCCTGGTTGCAGCCATATATAAGTGTGTCGCTTGATGGGTGGACGAACCCGCGTGGCTCTCATTCACTTTGATGGGAGTGCCGAAGATACCCGAAGTACAGTACTCCGCTATCTGCGGCGCTCCTATTATAGAGAATGGGGGCCATGCGGCTCTTCCATCCACTAAGCACAAAAGATGTGTGAAGTTATTGTCATTGTTAATGCCGTGTTGTTGATCTTTGATACTGAAGTAATGCAGTAAGAAGAATTCTTAAAAACTGTTTTATAACTTTGTGTTTGTTTATTGTGCGACAATAACAGCGTGTGAAGCTAGTAGTATGTAAACTCAATTTTTTTTTTTTTTTTTGGGGGGGGGGCGTCTTTCTATAGTCCGCCTCAGGCAGCAAAGAGGCTAGGTTCACCACTGTATGTGACAGACTTATAAAGCTATTTAGAAAACAATTACTTCACATCAGAGGCATAGCTAGGGGTTCAGAACAGGGGGGGCGAACATGTCCATGTGGGCACCAAACTTGGACATGTTCGTATACCGATACTATGAATATACGGTGAGCGTATAGTGGTATATAGCGGCTCTACACAGGGCTCTGCAGACGATTTAGGTGAATACAGTGCAGTAACATTTAGTGACTTACTGGTGACGTCTCTGACTAATCATTCACATTCTCCATCTTTTTCATCTGGACGGCCATTACCACTTCTTCCAGTCTCTGTAAAGTTTGCAGCACAGACATCTTTAGCTCCTCTTATTGATCGCGGTTTTTCCTGCAGGACTTTGCACAGAAAATTCGCAGAGGTTTCCTCTGCGGAATTTCTGCTTCAATTATATCTATACGGAAACCGCTGGCATTTCCGTAGGTATAACTGACATGCTGTGATTTCCAAAACTGTGACTGTTTTGGAAATCACAGCATATCCGCTGCACATATTTTACTGCAAAGTGGGGATGGGATGGAGGCCCCATGTGGCGAAAACCCACAGAAAAAAACCATGGCATTTTAGCAAATCCCATCCACACATTGCGGAAAAATATGTGCAGCAGACGCGGTTTTGGAAATTGCAACATGTCAATTATATCTATGGAAAAGCTGGTGGTTTCCATATAGGTGTATTGAAAACAGAAAGTCCACAGGGGAAACCTCTGCGGACCTTCTGTGAAAAGCACTGCGGGAAAAACCACAATGTTCCGCCGCGGTTTTTCCTGCAGCGCTTTTTTTTGCTGGAACCCGCTACGTGGGGCCTTAGTCTTAATAAAGCCCAAGTGCAACTTTAATTAAATTAATTGCCCCCTCATATTATGCCCCTGATTCCCCCTGACATAAATACTGCACCTCTAATGACCCCTTATATCAATGACCACCCCCTTATGTTCATAATGCCTCCTAATATAAATGATGCCCCCTAATGGCCTCTTATATAAATAACCTCCCCCCTTGTATTCATAATGCCCCCCAATAACCCTTATATAAATGACCCCCCGATCGTCATAATGATAATGCCCCCTAATGAATCTTCCCTTTATAGTTATATTTTCCCCTCCTAACCACCCCTTATACTATTACATACCTTCCAACTTTCAAAGGACAGAAAGAGGGACAAAATATATGGCGTGCTATGTGCGCCACTGCAAATTTAGCTCCACCCACTTCTATGTTGAATCCACCCATTCTCATCTATTTTTCCATGTGCCCCCACACAGTATAATGCTCCTACAGTAATCCTAACATTTTATGCCCCCACATTATAATGTTCTCCTCCAATTGCCCCACAGTATTAAGTCCCTCTAATCGTGACCCAGAGGGGGACATTAAACTGGGGCAGCTGTAGGGTGACATTAAACTATGAGACAGTTGGAGGGTGACATTAAACAGTGGGGGTAGTTGGAGGGGAACATTAAACTGGGGGCAACTAGAGGCAGACATGTCCCCCTCCAGCTACCCCCCACAGTTTAATGTCCTCCTCCAGTTTCCCCCAGTTTAATGTCACCCTCCATGTGCTCCTCCAGATTAATGTCCCTTTTATCGTGCCACCATCTTAATGTCCCCCTTCATCTGTCACCAGCTTAATGCCCCCTTCATCAGCCCCCAGTTTAATGTCCCCCTTTATCTGCCACCAATTTAATTTCCCCCCTTCATCTGCCCCCAGTTTAATTGCCCCCTCCATCTACCACCAGCTTAATGTTCCCCTTTATCTGCCAGTAGTTTAATTGCCCCCTTCATCTGCCTTCAGTTTAACTGGCCCCTACATCTGCCCCAGTTACCCTCTCTTGCTCACACATGCTGTGTCTCTGTCTCTTCGATCACTCTCTGTTCCCAGCAGCTTTCTATGTAACATCACAGTCTGTCCCGCGGTATCCAGAATAGCTCCACCCATACAAGAGTCTGAACACATGGTCATGACGTCATTAAAGGTCCTTTACCCACTAGGATTTAGCATCTACTCTTTACACTACCCTAATAAAGATCGTTAATAGCAAAACACTTCAGGGGCATAGCGGGACAAACTGTAAGCTATGCAGGACAGCTGTGTAAAAGCAGGACTTCCCCACTGGGAGCTATGCTATTAATATACCCACAAAAAAAAAAAAAAAAAAAAAGTCATACTCACCTACCTTCGATCCTGATGAATGGAACCACCGCTTCCTCCCTGTCCACGCACAGGACGTCTGTGTCTGAGTGCAGGCAGCGCGATGTTGTTACGTCATCGCGCCGCCCGTGCTGAGAAGCAGAACATCCGTCTGTGGTCTCAGCGTCTTGTAAACAGCAGGCCTGCATTGGCTTCCAGTTTACAATACTGTTAAGTTGCAGGAAGTGTTTTAACTAGATCGGTGACTGCAGACACCGATCTAGTTAGAAATAAAGGATGTATTAATGGCGGCCCCTGGGTGGGCCCCAAAGAGTAAGTGGGCCCGGGGCAGCCGCCCCCTCTGCCCCCCCTACGCCTCTGCTTCACATTATTGCTAGTAAAGGTGGTTCTTTGGTAAGACCCGATAAATAAAACAGTTGAATTCAGAGAGTGTACTTTGTTTTTCTCATGACTGTAGGTCCACTTTTAGTAATTTAAGTAATTTTTAGGAACAAAAGAATTAAATCTTACCGTTAATTAGTTTTCAGTAGCCACCATGACAGCACCAAACACCAGAAAGATAAATCCTTGACCCTAATGGGAACAGGAACACAAAGAGGTTGAAAGGACCCTCCACTCTACTTCACCAGTGTTTATAACTCATTAGGTGACCCCACAAGTTGAAGTAAACAAATAAAAGGATGGTAAACCACAAGTCAAACACTGGAGAAATACCAAATAATACTGGGGGGACTACAGTTGGAGTTGAGCTCTGATTGCTGGTGTTAACCCCTTAGATGCCACAGTCAAACATGCATCTAAGAGGTTTTCATAAATATACTCCCTTCCACAGCACATTCCTGGGCTGCTGATAACTATTTTCTGCAGCCCAGGGTCTGATCAGTGACCCCAGGTCTGCACATGCCTCATACCTGGTTGATCCTGCCCATATAAGAGGAAGTCAGGCTATAGAGATGCATAGGCTGACTTCCTGTATACACTACAATACACGTGTATGGCAATGTATACTACTGAACCACCCATCAGAAGTTTGCTGGTTCAAGACCTCTAGTGGGACATCCAAAAAAAATCTTAAAAAGTGTTTTAAAATGTTCATCAATAAATAAAGCCCCAAAAAGACCCTTTCCTATATAAAATTAACAAAAACAATACATATTTAGTATCAGTGTCCGTAACAACCCATACATTTAAACTGAAACATTATTTAACGTGCATGGTGAACGTCATAAAGAAAAAAATGTTGGAAGTAATGATTTTTCGCAATCTTGTCTCACAAAAGATGTATAAAAATGATCAAAAAGTCATATCCACCCCAAAACAGTACCAATAAAAAGCACAGCTTGCCCTGCAAAAAATATGCCATCAGAAGATGGTGATGCAAAAACAATTGATTTCTTTTCCCAAATGGGTTTTTGTTCTGCAAATTAGTAGCACATAAAAATTAGGGGCTTAAAAGGATGGTTTATTGTAAAAAAAAATGTTAATAAAATCTGTGAAACAGATGTGGGTTCAAAATGCACACTACACCACTTGATAAATTCTGTGAGGGGTGTAGTTTCTAAAATAGGTCACTTTTTGGGGATTTCCATTGTATTGGTACTCTAGGGGCTCTGCAAGTGAGACTTGGCACCCAAAAACTATTCTAGAAAAATCTGCCCTCCAAAAGCCAAATAGCGCACGTCCTGGTCCCTTTGCAGAGAAACAGCCCCAAAGCATGATGTTGCCACCCCCATGCTTCACAGTAGGTATGGTGTTCTTTGGATGGAACTCAGCATTCACTCTCCTCCAAACACGACGAGTTTTGTTTCTACCAAACAGTTCTACTTTGGTTTCATCTGACCATATGACATTCTCCCAATACTCTTCTGGAACATCCAAATGCTCTCTAGCAAACTTCAGACGGGCCCGGATATGTACTGGCTTAAGCTTTACCCTGGCGGCGTAGTGTGTTACTGACGGTAGCCTTTGTTAAGTTATTCCCAGCTTTCTGCAGGTCATTCACTAGGTCCTGCCGTGTGGTTCTGGGTTTTTGGCTCACCGTTCTTGTGATCATTTTGACCCCACGGGGTGAGATCTTGCGTGGAGCCCCTGATCGAGGGAGATTATCAGTGGTCTTGTATGTCTTCCATTTTCTAATTATTGCTCCCACAGTTGATTTCTTCACACCAAGCTGCTTGCCTATTGCAGATTCAGTCTTCTTAACCTGGTGCAGGTCTACAATTTTGTTTCTGGTGTCCTTCCACAGCTCTTTGGTCTTCAACATAGTGGAGTTTGGAGTGTGACTGTTTGAGGTTGTGGACAGGGGTCTTTTATACTGATAACAATATCAAACAGGTACCATTACTACAGGTAATGAGTGGAGGACAGAGAAGCCTCTTAAAGAAGAAGTTACAGGTCTGTGAGAGTCAGAAATCTTGCTTGTTTGTAGGTGACCAAATACTTATTTTCCACCATAATTTGCACATAAATTCTTTAAAACTCAGACATTGTGATTTTCTGGATTTGTTTTCTCATTTTGTCTCTCATAGTTGAGGTCTACCTATGATGACAATTACAGGCCTCTCTCATATTTTTAAGTGGGAGAACTTGCACAATTGGTGGCTGACTAAATACTTTTTTTCCCCACTGTAGGTAAGGCTACAACAGTGAACATCCAGAATATGAAAAGCCTTCTTCTTTCCTGGACTTTTCATTGTCACAGAAGGATGGCAAAATCCTGTGGTCTCTGGAAATAAGTCACCATCTTAGACAGAAAAGATGGATCTGTCTTGAGAACTACTCTACAGGTGCATCTCAATAAATTAGAATATCTTTGAAACATTTATTTATTTCATTAATTAAATTAAAAAGTGACCTTCTGTATTTTCTAGATTCTTTACACACAGAGTGTTTTATTTCAAGTGTTTTATTTCTGTAAATGTTGATTATGGATTACAGATAATGAAAACCCAAATCTAAGAAAATTAGAATATTGTAAAAAAGTTCAGTATTTTAAATTCAGTGTGTCACCTGCCAAGGTTTCCTAAGCCTTTAAAGAGAACCTTTCACGTCCTCATGTATATACTGTTTTACATACCGCTAGAAAGCCGACAGCACGCTGAATTCAGCGCACTGCTGGCTTTCCTGGTATGTGCCCCGGGGCTGGAGATATCAGGGGTCTTAGTTTCACGGTTCACCGTCAGAAAGGCGTTCCTGACAGTCCAGCTGAGTTCTGAGGAACGCCCTCCCTGACAGTATTCCTCCATAGCCCTATACTGGGGGGGGGGGGCGTTCCTCACAGCTCAGCGTCATCACTGGGCTGTAAGGAACGTCCCCTCTCTGTACTCGTCCATGGCGCTGTACTGTCAGAGGGGGAGTTCCTTACAGCCCAGCAGAGTTGTGAGGAACGCCCCCCAATATAGGGCTATGGAGGAATACTGTCAGGGAGAGCGTTCCTCAGAGCTCATCTAGACTGTCAGGAACGCCCTTCTGACGGTGAACCCCTAAACTCTTATGGAACCATAAGGTTCCTTTCTGGATTACTTTATTCATCTTCAATTTAAAAATATTCTTTTGTACAGGAAAAACTCTATGTTTTTGTTGGGTCTGAGCCAGCAAGCATAACAACTTGGATGAAGATGGGCTCCTCTTTTACCTCTATATCCATGATAGTATGGACCATTTCCAGGAGTGGATCAGGGTCTTCAGAAGTACAGTAGAATTTTCTCGGACATTAACGTGAAAGGAACCTCTCCCTTTTCCAATGTATCACACTCTAAAGAGGGATGGCTGGCCTCCAAATCAGATGAAATAACCATCTTAGTCTTTTTTGCCAGAGGAGGGGCAGAAGCTGGGAAATTAAAAGGATGCCATTGTTTGTTTGAGAACTGTTTTTATTGAATACAACATATAAAGCAAAGGGGAACACATACTGTACATCAAAAGTAAATGCATAGTACTCCATTTTTGGTATACAAAGCAAAAGAGAGTAAGCAAAGTAAAAAACAAACAAAACTAATCAATAACAACAAGCAAACTTGTCATAATAAAGGTGAAAGAGAAAAAAAGGTGAGGGGGGAGACGGGGAGGGGGGGGAAACGTGACGGGTGGAGTGGGGTGAGAGTGAACTGAGCGAATCGGCTGATTGCAATGCACAAAGACTCAGACAGTGGGTGAATTAGAGAGTGTACAGGCGTACATAGAAGAGAAAATTGTCAACATGAGTCTGCTTATCAGCCAACCATAGTGCCAAAGGTTGCCATTGAAGCCTGGATTTCTTGTCTGATAAATCTTCTGAAATAGAGGGTTTCTCCTGATGCACAATTTTAAAAGTACAGACACAGCATAGAGGCTTTTTTTTGTTTACTGCTTTCGTGGGGGACCTTCTCCTTCCTATGGCACAGAAACAACACAGTCTGAACCACCATAAACAAAATCATCCAGCATTATAAGAGGAACCCCCAGGTAACATTGCTCATAGAACTTGGAATAGGAGCGGGATCTATAGCCTGAGTACGAGGCGCAACCTGACCCTTTGGTGTACATATGTTTGCCACTCATGCATGAATTGTCTTACCTTATAGCCCTTGAAAGAGTTCAAATTTTGTGCCAAAAAAACATCTTTAGCTCAAAGCCCCGCCTTACATGGTTGTGTCTTGATTTCTGGCCAGGAAATTAAAAAACATTAGTGGTTCGGTATATGTGGAACTCTAGCCAGAGAAAACAGCCCTTCCAAGCAGTGCTGGTGTCTGAGCTCATCAGACCGGGATATGATGCGGGAAGCGCAGCCTTGCAAAATCCCTGAACACCCGGCTAAAGAAGGTGAGGGGGAACCAAGAATAACCTCCCTGAGGTGACCTGGATCAGGTGGCCTCCATGCACCACACTACATACAGTTAGGCCCATATATATTTGGACACTGACACAATTTTTATTTTTTTTTTTTTTACCTGTTTACTGAAACATATTCAAGTTATAGTTATATAAAGAACATGTACATAAAGTCAAGACTTTCAGCTTTCATTTGAGGGTCTCCACATTAAAATTGGAGTTTCAGCCAAAAGTAATTGGATAATTGACTTAAAGACTGTTTCATGGTCAGGTGTGGGCGATTCCTTTTTTTATGTCATTCTCAATTAAGCAGATAAAAGGCCTGGAGATGATTTGAGGTGTGGTGCTTGCATTTGGAAGATTTTGCTGTGAAGAAAACATATGGTCAAAGGAGCTCTCCATGCAGGTGAAACAAGCCATTCTTAAGCTGCGAAAACAGAAAAAACCCATCCAAGAAATTGCTACAATATTAGGAGTTGAAAAATCTACAGTTTGGTACATCCTGAGAAAGCAAGCAAGCACTGGTGAACTCATCAATGCAGAGAGACCTGGACGCCCACGGAAGACAACAGTGGTGGATGATCGCAGAATAATTTCCATGGTGAAGAGAAACCCCTTCACAACAGCCAACCAAGTGAACAACACTCTCCAGGATGTAGGCGTATCAATATCCAAATCTACCATAAAGAGAAGACTGAATGAAAGTAAATACAGAGGGTTCACTGCACGGTGCAGGCCACTCATAATCCTCAATAATTAGAAGGCTAAATTGGACTTTGCTAAAAAACATCTAAAAAAGCCAGCACAGTCCTGGAAGAACATTCTTTGGACAGATGAAACCAAGATCAACTTCTACCAGAATGATGGAAAAAAAAAAAAGTATGGTGAAGGCGTGGTACAGCTCATGATCCAAAGCATACCACATCATCTGTAAAACACAGCGGAGGCAGTGTGATGGCTTGGGCATGCATGGCTGCCAGTGGCACTGGGTCACTAGTGTTTATTGATGATGTGACACAAGACAGAAGCATCTGGATGAATTCTGAGGTATTCAGAGACATACTGTGTGCTCAAATCCAGCCAAACTGATTGGTTGGCGTTTCATAATACAGAAGGCCAATGACCCAAAACATAAAGCCAAAGCAACCCAGGAGTTTATTAAAGCAAAGAAGTAGAATATTCTTGAATGGCCAAGTCTGTCACCTGATCTCAACCCAATTGAGCATGCATTTCACTTGTTAAAGACTAAACTTCAGATAGAAACGCCCACAAACAAACAGCAACTGAAAACCGCTGCAGTAAAGGCCTGGCAGAGCATTAAAAAGGAGGAAACACAGCGGCGTCTGGTGATGTCCATGAGTTCAAGACTTCAGGCAGTCATTGCCAACAAAGGGTGAACAACCAAGTATAACATTTTATTTACAATTATATAATTTGTCCAATTACTTTTGAGCCCCTAAAATGAAGGGATTGTGTGTAATAAATGCTTTATAGTTCCTCACATTTTTATGCAATCATTTTGTTCAACCCACTGAATTAAAGCTGAAAGTCTGAACTTCAACTGCATCTGAATTGTTTTGTTCTAAATTCATTGTGGTAATGTACAGAACCAAAATGAGAAAAATTTTGTCTCTGCCCAAATATTTATGGACCTAACTGTATAACCCTACTGGGGCACAGTAAAATGTGGCAGGTATACCTCCCAACCAAGGGAAGGTTGACAGTCGAGCTCCATGTTAACAATAACCAATTTCCCTGCTGTTAGGAGAAAAAGAAAATGAATGTACACCACCAAACAATGGAGACCTTGTAGTGGCCGAAACTACCAATCATAAAAAAAACTTGGGAAATAAGTGAAGGTGGGTTCTTTTAACCTCTTTGTCTTCTTGTTCCTATTAGGGTCAAGGGTCAACCTCTCCAATGTGTGGTGCTGTCACGGTAGTGTAAATTATCTCTATCATGGTCAGAGCTCTGCTTTTCTAATACAAAGCTGTGAATCCCCTACAAATACATATCTCAAAGTGATAACATTTTGGCAGCTTGCAGCTGCCACTGGAGGATGCTGAGAAAATTGCATACAGTTATATATACTGAACTCAATAATAAGTAGCGGTTATCAGCATAATGCAGCAATGTTCCTCTAGTGGTGACTACAAGGCAGCCAGCATGTTTCCTTTCAAATCGGCCATGCAAAACTTTGAAGCTCTATATCACAAGAAGTAGCTCTGAAATTTGGCTCTCTTAAAGGGTAAACTCCCCTTTTGTTCGGTATTTCACTAAATGCCATACTTAAATTTTGCAAACTATTACATATTTTACTGGTGCTGCATTGATTTAGTACTACATGATATGTTTTTGTGAGTGTGGTACATAGTGGTAAATAAGATATAAAACATGGCGACATGTCCACCAAATAAAGAAAGAATACAAACATTGGTAAGTAAATGCATTATTTTATTTGTAAAACATGAAATTAATGTAATTCATATTTTCACTCTTTTAAAACGTCATTCTGTGGCTAAACCTCTATGGCCTGACTTGAGCCAATAAATTATATAACTTTATCGGAACGGTGAACTAGTGACAATGGCAACAAGTATGAAAATATTTATCAGGGTGTCAAGTGTTTTAAGCAACCCTCCCTCCATGTTAAAAGACATTTGGTGCAAATAAAAGAAATAAGGATCTACCAGGACTACAAATACTGATGCCTCCACAGGTTACGCTAAATAGGATATGACCACTAAGGAACGCAGCTGTCTCAGGTGTGAAGGCACTAGACTTACATTTTAGGTCTACTACACTTGTATCAAAACACATTACAATGGGAGCAGGGAACAGTCCGCCCCCATTCCTTACTATTCCTATCTCTATATTAAGAGAAATCTTTTCAGTGTTTGCTGTGAAGAGGCCATAGCAGCAAGTTTCAGCAGAGTCTACTAGATGCACAAGGGCTCAGGATCATTTGACATTGCATAGCAATGTTTTGCACTTGGCAAGGGAAAGAGGGAGCACCACAGAGAATAAGGTGCAATAACACTGGCAGAGGAATAAAAGACCACATTTCCAAGCCATATTACTAATGAAAGAAAGACTTGGAAATGTGTGTACTGTACTGAAAATGCATGGCAACAACCCTAAATTACTCCCTTTGGTTTTCACATTCACATTGCCTTCATATTGTCCAATAGGTTCAATTAGGGGAATTACTAGAGAGTTTTATTACTGTAAAAAAACAAAATCAGGAAATCTGTTTGTACAATAAACATCTCTACATGTCATCATCTCTGCTGTCTTCATCCTCCAAGTCATCTTCATCACCTGCATCTCCAGACTCCAAATCATCTTCATCCTCGACCTATAAAGAAGAAAGATGTTGTATTAGAGTCATTCATTTCTCGCAATTACTTTTTTTTTTTTTTTTTTTATTTAAATGAACAACAGACATTTTGGTCAAAAAAACAAAATAAAAAGGAAAAACTTGTCTCTCTGTAACCTCTCCACTCAGGAGTGCGGAGCCATTCTGGAGGCATCACTGTGCTGACTGACAGAGGTACCCACTATCCTAACTACCCTTACTCCTTTATCTTAAGTGCCAGTGTCTCATGTCAGTGGCATTTTAACCTTAAATTGCCTAACCTGTTCTCCAAGTTCTTTAAGTTTACTCTTCAGGCTGAGGATTTTTTGGTCTTGATCAGCCAAAAGTATCAAAAGATCATCTTGTTCCTTCTTGGATTCAGCAACTTCTTGCGCTAGTTTAAGTTTCTCATCTTGTAAAATGGCTGCTGTGCTGTGAGCTGAATCAAGCTCCCGCTTTAAAGAAGACTTCTCCTCTGATAGTGCTTTAACCTCATCCTGAAAAAAAAAAAAAAAAAAAAGTGGTGATTTTAAGTTTTACCAAACTGTTTTAGAGGAACTCTAATACAACAGTCTCTTGATACATGCATTCAAAGAAAGGACAATATACAACAGTTATCTAACTCTCCATGACTTGGAAAGTATTGCAAGTCCACAATCTGGTATCCCGTCATATGATACAATATTTCAGGCTGATTAGTCAGGGACAGCCATTTAACTAGAAAATAAAGAAACCCATACTGCTCCCGCCTCCTAAGTGCTATAGTCCCTTGTCACATCCTATTTATATTCCAAGTGTGATGATGTACACCAATAGGTAACACCACATTGTAGATCCTGACATTACTACTACAGTCAGCAATTGCTTGCCACCATCACCATTCAGATTGCCACACTAACAAGATACAGCAGGAGACTACAGCGAAGCAGGTATATACATTACAGTTTGATATATTTACTTAAAGGCGTTGTCCGGGATAAAACAACATTTTAACATTAAACTAAACACCCCCCCATCTACTTTATGAATTACTTTCATTAGCAAAACTTTACATTTACCATTATTGCTGGGGCGGTCACAGAGTGTCCTGTGACGTTCCGTTTCTCGGCTTCCGTAGTCGTGGGGTCACATACTATATCCCTTCTCCCCTCTCCTCCCGTCCCCACCCCTCCCGTCCCCTCAGTACACCCCTCCCAGTCTTGCTTACCTTTCTTCCGGCCTCCTCCTGTCTGGTGGCGTCATCAGCGACGCGTGCGCAGTAATTGTTCAACTCAGGCATGCGCAGTAGACTTCCCAAGCGAGTGTGGGCTATTGCGCATGCGTGAGTTGTCTGACAACATAACTAAGATGGCTGCTGGCCCGCGCATGTGCAATAGCCCACAATCACTGGCCAGGGGTTCTGCTGGCATCTAAAGGAGAGTAGGGATCCTTGGGGTGCTTCTGGCATCTAAAGGGGAAGGAGGGGTCCCTGAGGTGCTGCTGGCATCTAAGGAGGGGCAGGGGTCTTTGGGGTGCTGCTGGCATCTAAGGAGGGGGGGGCAAGGATCCGTGGGGTGCTGCTGGCATCTCTTGTGGGCAGGGGTCCTTAGGGTGCTGCTGGCATCTAAGGGAGAGCAGGAATACGTGCGGTGCTTCTGGCATCTAAGGGGGGGGAGCAGGGATACGTGGGGTGCTGCTGGCATCTAAGGGGGGGGGCAGGGGTCTTTGGGGTGCTTCTGGCATCTATGGGGTGGCAGGGCTCCATGGGGGTGCTGCTGGCATCTAAGGGAAAGCAGGGGGTCCTTGGGGTGCTTCTGGCACCTGGGGGGGGGGGGGGGTCAGGGATCCGTGGGGTGCTGCTGGTATCTAAAGGGGAAGCAGGGGTCCCTGGGGTGCTGCCTGTGTATTGGAGGGGTTGGGCCCCTGGGTCTTGACACCTATGCATTGGGAGGAGGGGTGCTGCCCCCTGTGTTCTGTGGGAGTGGGAGGGGGCTCCAGTCCCTGGGGCACTGCCACCTATATGCTGTTGTGATCTGGACATTGGGGGGCTGCTGCCTATTTGCTGTGCGGGGCTTATTGTTAGACATAGACACTATGCTGACTTTCACAGAAAGCACCGAGACCATGAACCTACCTATAGTAACTACAGAGTACACTGAGACTATGAACCTACCTGCAGCAACTCCATTCTAGTCAGGTCTGCAGTGCGACAACTAGAATGGAGATTTTGTATGGAGGACCTACCTGTAGTAACTACAGAATACACCGACACCATGAACCTACCTGCAGCAACTCCATTCTAGTCAGTTCTGTAGTGAGACAGCTAGAATGGAGTTGTATGGAGGACCAACCTAGAGTAACTACAAAATACACTGAGACCATGAACCTACCTGCAGCAACTCAATTCTAGTCAGTACAGTACTGAGGCAGCTAGAATAGAGTTGCTGTATGGAGGATCTAACTATAGTAACTATATACTCATAAATCAGGCGTGCAGCAATATGTCAGATATGCAGCGCTGGAGTCCTGGGTTCCAATCCTGCCAAGGACAACATCTGCAAGGAGTTTGTATGTTCTCCCTGTGTATGCGTGGGTTTCCTCTGGGTACTCCGGTTTCCCCCACACTCCAAAGACATACTGATAGGGAATGTAGATTGTAAGCCCTATATGGGACAGTGACTGACAATATCTGTAAAGTGCTGCGGAATATGCTGGCGATATATAAGTAAGAATAATAAATAAAATAAATAAATAAATAAATGAATTGTCAGATTTCCATTACAGCTCAACAAGTGGCATAAGTTAGAATAAATACGTCAGACCATATACATATATATATATATATATATATATATATATATATATATATACAGTGCTGGCCAAAAGTATTGGCACCCCTGCAATTCTGTCAGATAATACTCAATTTCTTCCAGAAAATGATTGCAATCACAAATGCTTTGGTAATAATATCTTCATTTAATTTGTCGTCAATGGAAAACCACAAAAAGAATTGTCAAAAAGCCAAATTGGATATAATTCCACACCAAACATAAAATAGGGGGGTGGACAAAAGTATTGGCACCCTTTGAAAAATCCTGTGATGCTTCTCTAATTTGTGTAATTAACAGCACCTGTTACTTACCTGTGGCACATAACAGGTGGTGGCAATAACTAAATCACACTTGCAGCCAGTTGAAATGGATTAAAGTTGACTCAACCTCTGTCCTGTGTCCTTGTGTGTACCACATTGAGCATGGAGAAAAGAAAGAAGACCAAAGAACTGTCTGAGGACTTGAGAAGCAAAATTGTGAGGAAGCATGAGCAATCTCAAGGCTACAAGTCCATCTCCAAAGACCTGAATATTCCTGTGTCTACCGTGCGCAGTGTCATCAAGAAGTTTAAAGCCCATGGCACTGTGGCTAACCTCCCTAGATGTGGACGGAAAAGAAAAATTGACGAGAGATTTCAACGAAAGATTGTGCGGATGGTGGCTAAAGAACCTCGACTAACATCCAAACAAGTTCTAGCTGCCCTGCAGTCCGAGGGTACAGCAGTGTCAACCCGTACTATCCGTCGGCGTCTGAATGAAAAGGGACTCTATGGTAGGATACCCAGGAAGACCCCACTTCTGACCCAGAGACATAAAAAAGCCAGGCTGGAGTTTGCCAAAACTTACCTGAGAAAGCCAAAAACTTTTTGGAAGAATGTTCTCTGGTCAGATGAGACAAAAGTAGAGCTTTTTGGGAAAAGGCATCAAAATAGAGTTTACAGGAAAAAAAAAAGAGGCCTTCAAAGAAAAGAACACGGTCCCTACAGTCAAACATGGCGGAGGTTCCCTGATGTTTTGGGGTTGCTTTGCTGCCTCTGGCACTGGACTGCTTGACCGTGTGCATGGCATTATGAAGTCTGAAGACTACCAACAAATTTTGCAGCATAATGTAGGGCCCAATGTGAGAAAGCTGGGTCTCCCTCAGAGGTCATGGGTCTTCCAGCACGACAATGACCCAAAACACACTTCAAAAAGCACTAGAAAATGGTTTGAGAGAAAGCACTGGAGACTTCTAAAGTGGCCAGCAATGAGTCCAGACCTGAATCCCATAGAACACCTGTGGAGAGATCTCAAAATGGCAGTTTGGAGAAGGCACCCTTCAAATCTCAGGGACCTGGAGAAATTTGCCAAAGAAGAATGGTCTAAAATTCCAGCAGAGCATTGTAAGAAACTCATTGATGGTTACCGGAAGCGGTTGTTCACAGTTATTTTGTCTAAAGGTTGTGCTACCAAGTATTAGGCTGAGGGTGGCAATACTTTTGTCTGGCCCATTTTTGGAGTTTTGTGTAAAATGATCAATGATTTGACTTTTTTTGCATTCTCTTTTGTGTTTTTTCATTGCAAGCAAAATAAATGAAGATATTATTACCAAAGCATTTGTGATTGCAATCATTTTCTGGAAGAAATTGAGTATTTTCTGACAGAATTGCAGTGGTGCCAATACTTTTGGCCAGCACTGTATATATAAAAAACCACACACAGATTATATATACATATGGCACGTATACAATTCTATAAATAAAAAAAAATATATATATATACAGTACAGACCAAAAGTTTGGACACACCTTCTCATTCCAAGAGTTTTCTGTATTTTCATGACTATAAAAATTGTAGATTCACACTGAAGGCATCAAAACTATGAATTAACACATGTGGAATTATATAATTAACAAAAAAGTGTGAAACAACTGAAAGTATGTCTTATATTCTAAGTTCTTCAAAGTAGCCACCTTTTGCTTTGATTACTGCTTTGCACACTCTTGGCATTCTCTTGATGAGCTTCAAGAGGTAGTCACCTGAAATGGTTTTCACTTCACAGGTGTGCCCTGTCAGGTTTAATAAGTGGGATTTCTTGCCTTATAAATTAGGTTGGGACCATCAGTTGTGTTGTTCAGAAGTCAGGTGGATACACAGCTGATAGTCCTACTGAATGGAGTGTTAGAATTTGTATTATGGCAAGAAAAAAGCAGCTAAGTAAAGAAAAACGAGTGGCCATCATTACTTTAAGGAATGAAGGTCAGTCAGTCTGAAAAATTGGGAAAACTTTGAAAGTGTCCTCAAGTGCTGTGGCCAAAACCATCAAGCGCTACAAAGAAACTGGCTCACATGAGGACCGCCCCAGGAAAGGAAGACCAAGAGTCACCTCTGCTGCAGAGGATAAGTTCATCCGAGTCACCAGCCTCAGAAATCGAAGGTTAACAGCAGCTCAGATTAGAGACCAGGTCAATGCCACACAGAGTTCTAGCAGCAGACACATCTCTACAACAACTGTTAAGAGGAGACTGTGCGCAGCAGGCCTTCATGGTAAAATAGCTGCTAGGAAACCACTGCTAAGGACAGGCAACAAGCAGAAGAGACTTGTTTGGGCTAAAGAACACAAGGAATGGACATTAGACCTGTGGAAATCTGTGCTTTGGTCTGATGAGTCCAAATTTGAGATCTTTGGTTCCAACCACCGTGTCTTTGTGTGACGCAGAAAAGGTGAACGAATGGACTCTACATACCTGGTTCCCACCGTGAAGCATGGAGGAGGAGGTGTGATGGTGTGGGGGTGCTTTGCTGGTGACACTGTTGGGGATTTATTCAAAATTGAAGGAATACTGAACCAGCATGGTTACCACAGCATCTTGCAGCGGCATGCTATTCCATCCGGTTTGCGTTTAGTTGGATCATCATTTATTTTTCAACAGGACAATGACCCCAAACACACCTCCAGACTGTGTAAGGGCTATTTGACCAAGAAGGAGAGTGATGGGGTGATACGCCAGATGACCTGGCCTCCACAGTCACCAGACCTGAACCCAATCGAGATGGTTTGGGGTGAGCTGGACCGCAGAGTGAAGGCAAAAGGGCCAACAAGTGCTAAGCATCTCTGGGAACTCCTTCAAGACTGTTGGAAGACCATTTCAGGTGACTACCTCTTGAAGCTCATCAAGAGAATGCCAAGAGTGTGCAAAGCAGTAATCAAAGCAAAAGGTGGCTACTTTGAAGAACCTAGAATATAAGACATATTTTCAGTTGTTTCACACTTTTTTGTTAAGTATATAATTCCACGTGTTAATTCATAGTTTTGATGCCTTCAGTGTGAATCTACAATTTTTATAGTCATGAAAATACAGAAAACTCTTGGAATGAGAAGGTGTGTCCAAACTTTTGGTCTGTACTGTATATATGGGATCTGTCCTTGCAGCTGATACAAGGAGTCTAAAGATGGCTGCTGAGGGTGTAGTGGGCGGGCTAGCTAGGGAAAAAGGGAGGGGGACAGTGAGTGTGAAAGGGAGGTGTGGTGATTCAGATCTAGGATTCTAATGCTGGCTACTGAGGGTGTAGTGGGCGGGCTAGCTAAGGAAACAGGGAGGGGGGAGTGTGTGAGAAATGGAGGGGGGGTCAGTAGGGGAGAGGGAGGAGAAGTGAGGTATCATGGAACTTGTAGTAAATACAGAAAGGAAGTTAGGTATGTAAACAAATGCTGAAGATGCAATGAGCTCACTGAGAACCTCAGAAATCACTCAAAACACTGCTAGAGGTATTTGGTGGCATTTATTAACCAATTAATAGCACTAATAGACCTTTTTTGAAAAATTATTTTTTGCCCGGAAAACCCCTTTAAGGTCTGGTAAGATAACCTTTTAAACTTGCACAGGGTACAGTACAGTTTTAGATATTTTTTGCAGAAGGTTCACATCATATAACAGAAGCCAGTGCTGTGCCAGATCTGCTGCATGATTGGGACCAGCGGTACTTGATGCTCCACTCTGAATAATAATGGGATCTGTAAAGTACTGCCAAGGTGTCCATCATTTTAAGGGAAGAAAGAATGGTGCACCATCGCTGATGTGAATGCATTTGGAATAAACTGACCCAGGTTATATTTCAGGGGTACTTTGGAAAATTTAAGCAGCAACATAATTGGATGCTATGGGCCAATGAAAACATTTGCTGTAAAGTAATAAGATTCATATGATATGAGAAGATTAAGCAATATCATTATTATTATCCTCTGTATCTAAAAACGGAAGAGAACTTAGTGGTCAGACAGATCTTTCTACATATGCACATTTAGGCTAGGGCTACACATCGACTTTGGCTGCAACTCCCGTCAGGCGATTGCTGAGTCACCTTGAGATTCTTTGACTCATGTTAGTGAATGACGTCACATCACAATGCCGAGGGTGCCACAACTGAGACTTCAAGTTGTAAAAAGATCAAACATTGCAATGGGACAATCCATTCAGTAACATGAGTCATAGAGTTGAAAGGCAATCCCGCGATCTTTGGTCGAAGGACGGTAGTCACAGCCAAAGTCACAGTGTAGCCTTAGCCTTAAATGTTGCAGGTTTGTTGCAGACATTTCTGTGTCTGTTCCATACATGTACAAGCTGCAGAGACAACCCCAACCACATTTAAGGGAACTTATATTTAATGGTTTGCCTTTTTGCCATAAATCTGGCATATGTGAACATACCCTTTCTGTGCAGTCTTACAGTTCAGCCCTGTTCTTAATATGCAGGTGTAGTATGCACTTGACTACATTAATTTTATTTATTTATTTTATTTTTTTAGGGTGAAAAACATCAAGCAAATTGCCGTTACTGACAAACCTTTAAAGTGTTAAGCTCCTGTAGCAAACTTGCTATTTTCTCTTCATAGTCATTATTTTTGGAAGCAGTGGTAGCACTGTCACCAGATGCTGTAACTGTAGTCTGTGGTAAAAATGAAGGAATAAAATTATCTATTTATTAACACAATTACTTTATTACCCAATAAAAAAAAAAAATCAGACAAAAATGCGTAAACTTGTGTGCCCAGTCTATACATTAAAGTTGACTAGAGAGTTGCAGAAAACTGAAAGTGGGTCTTCTGTAACAGCCTGTGTGGGCTGTAATTTTTATTTATGTGAATAGTCACAAAAAAAAACCAAAACAAAACAAAAAAAAAACCCCACCACCTACTAAATAAAAACATATACCAAAAATAAAATCTGATGGATGCAAAATGCCCCCGTTCTTGTGATTGGTGGGGGTCCCAGTGGTCAGACCCGACTGATCAGTTACCCCTTATGTTGTATAAAGGGGGTAACTTCTTACTAAAATAACCCTTTAACCCAAAAAAAAAGTGCAACTTACATTGGCTTCTATTTTTTGGAGTAATTCCATTCTTTCTGCTTGTAGTCTGTTGATTTCTGCAGACTGAACATGGAGCTGGGATCTTAGGGTTTCCATTTCCTGCAAAATTAGTAGACTAAAGAGTCTGTACATAATAAAGATTATTATCAAGTTTACATGTTTTCAAATGTTTGTTTCATAGGTTTGTGATTTGACTCCACATTATAGTTTAAGGCCATACATGTGAAATAATTCACACTGTTATTACTACAACATGGTAGACTTCATGACCTGTTACAACAATCTTGTGATCTTATTGTCAGAGTAGATGTCTGCTGTTATCTGGCCTTTTCAATGTTAAGAACATTTGTTTGTTTTTGTATATACATACGTGCATAAGTTTAAGCACATATAAAGTAAATTCCAGTAACAAAGGAAGAGTACCTTTTGGAGCTCTGTGACTTGCTCTGACACTCCAATGGTTTGCTCTGTCTGACCTCCAATTTGACTGTAATTCTGTAGACAAATATAAAAAGAAGCAACTTAAACAAAATGGAACAGATTTACTAATACCGTCTAAAGGTAAGAAAGTGCAAACATACAGTAAACAATAAAAGTCTTAAACTGAGCCAGATTTATCAAAGTATCTACTGCTGAATGATAAATCTGGCATATATTTTAAGTTTATACCACCAATTAGTTGACTTAGTTTCAAAAATAAAAAGTGCCCAAAATATTGGAATATTTTGGGAACGCAGCACATTAAAAAAAAAAAAAACAAAAAAAACATTAGCAGCATATCACATTCAAGATTAAAGGGGTTTTCCAGCACATGATTTTATGACCTAGCCTCAGGATAGGCCATCAATATCAGATCAGCAGGCGCCTGACACAGTGGACCGACAGCAATTTGGCTCTGTTCTGTGTGTATTGGCTGTGCTGAATAACTGCACCTCAGCTCATGCTCACTTGTATAGGGGTTGAGCTGCAGTGACTCAGCAAAAAAAAATCTGATATTTGGGGGTCCATGCTGTTGTTCTTTCAACAATCTTATATTGATGTGACTTATCTTAAAGATAGGGAATCAATATTATTTGCCTGAAAAACCCCTTCAAATTAAAAAAACAAAACAAAACAAAAAAAAAACACATCTTTGTCTGAATTAGTATCTCCATTGCATTCCCAGTTTACTATGCAACAAAATATCAAATAATTTGCTGAAGATGACAGGTCAATTTCCGATGTAAATTCTATAAAGCCACTGATTGTTTCTTCCGCATCTCTATGTTTTATATCTGTAATCCGTAATTTATGAAAAATCTTACCAAATTTTCTATAAGAACATTCTTTTCAGAAACCTCTGCTTGTAGTAGTTCATGCTGTTTCTTAAGTTCTTCTATTTCCTCTTTTAACCGACTGACCTCTTCAGACTGGAGGCCATTCATTTGTGCATTGTTGTTATGTGTGTTGTGATGCTGGCTATCTTTTCCTAGTTATATAAATAAAAAAAAAAACGGGTGATTGGGCCTTGGCCTTCAACAAAAAGAAGAGAATAAATGTACAGTTGAAGCAATTCACTGAAAATGACATTATTATAAATCATACACTAAAAAAGGCCACATTTACCTCATGTTAGATGAAGCCATGGTCTAAAATAATGGTCTAGTCCTAATCTAATAGAATAGGCATCTCTAAAATGCTGTAATGGAGCAGAGACACCAGACATTATCATGTGGCTGGCACCTTATATAAAGACTTAAGTGTGTGAATTTAGAAAAATAGGCATCCACCCCTATATAGATTGTACCTGTGCGAGTGGACGTGTTACCAGTATTTTGCACCTGTGCTGTTTCCACCATATATCACTTAAAGGGGTATTCCCATGAACATAATTATATCTATATTTGTAGATAATTAAATGTTAAACATTTTTGCAAATATAAGTAGTTAAAAATTATACAGAGTTTTAAAGATTTTCTCTAACTATGTTAGTGGTGACAGTCTGTTTTCTTGATCGGTTGCCAATGGATACGACCACGAATGCAGAAACTTTCTATGGTCTGGGACTTAACAGGAATCCAACTATGATTTTCTTATTGTAGCTGGGTTATCAGGCAGGAACACTACATGTATCAGAAGATATCCCGGCCATAATAAGGAAATCATGGCTGATTTTCTGACCTGAGAAAGGTCCTGCATTGGTGGTCATATCCACTGGCAACCAATCAAGACAACAACTTCTGACCACAAGATATTTAGAGAAAGTCTATAAAACTCTGCAAAATGTTAAATTACTTATATTTGCAAAAATGTTTAACTTTTAATTATCTACAAATTTAAAAAGTGGGATTTTTGTGTACGCACCGTAAAATCCTTTTCTCGTTGTATTCACTGGGGGACACAGCACCATGGGTATAGACCTGGTCACTAGGAGACAAGACACTAGGAAAAAGCAAAAGCTGTTGGCTCCACCTCCAGGCTATACCCTGCCACAGCCACTGTGCATGAATCAGTTTGTACCGTAGCAGTAGGAGAGAGAGACACAAAGGAACATGGAACCAACAACCACCAACAATGCCCGAACCCAAAAAGGAACCAACTCAGTTCGGGCAGGAACACTGAAAAAAACAAGGGAGGGATCTGTGTCCCCCAGTGAATACAACGAGAAAAGGATTTTACGGTGAGTACACAAAAATCCCACTTTCTCGTCTACTTCACTGGGGGACACAGCACCATGGGATGTCCTAAAGCAGTCCCAGAGGGTGGGAATAACACGGCCATGCAAACCTGTAATACTCAACCGCTTCCAGAAACTTACAACCCAAATTGGCATCAGCAGAGGCCACAGAATGGATTTGGAGAAACTTAGAGAAAGAGGATGGAGGCCCAGTGGGATACTTACAGACCTGGGAAGCAAAAGCCTGATGCCGGAGGCCCCGGGAACTCCAACAGCTCTAGAGGAGAGAGCCGTCACACGGGAAGGCAGAGCTTTACTCTTAAACCGATAGGTCTCCCTAATCTCAGACCAAAGCCATGGGAAGATGGGAGCTCTGGAAGCAGGCAGGCCCTGGCAAGGGCACTCAGGGAGAATGAGCAAAGCGTCCGAACAAGAGAAAAGATCCGTGAGGAACATTATACACGCAAATTGCCCGGGCAACAACCAGGCAGGGAAGAGCAAGCACTCACATGGACGCCTGGGGACCAAGCAGAAGGAGGGCAAGACCAAGTCCTCGAAGTGGAAGCAGGAAAAACACCCTAAGAAAAAAAGACTGTGGCAGACAGAGGAAAACCTTATCCTTGTGGAGGACCAGAAAGGGAGGCTGCCGAAAAAAAGGGGCAGCCAATTAGGGACCCCTGCGGATGGAGGTAATGGCCACCAGAAACTCATTCTACCAGGACAGAAGGCAAAAAAAAAGGGATATCATAGGCTCGAAGGGGAGAACCTGAAGCACCCTAAAGATGAGGTTAAGATCCCACGGATCCAAGGGTTCCAAAGGAGCACAGAGTGGCACTCCTGTAGGAAAGTCTTTTAAAAAGAAAGAAGACTAAGACCTTGATCCAGACCAGACTGGAGAAGATCCGATGAGAATCGTTACTCTTCCAACGGTGGACGTAAGCCTTCCACGTTTGATGGCAGATCTAAGCTATCTGGAACTTCCGGGCCTTGAGTATGTTAGAATAACAAACTCCGAAAAAACCACGACGCCTCAAACCTCGGATTCAACAGCCACGCCGTGAACGCAGCTGAGTCAAGGTGGGGTGGAACAGCAGTCCTTGAGACAGAAGGTCGACCAGCAGAGGAAGAGGCCAGGAGCATCCGCCAACAGGAAAATGAGATCCACATACCAGACCCGGCAGGGTCAATCTGGTGCCACCAGGATAGCTTGAACCCCCTTGGTCTTGAGATTCTGGAGGACCCAAGGGAGAAGAGGAAGTGAAAAACCGAACTTACAAGAGCGCCAGCGGTGATGGCTCGAGGATCCAGAGGCCTGGCAATTTAGCCGAGGACCTTGTGGTTCCGGCGGAGGCTAAAAAGGTCGCCGTTTGTCACACCACAGCGGGAGCACAGTGGATGGAAGATCTGCAGATAAAGCGACCCTCGCCCGGAGCATTATTTTCTCGACTCAAGTAGGCTGCCACCCAGTGGTCCACGCAGAAAAAAAGGTTGACCACCGAAAGAGCTGGAACAAGGCGCTCCACCCAAGGAAGAAATTGTGAGGCTTCTAGTAAGGCCGCACGGCTCCTGGTGCCCCGCTGAGGGTTCATGTAGGCGACCATGGAGGAGAGGTCAGTCTGGACTGTGACAGATGTCCTTGGAGAAGAGAGGTCCAAGGAGTAAGGGCAAATAAGATAGCCCTGGGATCCAGCAGGTTGAACCAGAGGGAGGAATCGGCCCTGGACCACAGGCCCTGAACAATCAAAGCATCGAGGACCACTCCCCAGCCGGGGAAATTGGCGGCAATGGGAATTACCTACCAACAGAGGGGAAGAAGAACTTCCCTTGAGAAATTCCTGGGGAGGAATATACACTAAAGAATCTCTCAGTGAACCAAAGTGGAAAGAGAACCAAGCAGATGAGGCTGTCCGGATATTAGTCCCAGCAGGCCGTAATCTTCAAGAGGAGAGAACGACAGAGTGAATGAAAGGTACAGCCTAGAAGGTTGAGGCGATCGTGCGCAGGACCCACATGCCGATTCAAAGACAGCAAGGAGAGTACCTCCGAAGGTGGGACACTCAGGATCTTGGCCTCCGGAGGGAGAATCACACCCTGGAGCGAGCAGAGGATCATGTCCCGGATTCCATGTGCTTAGAGGACACGAGACATCCTCATTGATGAGCCAGCAGAACCGGCGAAGAACAACCAAGGTGAACCACAAGCTGGTTCGATTGTCTGACCTGGAGGGGCTTCACCAGGAGGTCGTCAAAGTCTGGAAACACGGCAGCACCTCTGACGCAGAGGATGGCCATGAGAGACGCCATCAGTGAGGGAAAAAACCCCCCGGTGGCAGAGGCCAGCCTGAAGGGGAGAGAGACAACTGGAAAGGTCAAGGATCCACAGCAAAACGAAGAAACCGCTGACGGCACAGAGCGATGATGTAGATGGACGAAGAATTCGCCCATCTCCAGGGATGCCACCACAGACTGCATAGACTACAACGGAGCCTGCAGGCATGGAAGAACCTGTGGAGCCCTTTCAGGTCCATGATGGGACAGAGGAAGCCGTCCTTCTAGGCGAATGGAGAACAGGTAGGAATAGTAACCCCGGATACACTCTGAAACGGGAACAGGGACGCTGACTCCCTGCCGCTGGAGATTGGAGACAGCCTGGATTGTCCGACATAGCGAAGGCAAAGAAACTCCAGCAAAAACTGGAGTAGCCAGACGACACCGCCTCTCAGGCCCAGGCTCCAGACGTCCCGCCATTTGAGATGCCCAGAGAGGGGAAAAAACTTCATGCCAAGGAGGCTAGGAAGAGGAAGACCTGGACGACCTGGTGCAGAACTGCCAGGGAGGCCTGGACTTGAAAGAAGCTTTCTGGAGCAGGAGAATGGCTGACACATAGGACGCCTCTGAGGGAGGAAGAATCTATTCCCCCGTGGCCTCAGGGATAAGCTTCTCGACGCCCTTAACAAAAAATTTGACCCAGGACGACCTGGAAAGGGAGAAGGGCTCTGTTCGCCTTCTTGGAGGCGGACCCAGTATTCCACAACGGATCCCAACGGTATGGCAGATAATCACTGCATTGGCGGCCGGCATCTCTAGTTATTGGGAAGCGTTCAGGATCTCAGAGACGAGTGGCTGGAGGGAAACTGCATCAGGGAGGTTTGACTGAAGCTGTTTGGCCCAGGAAAAGAAGGCCTTGATCACCCAAGAGGCAGCGAAGGAGAGCCGCAGGGAGAACCAGCCACTACGAAGGCCACCCTGGTGAGGGAAGCCACCTTCTGCAGCAATACAATAGCCAGCATTTAGGGCAATGCAATGTATCAGTTCTGCATTGCAAACAATACAACAGATGCGATCTCACTCCGAGGGATCACTGAGGTAGGCAAAGTCCGCTGAAGGAAGACTAGAAGCCTTGGAGAGCCTAGCTATCATGGGATCCACCGTGGGAGGCTCTTAGTGATAGGAAGGGACACATGGGGCGGCTTGCTGACAAAATGTCAAGACAGGCCAGCTTGCGCTCACTAGTTACTGATATATAAGTACCATGCGCTAACCGATTGCACCACTGGAGCTACCTGCTTCCCTTACCTCGGATGTTCATCATTGCCAGCCAGGGAGAGCTAGAGACGTGTGTCACAGCTCTAGCTCTCCCTGGCTGGCAGAACTGCCCGAGCTCACCTTCCACTTGGAGACACACAGGTCAAGGGATGGGATGTCCGATTTCCTAGTCGAACACAGAGGATGGTCCAGGGAGAAGTCACTGTGCCCTCAAGATGATATCAAACATCCAGTGGCAGAAAGAGATGTCCACTTGAGAGGATGAGTCCGGGTCCTCAGAGATCTGTAGGGTCTCTATCGCATAGATGACTCCCGCGTAGCAGCAGATATAGATCAGCCTAGCTGAAGCTCCGAGTCGGAGTCGGCAGTTAAGTAGACCGAGCAGAGGGAGGGAGGTATCCGCCTGTCGGAGTGGAGCCGTGAGCTGAGTTCCTATCTGGGGAGTACCCAGAGGAAGGGGTGGCGGACCATGAACCGTAGGAAGACTTCCTGGTCCTTTTGAGGCTCCTGGAGCTGCGAAGGGAACTATGAGGGTGTCCAGGGAGATCCCAAGAAGCAGCCGACTGAGCGGCGATCTGGGAAAGCAGCCATTCCAAGTTTCCAGCACTGACTAGTTAAGTCTGGTAAGGACACCATGGCCAAGGTTAGGGAGGCCGCCCAATCCGGGGGATGGAAGAACCGGAGAGGGGCCAGGAGGCGGAAGGCAGAGAGAGCACATGGGCTCGGGCTGTCCGCATGGCAACTGTTTTTGATACAGCGGGTGCACGTATAAAAACGTGACGCAACCAGAGGGGCCGGAGGGTGAGAGAGGGAGCCCAAGGAAATTAGGGGTAACCCAGGGGGTTAGCCTACCAGACTGCAAAAGATGGCCGCTCACAAACTGCTGCAGCAAGGGTTCCGCAGGTGCAATGTCTCCCAGGGAACTGGGAGGAGAGTAAGAATCCCTGCTGTCACAGCAAGCCAAAAAATAAATAAATAAGCCAATAAATAAATAAATTGAGAATATGAGGAGAGCAAAGCTCTTCCCCTGGTAAATACAGGCTCAGTAGCTACTGGGCAGGCTGGATGGCCAATGGAAGGCCCTAGGCGGAGTCTGGGTACCAGAAAAGCCCGGGAAAGGGACGGGCCTGTTGCGGCCTAGTTCCCGGCCAGGTCTCGGACTCGCGTAGAACGCGGCCGACCGCGAGGCACCGTCGGCGGCGCGGCGCGACCGCGAACTCCGGAGGTTCCGCGGAGGCCTGGGAAAAGGTACCGGGGGGCCAGGAAAGGGGGGTCCCCACACAAACGGGGGGGGGGAACCGGGTGCCCCCCCCGACGGGGGCCGCTCGGTAGGAGCGACCAGAAAACCCAAAAACGCCCCAGAAAAAAGGGGCTTATTTACTAAGATTTAAGGCCCAGTTCAGGGGAACCCTGTGATGCCCCCCTAAACAGGACCCATGCTATTGTCCCCCTGGGAAATGGCACTAAGGGGCTGAGAGGGGCTGAGGGGAGGTGGAGAGGGCCTGAAGGGAAGATGGAGAGGGGCTGAGTTAACTTTCATACTCACCTGCCTTCTATTCTTCTCATACTCACCAGTCTGGCGTCTTCAGGCGCCGCAGGGTCACCCCCTCGGTAGGACCTCACACGTGGGAGTGGGGTCACCGGTACTCCGGCCGCTTTCGGGGTGCGGCGAATGGTGAGTGGGGACTGGGTGACCGGCGAGGATGCTCTTTTGCAGAGCGCTGCGCCCGCAGGAGGGTATGACTAGTGTGGCGTACACGCTGACTACCCCCCTGCACCTGAAAGAAAGGTAAAAATAAAAACGATGCAAGACAGAAGACCTGAGTCAGGTCGTGTCTGCCTCCTATGACACTAGGTTTCAAACTGATTCATGCACAGTGGCTGTGGCAGGGTATAGCCTGGAGGCGGAGCCAACAGCTTTTGCTTTTTCCTAGTGTCTTGTCTCCTAGTGACCAGGTCTATACCCATGGTGCTGAGTCCCCCAGTGAAGTAGACGAGAAATGATTATGATCATGGGAATACCCCTTTAAGCTTGTCTATATCCAGCTTCACCATTGTTTCACCTAACATCAGGTCAATTTGGCCTCTTTATCAGTGATGCGGTTTATGATAATGTCCTTTTCAGTGGATAGTTTTTCATTTTAGCCTAGGGACAAGATATGAGGACCGTTGGCAAACTTGTGCATTTTGACCAAAATATCTACTAATACTTGATGGTTATTAACTTATTCTTTGCAGGATGTAGCAGCGCCCTCTTATATTGGCCGAGGTAAAATGGCATGCTGGAATCGGTGGGGTGTACATATACAGATGCTGGACAGTCCACCTGATCTAAAAGTAAGAGCAACACTAATAAGCTGTAAGCCCGAAGTGTGAATGCCACATTGTCAGGTGACTGGCATCTTATATAAGTTTTGTCTATGTACATTTGAAATACTAAACATCCAACCACCCCTTCCCCCATGGATTGTAGGTGTGTGAGTGGATGTTATATCAGTATCTTCCACTTGTGCTACCGTGTTTTTCCGAAAATAAGACAGGGTCGTATATTATTTTTTGCTCCGAAAAAAGGGCTAGGGCTTATTTTCGGGGTAGGTCTTAATTTTTTCCATGAGCAACAATCACACATTTGATCGCTTCTTATTTCAACTTTTATCAGAGGTGAAACAGCGAAAAAACAGCAGTTCGGCACTTTTCTTTTTTTTTTTTCCACTACGGCATTCACCATAGAGGTTAAATATTTTTATAAGTTTGTAAAGCAGGCGTTTTCAGACACAGGGATTCCTAATGTGTATGTGTTTCACAGTAATATTTTAGTTTTATATGTATTCTAGTGAAAGTGTGGGAGGGGGCTTGAACTTTTACTGTTTTTTTTTTTAAATATTTTTTTACTTTTTTTTTCTTTTTACTATTAACCCCTCCTAGGGGGGTTGAACCTGCAATTATCCCATAGACTACAATACAACGTATGGGAGATTATCTACATTACTATTGAGGCTGGACCTCAATAGTAATATTCCTATGACAGGCCTAGGAGCTTTCATAAGGCCGCGCAGGAGCCGACCTGCAACGTGAAAGGTACGGAGCCGGTGAGGACCGGACCCGGGGATAGTTGCTCTGCTTTGGAGGGGTGGATTTGGGTTGGGGGGGGGGGTGGCTATAGGGACCGGCCCTAGAGACTGCGGGGGTGAGGTCACACTTAGCAATGCCCGCGGTCAGAGTCCATTCTGATCGCGGGCATTAACTCCGGGTTGTGCTACTTTGGTGGGCAGAAGAGGGGGTCACGCTGCTCCAAACTATTGCCTCACATAAGACATCTTCACAAAAAGGGTTTCACTTACATAAAAAGGACTGATACTCTATATATTTGTATTTATGTGAATATTACCTAACTGCACCTTGAGAAGATTGTACTGATCTTTATGTTGCTGAATCTGGGCCAGCTGCTGGGAGATGGTAGTCTGGAACTGTTCATTTTTAGCTTGTAAAGAAGAGACTGTTTGTTTCAGTTCTTCCAGATTTATGTCCTATAAAATAGAAGAAGTGTAGAAGAATACATATTTGTCTCCACTCCTAAAGGATCTTCAACTGCAAAGGACCACAACATTAAGGACCTTCCACTAATCTTTTCAAACTATGCATAACATAAGACAGTGAGGAGTCTGTGTGTATGGTAGCGACCAGGCCACCATAAAAGCTGATGCACAATGGCCCATCTCATTTTAGTAGCATGCAAACTAATGAAGTGCAGCTACTATTATTCCATGAGTATGTGGCCCAATGCAATATAGCGTAGCATGAAAGAAGTAAAAGGAAAGTCTTACAAAACACATAAATCATTAAGTTAAAGTGGTTGTCCAGAATTAGAAAAGTCAGATTTTTTTTCAAAAACAGGTTCATTTTTGTCTATTGGCTTTGTCTAGTATTGCAGCTTAGTCTAATTCAATAAAAGGAGATGACCTGTACTATTAGAAACAGCCATGGACAAGGGTGGAGCTGTTTCCAGGAAAACAGAGTTCTTGTCTTCTAATACCAGACAACCAACCCCTATAAAGGGGTTGTCCAAGAAACAAAAGGGTATTGGATATATTGGAGTTAATTTGCAAGCAGCATAAATTTGCTATAAATAACTACTGTCAGTTATAAAAAAAAAAAAAAACAAGTATCCAAAATTTCTCAAGAATAAAAAATTTATTTTAAAGGAAATATTAAGAAAGCTATTTTTTGTTAAAAGCCTTTATATAATATTATCGCGCAAGTAAAGCTGACTACAGATATAAATCTTGACCAGACTTTACTTTACTGCTGAGACTTCCAAGACTTACATTTACATTCAACTAGAACTACCATATTAGTTTACTGCATGTACTATGGTGGAAATTTATGAAGGCAGGCGTATTCAATGCCAGTCTTCATATCCTCGGTGCTTGTGAAAATGCTGCCTCATTTATGAGGCGGCGCATGTGTCTTCAAAAATGCAGTAGCTCTTCCTCAGAGCCGGGTGCCTGTGCAGTGATCTACACCAATTTCTAGCTGATGTAGATTTCAGTGAACAGTTGCACAAGGAAACTCGCAAATAATGTTAAAAGAATCGCAAATTCCATGCCAATTTTGCTTTTCTGGAGTAAATTAATAATAATCCTCTCCCTAGAAGTTACTTCTTATTTTCATTTACCTGCTCTCGGATGACAGTTTTATAGTGAGATATAATGTTATCATGCTGCTCCAGAGACTTCTTCACTTCTTCTTCTTTCTTATCTTCTTCACTGGATTTGTAAATAGCTTTTATTATGATCACTGTAGCCAAGAAGAGTGTAAGAGTTAAGAGTCCATTAGACTGCACACACCACCAGCTAAATAACTCTAGTCTTTTCTAAGCACAAATACATAGAAATCTATAAGTCTACACATTTTATGCATTATAATGCTTATATATTGACACACATTATAAGTACATTATATACATATTATATAAAACATAATATATAAATATTACAATACACATTATAGGTATACTAAAGATGACCTTTCACCACTTGATTTTTCTCTATCCCACAACATTCTGAGAAATTGCTGCAGTGAACAGTAGGGAGCCTATTCGGTACCAAAACTAAGTGGATGGTCTCGGGCCTGAGAAAACATGGGACTTGACTCTAAGCTCTATGACACTGTCCAAGCAGTGGGGGACAGAGTCAGAGCTCACAATAATGCCTCCTTTCGCTCTGTGGCTCAAGACCACCCACTTGATCCTAACTTGATCCTTGATCCTAAACAGCACTGATTGCTTGGGAAATACACAGGCTAGGGAGAAAATTGCGCCAGAATCAGTTGAGCAGTGCCTATTAAAAGGATGAAAAGAGTTGAAGTTGGTGGAGGTGGTGAAAAGTTCTCTTTAATGGCTGGTATCTTTTTGTGAACATAGGAATTAGCTAGACAATTCCCTTCCAACAATAGAATGTCATTCCTTGCTTAGCTAAAGCTAGGTTCAGATGTGTATGGGAGGTACTGTTAGGCACCTCCATTGCATATCCCATGATAAGGATGGCAAAGAAAAAAAAAAATTGCACAGCATGCAGCAATATCTCTGTCAAAATGACAAAAAAGCAAATGGCTCCCTTTTTATTCACTGGGGTCCATTGTATGCCATTTGATGGATGCTTCACTGCCAACATTTTTGGTTTTCTGTTCCTACCTCTGAACATAAAACCAAAGAAATCAAATGGAGATGTGAACCCAAACGAAGATCTTCAGGATTTCAGTTATATAGTTATATATTTCTTATTCTTTTAAGAAAGTATATCCTAGAGATTTTTGGGTAAATCCCTGGAGATATGCTCATGTCACTCAAATATCTAACAAAGTAACAATATAGATAGGTGGCTTACCCTCTAATTCCTTTACTAATTTGGTGAACTCATGATCAAACATCATGTGGTCAGGACTGGAGAAACTTGGCTGAGGTTTCTGAGCAGCTTTTGAATAAAATTCATGCTTTGTGATGAAGCCTAGCTTTTCCGTAAAGATTTCCTTCCCTATTCTCTTTTCTATCAATTGCTTCAACTTGTCTCTGAAGAAACAAACAATTTTATTGAGGTTAACAAAAATAGCAGAAATAAGAAACATACAAAGGAGATCTATAAAAACTGGGACATTTCCAGCACCCTCTTGTAAACCAGCCCTTAAAGGGGTTGCACCATTAATGTAAATAAGGAAACTGAATATGCATTTTAGAGTAACTTTGTACAGTTAAAAAAAAAATTCTCCGTGCAGAAAGATCACAATTATTTGCTTGTAATTGTAAAAAATGTATAGGTCTGTGCATCTCAGTGTAGTGAGGCTCTGTTAGTCTTACAGTACAAATTCTCCTGTTTTCTTAGTGCAAAGAAGGAGGTATATCATTTAGGATGAACATAGGCTTTCTTTCTGTTACCTATAGAGAAACCCTCGCATGGACTGTAGCATGTGTTACAGTAAAAGGTAGATTTACTGGTAGAGACCCCAAGAAGTGCAGGAAAAGCATTCAGATAAGTATCTCACCACAGAAAGAAAGTCCATGTCCAGCCTACATGATATCCCAGCCTCTTTTACAGGAAAAGCAAAGGCTATACAGTACTGTATTCTACCAGGCATGCATGACTAACAGAGTCTTACTAAAATGACATGCACAGACATTCTAAACATCAGGGGGTTATATTACAATCAGATAATTGTAATATTTCTGCGAGGAACATAATTGTCTAATAACAATACTTTACAAAAGTTATCCTAAAATGCATATTTTGTTTAATTGTTTCCATTTGTATTGATACTACAACCCTTTTACAATGAAAAGAACATAAAGACCTTTCAGTGTACATTGGAACTGACATTTCACAAAGATTGGAAAACACCATTATAAAGTCTTACGTCTATGTTCAGGTCCAAACATATAAGCCGACTTATTTCACCAGCATGATAGATGTGGATAATGTATGTGAATGTACATACCATACATAGGAAATGAATAAACTATACATGTAAGCAGAAAAAGAAGTTAAACACTTACTTGGTATTGTTTTCAAGTGAGTTATCGTTATAGTATATGCAGATCCCCAGGAGCAGGGCACACAACCCCTGAACAAGCTGCTCCTCTTCTCCAAGGTTCTCCGATATCTGCGCTGTGAGCTGTATGTCCATTAAGGAAAAAAAATTCTCAAAACAAACATGACTAGCTTTTAGTAGTACTAAAGTTGTGGTTTGGGGGCAGTGGAGGGGTACTGCCTATTCTGAATCTGGTTATGGGCCACAGTTTTCTGCATACCTTCCTTGGGTACATTTTGTTTGTTTATAATTTTAATACAAATGACAGCTTTGATATTCCCTTTTCATTACTAAAATTGTGTTAGAAAATGATAATAGCATTGTCATTGACAGTACTTACACACTCATAATATAAAAGGATACGAAAGGCACATTAGCTGCATTGTGTAGGAAATGTGTAACGGCAATGGGACAGTTGGTTAGCCAAGTGCACAGCAACATTAACAGTCCAACTCTGGTCTGCACCTTACTACCCTACAGAAATAAGAGACAATCGCTTAGCAGATCATGCTCACACTCTGTCAAATGCTTTATAACAACAGACAGGCTAAATTAGTAGGTAAATGTCCTCTTACAGCTATTTTCAGTGCTTTATAGCTATAATAATCAAGTAAATAAAACAATATTATACTAGACAACAGAAACACATATTTACACATTAGATGATTGTCGGTCAAATCCGCCATTTTCGGCAGGACCAGTCTACCACCTAATGTGTGGTGGTTGTCCCAATCTGTATTTCAACATGTCACAATCCTTTTGTACTCATGAGAGATAAAAGGTATCCTCTTACTACACTCTTCCTACTAAAAACCCATGAAGTTGAGTGTGCATGTGCATTGGGATTTGAGAAAGTAAAAGCAGACAGCTTACAACTATTTAATGTGTATGACCAGTCTAAGGGTATGCCATCAATACCTGATGTAGTTCTGACTAGTAGCAGCCCTGCGCTGAATAAAGGGGCCATAGCCCTCCAAAAACTACATTCCCTTCAGTGTTTAGCCAGGTCCTGCATCTCACAACTGTTTAGTCCCATTCAAGCACAGTTTTGCCCCTTCATTCACATACTCTGTGAGGGCTGCTGGGAGTAGGAATCCAGCAATATTCCAGCTTTGGAAATCCCCTTTATCAGAATAATAACTATTTTTACTTTTCAATTTACAGATGTAGCAAAGTTTAACTTGATATTTAACACAGTGACAACACTGTAATGCAGTGAGTTAACTCTTTCAGTGGCTTTTGTTGCCATCATCATGCTGCAGCAAGTCAAGTTAAATTTCTGTATATAAGCAACAGCTTTTTAACAGGAATGTGACAAGTCACAATAACTGCAAGAATAATGGTAATGAAAGCTATCTTATCACATTGATGTTGAAATACTACTCTCTCACCATTACTAAATCACTTGATTTTTTTTTTGTTTGCTTAATTTAAGTTTTGGAACAAAATTTCAATTGGAGTTAAGTAACGACTTTGAATACGTCCATCCACACCTAAAGAGAAGAATTCTGTGCACAATGAGTAAAGTAAATGGAAGGGAACATAAAGGGAACTTGTCAGCATGTGTGGTTTTAAGTAATGACCTTTCCTATGGCCCCACTCGCTAAGCTTTCTGTTGCTTTAAATCGACATATGCAAATTTACTATAGCAACTTGCAGGGAGGGGGGAGCACATGCCAGGTCCAGTTTAGGGAAAAAAATACCTGACAGGTTCTCTTTAAAGTGGTCCGTCAAAAGATTTCACAATACATTATTAAATAGATGGAGACCTTAAGGTAAAGCCACACGGTGCAGATGAAAAATACGGCCAAAACCCTACCCATCTCTGAAAAAAAATGGTTGCACGAGTTTGAAGGTAAAATTTCCATTTTGTCTGCAAAACCATGCACACATTGGTAAAAAGCATGTTGACAGTGTATGGCCTTGTGGACATAGGCTTATTCTGAAAATCCTTGTCAGAATGGTGAGATAATGCTTTTAAAGTTTTCTCACTTGAAGGTTAACATGAATATTTTATGCGTTCAGTTAGAAACAAAGTACCTGAGGGTACAGTGTATTTACAAGCTAAATATCTGCCCACCTAGCCTGAGCGACCAGCTCCTTTCAGTGAGGTTGTACTGAGCAGTGTGACATTTCAGAAGCAGTAGAAAAGTAGCTGCACTGAAAAGAGCTTATCCAGGCTAGGAAGGAAAAAGACTTAGTCTAGCTCATGAATACACCAAGCTCAGTCTCTACTGAACTTGTAAAATGCTCATTTTAATAACAGGTAAAAAATCTTTCAAAAAGGACAAAACAGCCATTCTGACACAGGTTTTAAACAAGGTACACCATCCTGATCAGATCTGTTTAATAATGTATACCATTTGTGAAAGCTGTAACTGCCTGTGGGAGTCAACTTGCATGCCTTCTTTTTTCTAACTGTACAAGCCATAATATAAATATATCTTGACTTCTAATAGTTTTTACTAGAGAGTCGCTGACCAGAGCCTTAGGATGGTATTACAATGTATCTTCACTATTTTTTCTAAAATCTTATTTTCAAGAATCGGTGTGCACATCCATAAGTGCATAATGGTAAGTATTATTTGCCCAATATTTTAAGAAAAAAAAATAGGGTAAACAGTAACAGACACAAGTGAGGCTTCTTTGCGCACACAACGGGGAACAAAAACATTCATGATATGATCTAGTTCAAAAAAATTCCATTGAACAGTAGCAAGTTAGCAAACTGTTTAACGTAGGACCACAATGCAATAGCAAAACAATTATAATGAGGTTAGTGCAAGTCAGTCAGTTAGACATCTATTTAAACAAATTGTTATAAAACTTTTCAACAATAGAAGTAATTTAAACATAAAAAGGTAATATTTATACTGCAAACATTCACATACAAGCAATATGGTTGAATAGGTGCAAATCACCTAGCTTCCAATGGGAGTAATTTAAAGAGGACCTGTCACCACTCATGACATGCCTGTAAATACTTGCATTCCCCATTAAATAATTCTAGAGCAACTAACTCAACCGTGGGTTACCCCGACAGAACAACGTAGGCTTCAAAGACAAGCACTATTATTTCATGCAGAATGTCCACTTCAAATGAAAAAAGATTATCGAGCCTGTTCTGTTACATTCACATATACCAGCCTTTCACAAAATTACCTATGGGACTTTCACTATATTTAAATTTACCAGTGCTCCTCAGAAATCACAGACTGAAAAGGAACTGGTTTATCTTGTCTGGTGTGCCACATTCTTACTGGAAAGCCACAATATTTACACCTTTTATTAAATCTCTATTTACTCGCGTTGGAGGAATTATCCCGTACTTTGGCCCTTTAAACACCCTGTGGTGCAAATGCATGGTGCAGCTAGCTCGTATTTAACATGAACTGCCATACATTTACAGCACAGCAATTGTGCAAAATCAGGATCAAAGACAGTCTTTGCTAAAAGTCTGGAACTCTGTAAGCAAAGTGCTTGTCGGAGAGCTGCGGTCCCTTCAATTAGGTGGTGTACTGAAAGAATCATCTAAAAGTAGATCTCACCAATCTAATACTGACTGTCCATTCTTATTCATTTTAAAGAACCATACCAGGCTATGCTCACAGCTGCACTATGATTCAGTTTTTGATGGATCGTCACAAAAAAAATATGGATTTTGTCTGTACTCGTCTGCTGTTGACTTCATTGTTTAAAAAAAAAAAAAAAAAAAATAAGATCTTGTGCATTCCATCATGGTTGTTTTCTCCGTAAGAAAAAATTAAATAGATCCACAACGGAAAATATGCAAACTGATCATTTTAAACACCAATTGAAATCAATGGAAGTTTGAAAGGATCAGTTCTTATCCGTTCTTCGGTTCCTTCGATGGGACAAAAAACTGATTAGCAACAGAGGTCACAACACAGACATGGATGCTCCCAAAGGCTGGGTTCACATCTGTGCTGGATTCTGCCGCAGCTACCGCCGAAAATTGCCAGATGAAAACGTTCTGCAAGTTTAATTTTTTTTCCCTCTGGCAGTTTAATTTAAAACAATGGACACCCAAAGGATCCCATTAAAGTCTGTCAGGCACCGTTGATATTCGCTGTTTTAACGGTCCATATGTCTGCTGATCTGGTTCTCAGAAGGACCAGACCAAAGGACACCTGGGCGCAGATGTGAACATATCATAACCCCTTTAAGATGGAATAAAAAATAAAGGCGAGGAAAAAAAAAATTAAGAAAATATAAAAACTTTCTTCCCACAAATTAATGATATAAGGGAACATCTTACTTCTTACTAACAACTACTTCTTCAGTTTTTGTGAATGAATGAATCTTTTCAATGGCATGACCTTATCAGGTGTGGCAAGAATTACTTGTGGACAACAGTGGGGCACTGCAATGGTGGGTCAAAGAAAACTATTCACTTTCCACAGACATTAGATAGTATTTCCAGGAATTGGAGAAACCCCTGTGGAGGCAGGGGAGGCGATGTCCATGTGGTCTCATGCCATGGCTTCGTTGCTGGAAGTCCTGTGCCACACATGACTGCTGGGTGCAATCAGTGGCCTCTGCAGTCGCTGGTAAGGAACCCATGACTTATGTGAGTGACATCACAGGTCCCTCTTCAGAAACTGCTGTGGCTACTGACTGGTCTCAGTGGTCACGTGAGGCACAGGACTTCTGGCAATGTGACACTGACACAAGACTGAACGAACACTAGTGGCAGACAACAGAGCTCCAGGGGACAGTAAATAGTAAATGTTAAATATTCCCTGGCCTCCACAGGTATTTGTCCAATTCCTGAACAACCACTTTACACCAAGAGAACCAGGTTTCACTCATATTCACTAAACATCTGCATGGGGATACACCATAGGAAGACAGAAAGGAAGGAATTAGAAATGAAACTGTGCCTCAAGTTAAAGAAAGGTGTCAAGGACATTGAAACAAGATTTGGCTTGCTACTTTAAAGATGCAACTGAACCATCCAACCCAAATTGTGGACCTTGAGATTTATATATATATATGATGATCAGAAAGCATCTTTAAAGAAGGAAGTAGGAACTCTGTCTTTCACTCCTGATTTGGGAAAACCATGGGGTAGACTGTCTGAAAGAAAAACTGTCTTAGCCAATGGCTGTGGAACTTTTACTTTTCAAGAGCACAATGGGAAATAACAGTTATTTTGTGCTTGGTTGCTATGAGCAACAAAGACAGTGCTTTCTTTAAGACATCTTCATAAAATATCCCTAATAAAGTCCAGAATCATGGAGTAGTCATGCGACTTCCTGTAAGCACCAGTGATAAGCCCAGCACCCTATAATAGGAATACCACTGCAGAGGAGAGACCATGTAAGTAATAGTCACTTCAGAAAAGTTATTAAAAGGGTTAAAAAAGAAAAAAACAAAACCCATACTGTAGAAGCAAGTAAAGAAGCCCTGCAGTGTCAGCGAGCAGTGCCAACATATACATACCCGTCTGTCGAGCTTATCCCCCTGCAAATTATATGTCATAAATTTAATTTATTTCAAAATGATTATTGGCATTAATATTGCAGACATAATATTTCTAGAGGAATTCATCCCAAATCACACAATGGCACAGTCAACCCCACCCCCTAGACTTGCCATGTGTATAAGAGTTACACTATGAAAGATCAATATATAAGGATATAAGTGGTAACCTTGTGATCACGCCCCTCCTCATCATCAACCATCAATTAAAGGAGTTGTCCATAATTAGTAAACAAAAGTGGCTGCTTTTTCTTTAGAAACAGTGCCACCCTTACCCGACACTGTAGTTCAGCATCACCCAGACCAATGCGGTTGATGAGAGTGGTTGATGAGAGTGGTGCTGTTTCTGGGCAGAAAAAAAAAGCAGACGTTTCCCCCTCTCCCGAGTCCAATTGTATATTCTTTGTTAACACTAGTACATCTTCAGTTTACCTCAATAGAGATCTATTTCAGAAGAACTATATAGCTTTCTTTTAGTTAAGCACTAGAACAAATGACTAGTGAGAGTATGGTTTATCAAACAGTTTTGTAGAAATATTGCAACACCCTAACACTGCTTTGGCTTATTTCAGATGTCACGTGTATTCTCATACCTGGGCCAAGATGTTGGTACACTGCTGAAGCAGGGATACTGGTGGATTTCCAATACTCGTAGCAAGCTGGACTCTCAGCAATTGTTCTTTCTGTGTAGCATTCTCTAATAATGCATGAGCCAGTGCAACGGCAGCACACCAGTTTGAGAGAGAATCTGTAGAAAAGAGACCTCCACAGAGTAGCTGTCCGGCAGACAATGAAGTAGCTGTGAGAAGGAACAAACATTAATATGCAGCCATCTCTTCTCTGTAACAGTCCCTAACATTGTTACATTTAACATCAGCAGAATCCCATATCCATAATCACCATATTTTTAGGAATAGTGGTTAACAATTAAGACAGTACAATGCAATATAAGCATAGGAAACAAGGCCTGCATAGAACATAACTGGTTATTGTCGAATAATTCTGAAATATGAAACAGATCTTGGCCAAGTCTGACCTTGTGTCTTTTATTCAGCTGCAGGAACAATTTAGAGTTTTGCAAGCAATTGGGCACATTTATTTATGTAGCTCACATTTGATCTAACTTGGTTTTCCCCACCACAGATTAATGGGAGTAAATAGATACAGTATAAATGTCTGATTAGTGGGGTTAGAGCAATTAAAAAAATGCTTCCAGAAAGATCACTTGTCCTTCCCCATATGTCACTACACATGCACGACCGGTTTGGATGTCTTTAACTTCCAATGTGCCCTAAAACGTGTATGTCTGCACATGCGAAATTGTGGTTCACCAAGCGATCACTAAACCAAAGGTTGTTCCACCATCATACTATCAAATGTATATGGTCACCTAAAGTGACAGTCAGTTCATTTAAAGGTGCTTTACGACCCCAAACTGATTTTTCATACTGATGTCCTATCCATAGGATAGGTCATCAGTATGTGATCTGTCAAAGTCTGACACCCAGACCTCGCACAGACTAGCTGTTCTGGAAGATGCTAGTGGATGGGGAGCATGTACAGCACCACTCCTATTCAGGTAATATGAGCGGCACAGCAGCCCCATCCACTGCATAGTAGTGAATCTGAGGAATTGCAGCACCATTCCTATTACTTGAATAGGAGTGGTGCTTCATGAGCTTCCCATCCACTATCAGTTTCCAGAACCCAGAGTATGCTAGAGAAGCTGATCTGTATGGGATCAAGGTGTCGGACCCTGACAGATCCCATACTGAAGACCTATCCTGTGGATAGGTCATCAGTTTGCAGCCGGAAAACCACTTTAAGCCCTTGGAAGATATGAAAATACACCTACATACATTTTAATGTGGTTTTCTGGTTCCCAGCCCAGTTTTGAAGCTCAGTGAAGAAGTAACAGCACAAGCATAGTCACTCTCCACTAAAGGGGTTTTATGGTCCCTAGATCATTTTTAATATGAATGACCTTTCCTCAGGATAGATGCATGGAACCCACAACAATCAGCTGTTCGGTGCAGCTTCCAGTACCAGAATATATACAGGGGGTGGGGACATTCCATGTATAGCGGGCATGCTGGAACACTGCAGCTCTGCTCCTATTCAAGAAAGGTTTTGGCGCCAGAGGTGCTGATGGTGTGGGGTCAAGTGTCAGACTCCCAACAATTTGATAGGTCATTAGTATCAAAACTGGACTGGGCACCAGAAAAAAAAAAAACTCCCTTTAATGGAGAGTTACCATGCATGTGCTGTCATCACTTGCAGGGGCACCTGTCTTTCTGTGGATTGGTGAGTCCTTAGGGGAGGAACTCCAATGATCACTCTTTTATGGCATGTCTAGTTCATATGCTATAAAAGTCAATTGTGGCACAATCATTTTAAGCAATCTATATCTAACCAATAATATAAAAATCATCAAGAATGCACAAAACAGCATTTACCATCAATAGTTGAAGGGAGAAGAGTTGCCACGATTTCTCCTTGACCCTTCTGATTCTTGTAAAGGAAGCACTGAAAACAGTAAAGAACGGCACATCTCAGGACAAAAGGTTGCCTTTCATTCACCATGGACATTAAAAGAACAACAATCGCAGGCCTTCAGAGAAACAAGAAGAATAAGAGATGAAATTATAAGTATGAGAAGATGGATAAGAGCACAATTTTAACCTAAATTGATTTTTTTGGTGAAAGGAATTGTAAAATGTCACATGAAAACATGCCACCATTGAATAAAACTGCTCTGCCAGCAGCATGGTATACAGCAGGAGGAGTTTAGCAGATTGATACTTCGTTTAGTGGGAAAAGATTCTGTATAGTTTGTCATTTATTCACTACAATCTTTTCCCATTCAGGGCTTAGGAGTTCAATGGGCAGTCCTAGTCAGTTATAGACAGCCTTCCCTCTGTGACTGTGAATACAGAATAAATTGTCAATCACTGAAGAGGGCCGCCCACTTGACAACTAAGCATGCAGAGAGCAGGGATTTAAATATAGCAAGGAATCGACTAGGGGAAGTTTCCTTTATATAAGAGTTATCACAGCAATATGGTTTAGTGCTGACATTCACTAAAGATGTTCTTAGAAGTAATCTTTCGGACAACTTTTGATTTTCTGGCAGTATGTGTGTCATTAAAACATTTTTTAATATACTTCTTTATCAAATTTTGGATCCATTCTGTGAAATCCTGCATTTTTTCACTCTCTCTCTTGTGTCTATATTGAGGCCTGTTTCTGCCTCTCAATGATAGTTATTGTGTACGGGAGTAGGGTTGTGTAGTACGTAGAGAAAATGAGGGTAGGGGAGGAACACTTCAAACACTTATACCTCAGACAAACTTTCTTTTGGTGTCATATGAAAGAGGAGATTCTCTTCTTCCATGTGGTTGAAAACACAGTCGGGATTGGGATATTTATATTCAGCTGTATAATATGTATGATATAAAAATCCCAATCCCAACTGTGTTTTCCACCAGTGAATTCTGTGGAAATGATTTAGATGGTACTGCTCTTTCATATGACACCTAAAGCAAGTTCGAAGGTTTTATAATGTCTGAGACATAACTGTTTGAAGTGACCCTCCCTCACCCTCATTTTCTCTACATGTTACACAGCCCTGTACTCCATATACCGTAACATTCAGTTAGAGGAAGAAATAGCTTTCCATACAGAAGAAAGCATGCAGCATTTCAAAGAAATGATCCAAAATTTGTTGATAAATTATATTACAAAATTTATTAATGACACAAATACTGGCAGACATCAAAAGTCGTCCAAAAGTTTAGTTACACTTTAAGGGTTACCACATTAGAGACACTACTCAGAATGTGAGTTTTAAAGATTACCTTGGAGGATTTGATGGAGCATTTACAGATGCAAAATAGTCTTGATTAACTTGGCTGCCTCGAATGACCTCAGAGACTGTGTTTATGGTCTGTTAAGCAGGGGTAAATAACAATACTCAGTTTACATGTATGAAGTCAGCAAAGAAATATCAGTGCAAATCCAGTTCATCAAGACTGCATAACATGGAAATATAGCTCAGGCTGTGTAAGGCATGACTGTTGAAGGTTCAGACAGTGGAGCAAATCAAATGTGAGATGTACTAGGTCTGTAGTGAGTGTTCAGCCTCTGGACAGCAGCAATGTTGGCATTCACCAGTGAGGAAATGTAATATAGGTAAAGTTGTGTAACATTTTATACTAAAATGATTACAGTGGTTTTCTGGGTAAAAGACATTGAAGAATTTTCTTAGGAGAGGCCATATTACAAGGGTGGGGATCTGACAGCCAGTTTCCCCATAGTTCTGCGGATACCAGCAGCCAGGTCACTGAAACCATACAGTGTACAGAGCCAGAAGCAGACAGCTCCATCCACCAAACGTTTAAAAACGGCTCACTGACTCCTCTATGTTTCTTTATCCTTTGTATAGGTGATGCCATTAGTGGAAAAGCTCTGCACATTCTTCAGCTTTGAAACCAATATCCAAGTGTCTTAGGGTATGTTCAATTGACTGAAGTTGGAGCTGATTATGAGGTTGATTCAGCCTCAAAATCAGCTCCAAATTCTGCCTCTCATTATTTTCACTGGAAGGGAGAGCCAATGCTTCTTTTTTCAGGATGCTAAAAAAAGAATCGTCCCTGCTTGAGCTTTCCGCAGATTCCGCAGTAGAGTCAGCCGCAGAGCCACCTGGTGCAAAAATACTGCCAATTAGGCCCATTGGGGCATATTTATCAATACTATTGCAAATCACCAAATTTATAAATCTGTTGTATGGACCTTCATAAAGCGGTCTCAGTCTTCGATAAGCCAAAATTCTAGTTCACTTTCTGATGCGCCAAAAAAATTTGTCTCCATTACCCTGTGCCAAAATTCTGTCTCATTTGATTTTCAATTAAGTTTAAGCCATAAATTTGTCATAAAGTTATACACTTTTAAACTAAGTCCATTCTCTGGTGCACTTCAGAAGTGTCAAGCCAGTGGTATTTTTCGGTTCTTTCTATTGCACACTGTTCATAAATGCTATGCACCATAAATTTTGTTGTAAATGTAGACAGAATAGTGTTGGACTTCTATTGATAAATATGCCTTATTGTGTCTGAGACTAATCAGTGAGGAAAGCCTTGGTGGAAAGCACGGAACTGGAAAATGGAGAGTAATCTGTGGTGGAAGACTGCCTCAAATTCCTCTTCACCTTCCGCTGTATGAACCCAGCCTAAGAGTCTTAAGTGAACAGGATAAGTTCCTTTTTAATCATTTAACCAGTCAATGTATGTGGCTATGAAGATACTTGCTTCCGTTAAAATGTCGGCAGGGACCCCGGTTGCCATCAAGATTATGCAGAGCTGCTGCAGCAAGCCACACTGGTACATGAACTTCTGACAGCTGCTGGTTGCCCCTGGGGGATTCCCTGGAGATACCAAAACCCTTACTAGCTGCAGAAAAAAAAAAATATCAATTAGTAGTCATAAACCAGAAGGCTTGTACATTCCTCAAATGTGCAGTATTTACGATTAAATGTGACAAGTTTAATTACTAAAATCTCTCACATCAACCCCACTTCCCCCCCCCCCAACAAAAAAAATAAAAGAATAAAACAGGGTCCCACTGCTACCTTTGAAGCCCCTATCAGAGAGAAGGAGGAGCAGCTTTGATTTTGCATTATGTGTCTCCTTTAGGCTCAGTTCACACGGCAGAAAATGAAGAAGAATTTGTCTGCTTCAGATTCCTCTTCATTCACTCTCCCTTCTCCCACAGCTCCCCCACAGTAAGGGGAGATAATCAGAAGAGTGTCTTGAACCACGAATTCAGTGGCAAGACTGTGCAGGACGTATATCTTTTCAGCGTCCTGCTCCTACAAGAGTGGAATCTGCTGATGATTTTGGGGTTGAATCCGCCTCAAAATCAGCGGCATATTCTGCTGTGTGAACAAGCCCTTACTGTTTTATCCTGCACAGCAGAATTCTGCCCCAACCCCCCCGCTGTGCAGGGAAAACTCTGAAGAAGCACTAAATCAGACCTGCAGCCACTTCATTTTCAGGAGTGGTAAGAGGCTATCCCGCTTATAAAGCGATGGCATATTCTAGTTGGCAAATTTACTTAATGTACAATTTGTATGGACTTTGCTAATTAGAAAAAAAAGAATCCCATTTTACCTCAATATCTTGCTAGGCCAATAGCTGTAATTATGGAACATCAGCCTCTGCGATCGCACTGCTTTAGTCACTCACAGATACATATCAATATGTGGGAATTACCTCCTGTTAATATACAGGTACATCTATTTGCGGGAATGGGTTCAATGTACTTGTTAATATCCAGGATGTATACCTGCAGCATCAAATGAAGATTTGTTACTTTCTGTGCAGACCAGCCAGAGTTGTCATCACCCACTTCAAACCAAGGCTTCATACGTTGAATGTAGGAGCCCTCTTTAAAGAAGTTTTGATTGGAGTTGTTATACTTCAGCAGATTCTGGAGCAGTAGTAGGCAATCTTCTACTACAATACCTATGACAGAAACAGCACAAAGAAATTACAATAGTGTAGAGTGCACATATTTTAGTAGGTTTGTACACATCACAAAGTGTGAACTGCAGTTCAAACACTTACCACCATCACTGTTTCCTTCTTCTGTAATAATGTCAAGAAGCCTCTCAAAAGCATTTTCAAATGCTACAATTTTCTGTATAGCAGCATTGCTTTTTGTCAATTGCTGTAGTAACAGAAGTCCCTACAGTAGAAGATAGAAATTTATTTTCCGCTCAGGTGAGTAAGTTTATGCCAGGTCATTACTGCCAGAACAGCAAATTACTTTAATGAATACGAAAATGTGGTGCTATTATTAAATGGAAGCTTATATTAAATAAGAGAAACAAAGCAGAATTAAGTTAAATAAATAGACATCACAGAACAAAAAAAAATCAGGTAATGGGGATGGTAAACATTTATGGCATATCCACGGTAATGCTATAAATGCTTAATATCTGCTAGTCTTCTGGAACCCTCACTTATCAGCATAAAGGGTGTCTAGTGACCCCCAATTATTAATTGTCAATGGTTGCAATTTCTATATAATTCAATGCAGAAATAAGATGTTCTTGTGCAACGCCCTCTCCTTTAAGGTCTATGGCAATCAGGTCCTGCACCTATCAAGTATTTACGGCATAACTTGTGGAGATGCCAGACCTGCCCAAGATGTCAACACATGTTTAAATTACTTTGACTGCCTGTGAATAAAACTCTTGAAGTAATACAAAACATTTCACCACTGGGCAATCCTTGAGGGTGGGTTCACACTTGCGCTTGAGTCCGTCCGCTGCCAATCCGAGTGAAAATCTCGGGAAACTGGATAGGCACCGGATAGCGACAGGTTAGCGACGCATTGCTTAAAAACCCATTCATTTGAATGGGTTATTAAAGCAATGCGCGGGTGTCCGATTGCACCCTCTGCGCTGCAAAACCGTTTTTTTTCATCGGACACAAAGTCCTGCATGTCCGACTTTGTTTCCGACGAAAAAACTGGATTCGCAGCGCAGAGGGTGCAATCGGACACCCATGCATCTCTTTAAAAACCCATTCAAATGAATGGTTTGAACTACTTAGGGTGTGAACCCACCCTAAGTAGCACACAGGCAAGTAAACAACGTGCCATTTCAGGCCAGTTCTTCACAAAAGATACAGGAGCTAAAAAACTAGAATCCATCAAAACATACACTATCCAGGGAAAACAACATTCCTCCAGAAAGACAGGCTATATTACTATGGCAGGATAACCCATACCACAAAGTGGCATAAATAAAACTTAATGTTTATTCAAAATATATAATATATATAATAGTAAAAAAATAAATAAATTAAAAAAAGGAAATAAATTTTCCTTTTTTTAAATTATATTTTGAATAAACGTTGTTTTATTTAATAAAGTTCTAAATGACTTTCTAAAGATAGCAAGTTATCATGAAGTTTTTTAACCAATCGCATACTTTATCTACAATATAGCAATGTGATTAGCAAGGATAATTAAAATATAACATTTAATAAATATGCACTAAAACAACGTGCTAAAAAATGGCATGCCAAGAAAACAAATGTATACAGTACAGACCAAAAGTTTGGACACACCTTCTCATTCCAAGAGTTTTCTGTATTTTCATGACTATAAAAATTGTAGATTCACACTGAAGGCATCAAAACTATGAATTAACACATGTGAAATTATATACTTAACAAAAAAGTGTGAAACAACTGAAAATATGTCTTATATTCTAGGTTCTTCAAAGTAGCCACCTTTTGCTTTGATTACTTCTTTGCACACTCTTGGCATTCTCTTGATGAGCTTCAAGAGGTAGTCACCTGAAATGTGTCTTCCAACAGTCTTGAAGGAGTTCCCAGAGATGCTTAGCACTTGTTGGCCCTTTTGCCTTCACTCTGCGGTCCAGCTCACCCCAAACCATCTCGATTGGGTTCAGGTCTGGTGACTGTGGAGGCCAGGTCATCTGGCGTAGCACCCCATCACTCTCCTTCTTGGTCAAATAGCCCTTACACAGTCTGGAGGTGTGTTTGGGGTCATTGTCCTGTTGAAAAATAAATGATGGTCCAACTAAACGCAAACCGGATGGAATAGCATGCCGCTGCAAGATGCTGTGGTAATCATGCTGGTTCAGTATTCCTTCAATTTTGAATAAATCCCCAACAGTGTCACCAGCAAAGCACCCCCACACCATCACACCTCCTCCTCCATGCTTCACGGTGGGAACCAGGCATGTAGAGTCCATTCGTTCACCTTTTCTGCATCGCACAAAGACACGGTGGTTGGAACCAAAGATCTCAAATTTGGACTCATCAGACCAAAGCACAGATTTCCACAGGTCTAATGTCCATTCCTTGTGTTCTTTAGCCCAAACAAGTCTCTTCTGCTTGTTGGCTGTCCTTAGCAGTGGTTTCCTAGCAGCTATTTTACCATGAAGGCCTGCTGCACACAGTCTCCTCTTAACAGTTGTTGTAGAGATGTGTCTGCTGCTAGAACTCTGTGTGGCATTGACCTGGTCTCTAATCTGAGCTGCTGTTAACCTTCGATTTCTGAGGCTGGTGACTCAGATGAACTTATCCTCCGCAGCAGAGGTGACTCTTGGTCTTCCTTTCCTGGGGCGGTCCTCATGTGAGCCAGTTTCTTTGTAGCGCTTGATGGTTTTGGCCACTGCAATTTGGGACACTTTCAAAGTTTTCCCAATTTTTCGGACTGACTGACCTTCATTTCTTAAAGTAATGATGGCCACTCGTTTTTCTTTACTTAGCTGCTTTTTTCTTGCCATAATACAAATTCTAACACTCCATTCAGTAGGACTATCAGCTGTGTATCCACCTGACTTCTGAACAACACAACTGATGGTCCCAACCCCATTTATAAGGCAAGAAATCCCACTTATTAAACCTGACAGGGCACACCTGTGAAGTGAAAACCATTTCAGGTGACTACCTCTTGAAGCTCATCAAGAGAATGCCAAGAGTGTGCAAAGCAGTAATCAAAGCAAAAGGTGGCTACTTTGAAGAACCTAGAATATAAGACATATTTTCAGTTGTTTCACATTTTTTTGTTACGTATATAATTCCACAATTCATAGTTTTGATGCCTTCAGTGTGAATCTACAATTTTTATAGTCATGAAAATACAGAAAAATCTAGGAATGAGAAGGTGTGTCCAAACTTTTGGTCTGTACTGTACATGCACCAATACAAATAAATGGGTGTCAGATCATATTCTTATGGCAACCATTTTAGATAAAAAGGTTGCAGTATAAATCCCGTGGCCATCCTGAAAGTATCTCAATGTGCACATAATTTTTGTTGCCACAGAAATACCGCATCAAAGTGAACTAACAGCAGACCAAGATATTACAAAAAATGACATACATTACCAAATCAAGTAACAAAGAACGGTCTTACCAAATTGCTGCAGGAATGGGTTATTCAGGATGCCAGATGTCCAGCCACCACTTACCCTATTAACACCCTGCTTGTATCCACTACACCCCAATAAGAGCTCCTGCCCTAACAAGGGCAGTCCACAGCCAGCCCTCAAAAACAAGCCCTATTAGTCTCTATATACATTTCTTCTTGGGGCAAAAGAGTCATCAGGGGACTACCTGGCTAGCTTAAACAGGTGAATTAAATGCTACTACCCTGTCAGGGGCAGTGCAATACAAATGGTATGGATACACTAACAAAACAAAATAAACTGGCTGTCTGCCTAGTGAGCTGAATAATTGTTCTGTGCCAAGTATGACTTTCAGCAATATTGTTTTCAAACACATAGAAACCACATTTATTCTTTTTGAGCTAAACAAAGTGGCATAAACAGCAGTTACAACCAGCTAGCTAGCTATATCACACGGCAGGGAAACATAAATCTGGATCCAGAATAAATGTCTAGACTTTGACTTACATCATTACGGATCACCTCTCTAGAGTCATCAAGCAAATCCATGAGTCTGGAAACACCTGAAAAATATTCCAGCATTTTACTTGTCAATACATAAAACATTGGTCACAACCTTAGATACTACAGGAGACTTTTTTTAGTCCTACTATTTGGCACTTTTTTTGGTTATTTAATGGATACAATAAATCCTCTATTTTAGTTCCATTTAGGTAACATACTTGATATGTAATTTTTAAGGTGTGTTTCAGTTCATATCTTTAACTACTGCCAAGACTTAAAATAACAAACACTGTAGACTCACCTCTCCGTTTGGCCAGGGATCCAGCAGAGAATCTCTATTTGCGTCCCGCTCTTTTTTGAAATTCATGTGAGTGATACAGCATCACTGCTCAGCCACTTATTTGCTGCATCGTTCACCATCGAGTCAAATATGAGGAACACCAGTGGTTTAAAAGTGAGACTCTCTTTATATCCTTTATACCTCTAATGTTCCATTCAACATTGTGTTATTAGTCAATTGTTGTATGTAATACGCCAGCTTATCCGATTGTTTAATCTATGATTGTTGTGTTATGCACATTGTCTGTTACTATGTATATTCATTGGTGATATTTGAAAATCTAATAAAAAGTTAATTATAAAAAAAGTGAGACTCTCCATTGGATCCCTGGCCAAAAGGAAAGGCAAGTATACAATGTTTCTTATTTTACTTGTCTTGGTACAAGTTAAAAATATGAACTGAAACACCAGTATCTATGCATGTGCTCTACTACCTCAGGGACCCCCATTCTCATGATCAGTGGTCATAGCAGTCAACAATCCAGTGATCATGCATTTATCACCCACCCTTGTGGATATCTGAAAAAAGTTTGTTATGGAAAACCTCTTTAAAGATGTCTGCCATAGGGGCAAATTGTCTTTAATAAATTCAGACTACAAAGTATGTGAAAAGTTTAGAAAAGACCACCGCCAATGGAGAAATCATCACTTACCCATAGGGCTGACCAAAATAATCTGCTGAACTTGAGGTCCCTGTTGTTTCAGAAGACATGTCAGTAGTTTTACACCTGGCCAACGTACATGGAAGTCAAACTCCTGCAAAAGTAATTGAAGTAAAGATACATTTATCTGTATTCTGAAGCAAGCAAACAGGGTTCTGACATTAGCACCACTTCACCAATAGCAATATTAAAGAGGATCTTTCATGTCCTCAGGCACATGCGGTTTTATATACCGCTAGAAAGCCGACAGTGCACTGAATTCCCGTTTCCCGTTTTGTGCCCCGGGAAGTCTATGGACGAGTACTGTCAGGGGCCGGCGTTCCTCACAGCCCAGCTAGACTGTCAGGAACGCCCTTCTGACGATGGGCAGAAAACTAACGGCACCGATATCTCCAACCCCGGAGCACATAACGGGAAAGGCGACAGCTTTCTAGCAGTATATAAAACCGCATGTGCCTGAGGACATGAAAGGTCCTCTTTAACAGAGGTAAACCCATGTCAAGGGCTACAACCTAATGAACTAAAATTTTAAAAGAAATTGCTAAAAATATAATAGAAATGTTGGAAGGAAAATCTCTGATGCCTGGGAGACTATCAGTATATTAAATTCAGATGCATTTTTAAACTACACTAATCCTTTATGTATATAAATACATAGTTTGCTTCTCAGAATGGAATGTAAATGATCTTTATAGCAAAGCTATAGCTCATTTTATAAAACTTTTGATGTTTCACAGTGACATGTCAGAGCTTTTGATCGGTTGGGGTCTGGGTGTTGAAATGGCAAAAGAAAGGTGTAGATACACCCAGCTGAGCAGAGAGTCCCTTTGCGTTGTCAGCTTGAGGGAGAGTCAGCTTGCCTGTCTGTCCATGTCATGCTGCGTTAGAAGCTGGTTAACACAGAAACAAAGAAGGTGGTAGGAAGCAATGCAAGATGGGGGTACCCGAGTAATGAATAATACGTAGAGGTAAGAGAACAGCTGTGCAAATAACTTCAACATGGACATCATACACAGAGATCTGTAGCAGGCCACTCTTACTAGTATAGAGATACCACTCTGCAGTGCTCAAACCACTCGCCTCTTAAAAGTTTTAAAGGAACATGGGCAGAATACCAACCCTTGATAGAATATACCTGAACTGGGGCAGGACTATAAAATAACGTTGAGATATGATTTATGTTTTATCTACAGACGTGTTGCGTCTATACATACAGCAATCTGGGTTCAGATTTCTCTTTACTGTAGACCCTTTTAGTACTGATGACAAGCAAAAACTAACCTCTAAAATAGACAGTAACATTGTTACATTTTCCTGTTGTTTAATGAACATTTCTGTGAACTGGACTCCCAGATCATCCGTCTGTGCTTGCTGGTTCTCTTCTGTAAAATGATGAAGAAAAGCATTAGGAAGAAAATGGTAGAAAACTAGACTCAAGAAATTTCCTGGTATCGCGCACAAGGATGGACTCTAGGCGTCAATCATAATGAAGGCAAAGGCAGGGAATAAACTCTGTGGTTTCACTTCACAATCCTCAGCATGAGATAAAATATCACTTCTGTAATACACATTAGAATTTAAATTTAAAGATGTCAGCATGGAAATTTTAATAAAAAAATCTTCAAGATGTATTCTTTACTGTATTTGTACAATGCCCTTCAAGGAGTCCACCCTCTGCTTTCTGTAATGGCGGATACACATGTGCAGTCTATGCCCACTTTTAATGCATCCTCAGCTGTGGCAGAGGTATCACTGGTGGTGAGCAGGCTATGCAACGATATTTGGCTTCTTTTCTGCTTGTCAAAGAAAAAAAGAGCAGATACAGTGGCATCCTTTGCTGGCACCTGTATAGTAATTACCATCTTCTCTGCTTTTCATATTGTAAGAGTGAAGTGTTCAATACTTTATCTAAAGCATCCAATAAGGAATCAGGATTGAAGAGCTGCAGTTTTGCTACTTGCCCACAAACCCCCACTGGTGCCATGGCACTGATAAGCTGTTTAGAGGAAATTTCAATAATAAAATTTCACCCAAAGACATGTTTAAAACATTGAAATCTGATTTAGGTGAATGTGAAAGAATTTACATGGAAATGGATTCATGGGATAACTCATATAAGGTGTATCTCCATCATCCTGAACTACCAAAACTAAGAATCTCCATTTGAAAAAGTTAAAATAATGTCCTTATTTTGTAAAAATACCACATCTCCTACATCTTGAGCCACTTTGCTTCCATAGCACATATTTTCACATATTTTGAGCAGGCACATGTCTGTTTTATTCTGTCTCAGATTAGGCATCAAAATAGTCTTTGGTCATAAGATGTATGGACCACCCACACCCGACCGTTACTGATAGTCTTCAGGCAAACTCCCACTGAAGTGAATGGGAGACAGAAAAATTTGCAATTATGCAGCAGATTTCATGGGCGTATTTGGTCAAGCAAAAAAATTCAGCTTCTAATTACTGAAACTGAATTTTTCAGCTTGTGCAAATTCTGCCATGTAAACATACTCTAAGTGTCCAAGAAGCCCTCACAATCCTGGATCCCGCTGTATCAGGACAATGTTCCCACTACTTTAACTACCACTACTATTTTTCTCGGATATGTTACAGCATCAGCGAATGGAAGCATATGTATTTTATTGCCTAGCATTTCATGCCTTATTAGGCATTGTGACAGAAATGTAAAGTTCACAAAATAATTAGCTGAATATATTGATTAGAAAGTTATAGGGTTAAACCAAACTACCAAAGGCACATGGTGCCATTTAGAACAGACTATTTTGCTGACTGGTTCACAAAGCAACACTGTAAAATTTCAATATCACTAATAAAATGTTTGATAGATGCAGGTCCCACCTCTGGGTCAGTCTCCAACTCCAATCCTACATGGAGAGATGGCTGCATCCAGGTAGAGAGTCAACGGAGAGGTGGCCATGCCATGCACTTCTGACCATTCATCTCTACAAGAGTCATAGAAGCAAACAAGCACACATGCTTGGCTAACTTCCACAGAAGTGAATGGATGGAGCTACACACATGCGCAGGCATCTCTCCATTCAACCATCCACTTTCTGCCCGGATGCAGAGGTTGGTGGCCACTCAGGCAATCCTATGGACATGTTCTAAATGTCTTCGATAGAAATACCACTTTATTTATACTATGGTCTTTGCTGTTTTATATAGTGTGTTAGTGTAGACCAAAAAGTGTTCTACTTATCTTCTGGTTACTGGTCCATCTGGAGATTCATCATCACAGCTTGCTATAAGGATTTTCCAGGATTCTGTTGGCCTATATCACTTGAAAGGGAGTTGAACCGCAATAACCTGGCTCAGCCACTACAAGGTGTACGGAGCTGTGTACTTCCAGTTCCATAAACTGCTTTCCCCAGCACTGTGGCAACTGATATGAGCTGATCAGTAGGTTGCTTGGTGTCCAATATATTCTTAAGTAAATCCTGGAAAACCCCTTGTAAATTAAATGGAGTCTACCACCAACAAAACTATTTCTAAACCAGTCTGTCCTGGTTGAGGCACTGGATGACAACCCCAAACGAAAATGGATGCTCCAGTAGGTGTGACCCTGACCCGAGCACACTGGCAGTTTATGTGCACATGGCATAAAAGTTGAATTTCTCAGCAGTAAGATTGTACTCAGAAGAAACGTATGTTCATTATGCCACTAACTAGCCCTACAATGGCATATAAGTGGTTTAGAAGGGATTCTGGTCCTGGTAGACTTCCTTTAAGCTAAGGTCCCACGCAGCGAGCTGAAGCAAAAAAGCAAAAAGCATCACTTTTTTTTTTCCGCAAGGCTTTTTATAGAAAGTCCACAGAGTTTTCCTCTGCGGACTTTCTGCTTCTATCATACCAATACAGGAAATGCCAGCATTTTCGTAGGTATAATTGACATGCTACAATTTACAAAAACGTGTGTGGTTGGGATCAGCCAGAAGCCCATCCACTTTGCAAAATGCTGTGTTTTTTGCAGCGGAGTTTTCACAACGTGGGGCCCTGGCCTAAAGATTTAGATTACAAAAAAAGGGCTCCTTCCTTCTCCAGAAAGAGCACTGCTCATATACATCAGCAGTGCGTGGTATTGCATTCACATGAATGGGGATGAGCAGCAATACCAGAAACAGTCCATGGACAAGAGGAAATAAGAAGGAAACCATTTTTCTGATCTCATAAAACCCTTCAAATTCACCTGGTGCAATAACTGGTTTCAGCTGTCACCATACAAATGTAATGAGGCCAGAAGGTTTCAGTTATTAATGAATTAGTTCAGTAGGGATCTACACGGAAATTGAAGAATAACACATGACACACTAAGCCAACACCAGGGCAGTTAGAGAGGATGAGGACTAAAACACCATGCAAACACTAAATTTTACCTTCAGATTCGGCTGCAAAGACATGAAAGAAAGAAAGATGATAAGTTTATAACACAAGAAAGATCAACGAAGGCTAAAATTACCAAGATAACACATCCTGTGATGAATGTAGCAAGCCATGTTAATAAAGCAACATTGTACCACATATTATATACACTCAGCATTGCAACACTGCAATAACAGAGCTCCTGGGTTACAATAACATGATATTACACATTTATAGAGTCACCCTGACAAAGCAGATACAGAAGGAATTCTGTGTCAACAGTGTTACTACTATCTAACACTAAGCAGGAAAAAAGCATTTTGCAATAATAAATAAAAAAAAAAACAAAACAAAAAAAACCCCACAAAATTTCTGTTGCAATGTCCGATAAGATGCTGCAGCGGACAATGATACGTGCATGCGTTTGAGGTCCCTGGACCAACAGAAGCAGCCTGTCTGTTTGCCAGAAGCAGTGTTTTCATAGGTGGTAGTTCACCTGTATCTCTGGGAAGGAGGCTCCATGAAGATAATCGACCAACTGCATGAATAATTTGGTACAGGGATTGTGGGGAAAACATAAGGGAGCAAAATCAGAGTAGAAGGGAGTAAAATGGCCATTACTAAAAATGTAAAGTTTGACATATCGCTACATCCTATCAGATCTAATATAAACTGTAGGCAACTTGAACAAGCCCTAAAAGATCTGTCCTAAAAATAGTGACTAAAGAGCACACCATACCACAATTTCTCAAAGGGAAGTGCTGTCAAGGAAACTCGCCTATCAGAACAAGGGTCTGTGCCCTTGTTTGTGCCATTAACTATGGCCACAATGAGGAGAAGAAAATGGGGAAAAGTCAGCACAAGCACGGTCTCTTTCATTGTAGTACAAGCAGAGTTACCAAAACAGCCTGGCAACTCCCCTCTGCATACAAGTTTTGACACACTGAAAGGAAAATCAGGGAACAAGTGAACCCCATTTTCCTAATGTGTGAGGATTCCAGCATGAGCTCCTCCGTCTATAAGACATTCATGACACACAAATTTAATCACACAAATATGTGCAATGTTTCGACCTCCAAAAGGTCTCGCTCTGGTCAACATGAAAATGCTGTATAATCTGCAGGCATCATGTTCTAGAGCGAGGGAACTCAGCAGATTGATGCATAAGTTTGTGGGAAAAGATTAAGTATAACCTGACATTTATCCATTTATGTCTCAGTTTTTTCTATGCTTAGAAGTAGTAATTGAGTTCAATACACAGTCCTTTCAGTAACTGACAGCTATATCTGTATGTGCTGTCATAGAGGGATGGCTTTTAGTCACTGTTAGGACCACCCACCAGACTCAATTGCACAAATATATAAATGACAGGTTATACTAAACTTATTTCCACAATACTATATATCAATCTGATCAGCTGCTTTTCCTCTACAACCTCCTGCCGGCAGATTAGACTGCATTTTCACGGTGACAGGTTGCCTTTAAGATTCACTTCTAGAACCTGGAGTGTTGTGGGAGGTTTCTCCTTGCTGGTGATTCCCCAAAGAACACTTACTGGGGCAAAAAGTCAGATCTTATATTTTTAGTTTGTCTCTAATATTCAGGATAGACCTTCAACATTAGATCAGGGGGCCAACACCCAGGACTCCCAGAGATCATCTGTTCTGGGACATGCTCTTCACTTGCCATAGAAAATGCAGTGCTGTTCAATCAACTTGCAGCGCTACACTTTGCATGGCGAGTGAGCACCACGGCTCCTGGCATGTAAACATTACCAGAAGCCCCACTGTCCCAGAACAGCTGATCTGTGGGGTCCCAGATGTCAGAATCCCATAGAGCTAAGGATAGGCCATCAATGTTGGAAAGTGGTTAAATCCTTTTAAGCATTTAAAGGTCATTGCTTGTAGACACTAAAGCTAAACTGGAAAAGTATGAGACTTTTTGAGCTGTGGATTAACTGTGAGCAGTAAATTGGTTATACAGTAAACCTAACCTCAGTACCTTGTAGAGGTGATTCTACATTTTCCCAAATATGCTTTGGAGTTCCATTTTCATATAAATCCCCTTTTAATCAAATCTAAATGAAGGGAAGGGTGTTTTTCCTGGGAATCTAGAATTGAGATCAAAACTGAGCAAGACACGCCCCCAAAGCACTTTTCCCCTTATTTTCATCTGAATTCAGCAACAATTTACATGAAAATGTGGCTCCAAAGCTGCATAACAGAAGCACATTTGGTACTGGGATTAGGTTTATAACCAATTTACACACATATTGACACCGATTTTGATGTAGTTTACACCCTATCCTTATGCATTACAAAGAGTGAAATCTGCAATAACCTGCAACAGAACTGACATGCTGCCCCAAATTCCGCTTGATGTGAAGGAGGTTTTTAAAACCCCATCAACATGTATTGTACTAGAAATTGCTATGCATTTTTAATATGGAATATACACTGAAAATATGAAGCAATTCTGCAGCATGTGTATCTTTATGTGACAGAATTCCACAAAATCCTTGTGCGATCTGAATACCATGTGTATAAATTGGGTCACAGCAAGCCTGTTCACATTATTTTGGTCAAAAAGCCAGGATTAGCACCCCTGAATGACTCTGTTTAATGAATACATCAGCAGTCACATCATATGGCAAAACCTCAAGATATTTTTAAGCAATGATCTGTCTATACTCTCACACCTTTCTGTTACGAGACTTATTTTTATTGCAAAGTTTTTCTGTCCAACTTAGGGAGACTTCAAAGTTTACTAGAGATGCCACGTGGCACAAAATCTTCCCAATGGGAAACTATGGGGGCAAATTTGTGATCAGTTTCTTCCTTCCAACTTTTTTGGCTTGGACATACGCATGTGAAGAGGGCTTTAAAAAGGACTTTCAATGGAGGTGCACAATTTTTGACAACACATTCTTAGTTAACATATCTATGGCTATATGGTTACATATAGGAAAAACAAAACAAAACACAGCAACCAATATTTTTCATTTTTTCTTGCAACATTAGAAACTGATTGGTTGGTAAAGAACCTACTGTTTTTTTTTTTTTTCCTTATTTGAGTTTTATCTCCCCATATGCATTTGTCCACAAGTGAACCATGCCTTGAAGAGGACCTGTCACCTCTCTGAAATTAGAGGTGACAGATCCGTATTAGTAACTAATTGTGTCTCTTCCTCTGTCATTCCTACTGGACCTTCATGAATAAATTGGCAATTGGGTGTTAACAGTTGGGGGATATCTCACTACACACTGCCACTGTCCATTCAGTGCCATTTTCAAAAATCATATTGCAAAGGTTGAAATTCTTGGGTAAAACCTGCAGCAAAATTGATATGCTGTGTTTTTGTATGTATTATGCGGATGGGGTTTGTTTAAATCTCGTCCACTATGTTAAAGCTGTACATCTCCAAGAGGTAAGCCACCTGCAAATCGGCAGCCGCTAGCCCATAAGTTCTCCCAGTGTGTTACCGACCTAAGCGTACCCTGTTCTAGCAATATTTCAGGGGAAAAATAATTAGCAACATTTACATTGGTATAATAGGGATACCACACCACTTTTCAGGCCAGAACATGCCCAAACTTGTCAGGATTATTTTTGAAAATTTGAGACACTTCCAGCAAATTCTGAGCAGTTGGCAACTATGGGTAAAAAAGTTCACGAGACAGTTCGCCTTCATACATTCTGAATCATAATTTATTTATTGCTACCACCTGGGATATGTCGAAAGAAGATTTCAAAGATCATTATTAAATATATAAGCCCATGAATTATTTTTCTACAGTGTTATGACTGTATGATTTCTTTCAGATTTCGAAAGATGGAAACAGGATGTGGCAGCCAAGTATGGAATAACACAGGATCACACTACACAGAGACACATAGGTTTACATAAGAGTGGTTTCATTTTTTTATTTCTGCTTAATTGGAGTAATAAAAAAGGTGCACATAACCTTTAACATCTATCGACTTCTACTTGCATACTTTTCACACAAGTCCCATGATTTCTAGAACAGAATAGTTGGAATAGATGGAACTAATTTGACTGTTTTATGGTTTATTGGATCGGTCATCTTTCCATATACTTAACAGAAAACAATAGTGCAACAGACTACACTACTACTACTGTAGCTTTAAAACAGCAAAGGAAACCTGAACAAATAGACCCCCAACTACGTGAACAGACAAGCCTAGATGAAAGGATCAATATATAACAGGCTTGTACAGAATTAGAAATACATGGCTGCTTTCTTCCAAAAACACTGCTATACTTGACCACAGGTTGGGTGTGGTATTGCAGCTTAGCTCCATAGAAGTAAATAGGGCTGAGCTGCAATACTTTGCACAACTGTTAAGAATAAAGCAGCATATTTTAAAATCCTGTACAACTTTTTTTTTTTTTTTTTTTTTTTAAATAAAGGTGCCAGCAACGTGTTTCAGGCCAGTTTCATGCTCTGTTTAAGTACAATGTAAGCCATAAAGCTACTCACTATGCTTTCAGTAAATGTTTTATACCTAGTGCAGGACAGGACACAGTGCAAGTAGATTCTGCCTGCTCTAAGGGCTAAGCAGTCAGAAAAACCACAAAGACCAGATATCCCTTAAAATGCATATTTAAAGCATCTGATATTTAGTCTTCAAAAGGGATCAGTGATCCCTATGATGAACTGACTATGTTACATGTTATGTTTTGACCAGGAAAGGGAACAATGAGAACACTGCATGTATTTTCTGCAAAAAGGATAGGGATTGCTTATCAAATACATGTACCTATACCCATATAAGAATGATATATACATAATATATACAGAGGTATCAGCGTAGTAAATAAACTTCTGGCTGCATGACAGACAGGCGCTTTCTGTTAGCTGAATTATGTAAAAAATTATTTCAGTGGATGGTGGTATTATTTTTGTGAAGTCTTACTTTATAATGGAATGGAAAGTGAGGGCATAAGCTTAAAGGGGTGGTACAGGATTAGAAAAACATGGCAGGTCTCTTCAAAAAACATTGGCACACCTGTCCAGGGGTTGTGTGTTGTATTGCAACTTAGTCCCATTCACATCAATGGAGATGAGCTGCAATAACAGACAACCCATAGACGGGTATGGTGTAGTTTCTGGAAGAAAGCAGCTATGTTATTTTAATCCTGTGCAACACAATGACATATATAGAACATGTATGTGTTCACATGACTTACCTGCCTCTTCTGCATCATTAGATATGACATTGTAAAGAGTATCCAGAGCATAGCCAATAATTTCAGAATCAGCACTGGAAGATAACATACAATCTGATCAGACAGTTCAGGATTACAACTTGTTCGCATGTGAGGTCTTGTTCTTATTGTTTTGGTTTAAGTTTCCCACATTAGTGACTGGATTCCAAACAGAGGAAAAGTATAAGTCTTTCCTTTATGCTTTTCCTTATTTCAGGATGCAGTGTTCTCTTTACAGGATAGCAGAAGATACACACGGACAGGTAGAGGTCTCATAGATTTTTCATAAAATGAGACACATTTGACCTCTATAATGATCTGTCACTAGGACAGACCTGTATAAATTGGAGCAGAAAAGCAACTGCTCAGTAGGGAAAACCCTCAGCTGGTGCTACAGCTTCTAGAAAGTAACCTCCGAATGTGAACTGTATGCCAATTACTGTGTGCCAAGATGCATCATAGAACCCATCTATTACTCAATGTCATAAGCATCCCATAGATGTGGGCACGTGGTCTCAATAAGCACAAGAGTTCCTATAATTTGCTTTTTAAAGAGGTGTCTCAAAGGGTCAATTTCAGCCGCCAAACTGTTTTCTATCAAGCAATTCCATGCATGCTCCTACTTAAAAGGGACCATCCTGGTGATATCTCACCTTCAAAACAACATTTAAGCATAACTAGGTCTAAAATCCTAGTGGACGACTGGTCTAAAAAATTGCTCTAAGCATTGGATGAAACATTAGGACAAATTCCAAGGGCCATTACATGTGGGTGGAACATTAGGACTATCATAAGAATCAATAATTGAGCCAATTATTAGGACCAAACATTTATAGGAACAGACATTTCCGACAACAGGCAAAAGACAAACCAACACTTGCATTTGTAAGGCACTGGCATCTTTTATGTAGCACCACAAAAAATAATTGTCAGCAGCACAGTGCCTTTTGCACACAGGAAGGTGTTGCCAACAGACAATAGTCTGCGTAAGAATGGTATAAGATGGTGTAAGAGATCCTTCCACCCTAAAATGCTCAGGTATAGCTATTGACATCAACACCTCAGTTCCAGGTGAAGAGTCCTTTGGGATTTGTCAAACACTTATAAACACACTGACTGTTATTTATATAAGAAAATGGGGTAGCTCGCAGTGACTAAGGCCCTATGCACGTGAACATTTGCTTTGTCAGTATGCTAGCCATATTTTTTACCAGCTAGCACTCTGACCTATTATTTCCTATGGACCCATACACACACACACACACACACACACACACACACAAACACACACAAACACACACAAACACATGTATTATCACAGGTTCTATTCCTATCCATTTTATAACCCAGACTCACTGCAAAAATCAATGGGTCCATGTGCATATAGCCTAAAAAGTAACTTTCTAAGTAGGTTAGATGTGAAACAGCTCTTATTTTCATACAGAACAAACACCCCCACCAGACCCCTGCAGAAAAAAAGGTAACCTAATAAGCTAATTCACCTACTGGGCGTCATGTCTTTTCAATGAGTGGACAAATTTTTGTAGACAAAATGCAAAAATGTTTGTAATTGGTTTACAGATTAATTACAGATCCTCTTTATGTAGAAGATGGAATTTGATTGGTTATCATAAAGCGAGATCTTTATCCTAGATTAAATTAGATCCAAGATTAGATAAAATTCCACTTTATGCTACTTGTTGACGTTTTTAACACGAAGAATAAACGAAAAAATTGGACTAAGCCATGCCAATCAAGGCTCCTGGTACTTATATAAGCATAAAAGGTTAAAGTTGACGGCTATAGGTCATTTTTAACTTTATAGCTAATTTAAAAAAATGAATATTTACCGATCAGTCTGAAGTACATTTAGCAGATGGTCCATAGCCTGAGTGCCCACTTCAAGACGATATTTCTGCTCACATGAAGGGAAAACAGATTTTCAGGTTTTTTGTGTTTACTGTCTTTGAACAATTTCTGTGCTTTAATAAAATTGCAGGGTATGTTTGACAAACCTCCTGGATTAAAGGGATTATTCTCTTTTACAAAACTGATGCCTATCCTTAAGATAGACCCCAAACTAAAGTTGATGGTCTAACTGCCAGGACTCCCATTGATCAGCTGTTTCCTGCAGCAGACAACTCAATACCATGTGCTCCGCTGTTTACGCACTGTACTTTTAGTAGCATGAATTATGGGTACTGAAGTATCCTATAGACTTGAATAGAACACCGCTGCAGTACTGATAACTGCTGCTAATAAAAGTACAGCATGCTCCAGGAAACGGCTGACTTAAGGAAGGCCCGAAAGTCGAACTCCAGTTGCTCTAACATTGATATCTTAAGAACAGGACATCAGTTTTACAAAGGTTAATAAACCATTTAAAAGTCAAATTTATTTCTACGCCCCCACTCATACGACAGAGGCCAACAATGTATGTGAGTATAACTCCATTTTCTGTGTAGAATAGTATAGTTGATAACAGTCAATAGAGGAAGCAACATGTGCAAACCAACAGTATCCAAGCTATGTTAATAACAAACCTTGGACAAGGATTTGAGGGCCCGTACGGCATCTCTTCGGTCATCAAGTAAGGTTGATGAAGCAACTCTGTCACAAAGCTTTTGGATCTGGGAAGAGAAGGAGATAAACAATTTCTATACAAAACTAGAGGCTCAGAAAACAAACTGACGTGTAATAGGATAAAAATGATCAAACCAAATGCTTAACAAAAATATTGTGCAGAGGTTTATATTATAAAACCAGTGGCGTAGCTAGGAATGGCTGGGCCCCAAGGTGAACATTTGACATGGGCCCCCCCCCCCCCCGAACCGGTTACGGGTCCCCAAACAGTAAAATATGCTCAACAGTGGCCCCAGATAGTATTATATGCTGGACAGTGGCCCCCACACAGCATTATATGCTCCACAGTGGCCCCCATACAGCATTATATGCTCTACATTGCTCCCCCACACATAGTATAATATTCTCCCCACAGTGGCCCCACACAATATAATATGCTCCACACAGTGGCCCCCACCCTGTATTATATGCTCCCCACAGAGGGCCCCACCCTGCCCAGGCTTACAGTGGCCCCCACTCAGTAGTATATGCTGCACAGTGGCCCCCACGCAGTATTATATGCTCTACAGTGGCCCCCACCCAGTAGTATATGCTCTCCACAGTGGCCCCCACACAGTATTATATGCTCCCCACAGTGGCCCCCACACAGTATTATATGCTCTACAGTGACCCCACACAGTATTATAAGCTCCCAACAGCCCCCCTCCGCTACGGTGCTATTATTATACTCAGAGGTCTCCTCAGACCCCAGAGTATAATAATCGGAGGCCAAGGGAAGGTGATTAAAAATAACAAACTCTCATACTCACCTTGCCTTACCTTTCCTTGGCATCCTTGTTCCATCATGCCGTCTTTAGCGTCTTCAGGCCCTCTTCCGACGTCGCTGCTGAGGTCTGTGATTGGGCCTCAGCGGTCACGTGGGGGCGCACCGACGTCATTACATGGCCACGCCCCATGTGACTGCTGGGGCCTAATCACAGGCCTCAGTCACATGAAGGAAGAGTGCCAGAGAGAACGCTGTGCCCAGGAGAGGTGAGAATATGTATTTATTATTTTTAGTCACCTCCCCTGGGTGCCCTGCCCTGCCATCTATTGGAAAGGGGCCTGCAATATGCCAGGGCCCCTTTCTAATAACAGTATGTATAGTGGTCGGGGAACCAGGCTTTCCCTGACCGCTATCATAGTGGTCTGGGGCCCTGGTCATCTCCAGTTGGTCGCGGGCCCCGTACCCTGCCAGGCGCGGTCGCCACTGGTTTGTGGGGTTCGCGGTAGCGGCTGCCACAGGGCTCCGGGCCCCCTAATGGCCTTGTGGCAGCCGCTACTGCTGCTACCCTGGTATTTACGCCCCTGTATAAAACATTACTGCAAATACGGCTTTTTATTTCCACCATCCAGCAAATCTAGAGAAACTTGAAAAATCTTTTAGATATAGTCTACGGCCAGAATACTGTTCTTACACTCATAAGAAGCCTGTATGTAAGAAATTACTGACAATATGCAGGATCAATTGGCGGATATCAGTGGATGCTATCGACCATGTCTCTGTGTCCAGTTAACATTCACATTTTACTTGATATAGCAAGATTAAATTAAAACAATGTATTTAAGTTCTGTTCACACTAGTGTAATTCTCAGTTGTACTGATTTTATTTTGTCTTTATAGTAAAACTAAAGTAGTATGTACAGACAGTTTTACCATAAAATGGGAGATGAAAGATCCTTTATAAGCAAGAGTGATTGTCCAGTCTCAAAAAATGATACAGGTGCATCTCAATAAATTAGAATATCTTTGAAACGTTCATTCATTTCAGTAATTCAGTAATACAATTCATAATCAGCGTCTTCCATGATTGTGTGTCCTACTGAACCAGACTGAGGGATCATTTAAAGGCTTAGGAAACCTTGGCAGGTGACACACTGAATTTACAATACTGAACTTTTTTACAATATTCAAATTTTCTTAGATTTGGGTTTTCATTAGCTGTAATCCATAATCAACATTTACAGAAATAAAACACTTGAAATAGAACACTCTGTGTGTAAAGAAACTAGAAAATATAGGAGGTCACTTTTTTAATTTAATTACTGAAATAAACGTTTCAAAGATATTCTAATTTATTGAGATGCAACTGTAGTAAATTCACTTCTTAAAGGGAGTCATTAGATGGTATTATTTTCCTCTGTATATGGTTCTTGGATGCTCTTTATTACAGTCCCATTGTGGGGTTGTGATCTGTGACTACAGATTGGCTGAACTGCCTTTAAGGAGTCTGAGACATACCCTCGGTCTCATCATTGGTTGAGACTGCTGTTCCCTACCTCCCCCTGCAGCTCTACCTCCTCAGACTGGCCACAATTTACACACAAGTCTACAAGCAACTAAGACTAGGTTCAGACCTGCGCTGGGTCTCCACTGGGGAATTCTGTTCCCCATTCCGCTTTAAAAATGCAGAGAGAAAAAGTCCTGCAAGCAGAAGTTAGTCAGTGCTGATTTCTATTATCACAAGGGCAGAATAATTAGAAGGTACAGGGTACTAAACCACCAGGAGAAAAAAAAAGATCATCAAGAAACTGCTGATACTGAGGCACATGAGCCTGTGAGTGTATATATGTGTCTATATGTGTATATAAGTGTCTGGAACTAGTCAGGAGTGAGACTATTATCTTCCCCTACCATTTTATTACCAGGTCTGGGCACAGCATGCTCTTTGAAGTAAAGCAGGAGAGGACAGGTTTAGTGCTTTAACAAATTCCTTGTCATTATCGGGAATCAGTCAGGCATAAGAAAGGGGGGAGTAAAACCGGAAATTGACCTCAGAGGTCCGAAGGCAGGGGCGTAACTACTGGGGCAGCAGCGGTAGTGTCTGCCATAGCGCCCGTTTTTCTTTTAAAATAGGCCGTTACTTGCTGGATAAACCCTAGCAGGTAAGGGGTCCTATTTACTTAACAATCCCCGCTCCTGCCCATGGCCGCCTGCACTTCCCATTCTGCGGTGGCAGAGGTGACTGTGAGCAGGAGTGGGGATCGGTAGGTGAGGCCGTGGGCCGCGAACCCCACAAACAGTTCTATCATTATACTCGGGGGTCTTTTCAGACCCCCGAGTATTATGATCGGAGGGCCAGGGGAGGTGAGGGAACATAAAAAACCCTGTTATTTACCTCTCCTACGCTCCGCAGGCTTTGGGCCTGTTTGGTGATGTCACATGGGCCGGGCCTGCGTCATTATGCGTCGCGACGCCAGCCCGGCTCACGCGAGATCTGGTCCAACATTGAAGATGGCCGAAGTAGCAGGGAGTGCGCCAGAGGCAGGGAGAGGTAGGTAACATTGTTTTTTTTTTGTTTGTAACCTCCCCTGGGTACCGATCATTATACTCTGGGGTCTGAAAAGACCCCAGAGTATAATAATTCTTCATGGGTGGTCCACAATGGGGCATAATACTGTGCGCAGGGGCCACTATGGGGCATAATACTGTGCGCAGGGGCCACTATGGGGCATAATACTGTGCGCAGGGGCCACTATGGGGCATAATACTGTGCGCAGGGGCCACTATGGGGCATAATACTGTGCGCAGGGGCCACTATGGGGCATAATACTGTGCGCAGGGGCCACTATGGGGCATAATACTGTGCGCAGGGGCCACTATGGGGCATAATACTGTGCGCAGGGGCCACTATGGGGCATAATACTGTGCGCAGGGGCCACTATGGGGCATAATACTGTGCGCAGGGGCCACTATGGGGCATAATACTGTGCGCAGGGGCCACTATGGGGCATAATACTGTGCGCAGGGGCCACTATGGGGCATAATACTGTGCGCAGGGGCCACTATGGGGCATAATACTGTGCGCAGGAGCCACTATGGGGCATAATACTGTGCGCAGGAGCCAATATGGGGCATAATAGTGTGCGCAGGAATGTGGTTTGTGCAGGGGGGGGTTGGAGGGGGCGGCTGTTCAGGGGTGGGCCCCCCCCCCCATGTCAAATGTTCGCCTTGGGGCCCAGCCATTCCTAGTTACGCCACTGTCCGAAGGTACTTAGCTTTGCCAGGCAGGGAATGGGACAGTTTATCACGTCATGAGGGGGGGAGAAAGGGGGCACCCGGACAAGGGGTGTGGCTGAATAGGACCCACGTGCTCGCCATTACAAAGACTGTGGTTTCTGTAAGAACTATGTCACACCTTTGGAGTCAGCCACAAGCTGAAGTGAGGCCATCACATCTAAGATCCTTCAAGCTCCATGAAAACAAAAGGACTCTAACTCACGAGGTTTTTCTGTCTTTTCTTCTTTTTATTGTACGAACTGTTTAGCTTGTTTTGCCACCTTTGTCTATTTTATATATACACACTGTACCCTTGGGTATTAAATCATTCAACTTAATGATGCTTCATCTATGCTCTATGAACCCATTATCTTTGCCATCTGACTGCTGGGAGCAGTGAGCATTTGTGTGTCCTGGACTCCTATTGTTCATTGTTCCTGAATGCAATAGGTTCTGGCAGCATGTATTTTCAAGTGCATGGACTGTGTTTGGGTGTGATTTACACTGGGGTTGCCTCCTGAGTGAAGGGTGAGTGCAAGAGTGAGTGAGTGGAGTGAATTAACCCCTGACAGTTGCACCCATATCATGTGTTAGTATGGTCTGTATGTAACAAGAGGGTATATGGAGGCTCACTTTAATAGGATCTGCCAGAATTTGTTGGAATTTCAGCTGGATCTATCATAGCTATGAACACATTGTTTCAAACATGGCAGCCTTGTTGACTACACATGAATCATCTGCTATTGGGATGGATGAAACTGCCTTTCCACCATGACAAAAAAAAAAAAAAAAAAGAAGAGGATACACATTTCAGATTTGTACCCACATAACTAATACAACCAGCTCCCCTACATGTTTCTCTCTCCTTGATATTGTCCATTTCTAACCCTGGGTTGCACTCTTGACTTGGTCAGTTGGTGTAGTCGTTTTATTTGCAATACTTTATACTATATTTTCTCCTCATGACAGGGGACTGATGGTCAGAAATAGGAGTTTTATTTATACAAGACTTTTGTGATGTGACAACTGCTACATCAGCTGCTTGGAAACAGTTGCAATCCATAAAAAGCTAGAAAGTTTGCAAAACTTTTTTCTCTTATCATTCAGCAACTCAATAATTGTCTGCAGACTTTTATGCAACTGTAACTTAACAAAAAGTCATGGATGAATGCAGATGTCCACCACACATTTATCACTTTGGAAAAGCCCTTTTACATGTTACTTCTGGTTATGTGCTGGTCTTGCGGTTGTCAGAATTGTCGCTGGACTTCCATGTCTTGGCAATGAATAATGTTGCCAAGAATTATATGCTGTTGGGTTACACACTTTCTGAGCCGTGTCTCCAAAATTCAAGTCCACACAGGCACACAACCGGTTTAAAAAAAAAAAAAACACTTTCTCCAAACCAGGTAGAGCTCATGAGCAAAAGTGGCATGGTTTCATAACTTTAAACAACCCTTAAAGACGGCCTTTCATCATATCTACCAGCCCCACGTCTTTGCATTCTTCATTAGCTGCCACTACGCAAACTTCATTTCAACTGGATTTTTTTACTCTCTCCCTCACCACTCCTGAGCAATCAGTACAGTTGGTTTCAGCATCCACTATGCTAATTAGGCTCTCTACTGTCAGGTGGGTGGTCCTGGCCTGGAGCAGACAGACAGAGACCGCCCACGTCACAGTAGAGAGCACAATTAGCATATCAGGTGTTGAAACTCACTGATACGATTTCTTGGGAACTGTGTGGGCTAGAGGAAAATATTCTAACTGGGCTGGAATCAGTGGAGCAGCATCTACTGAAGGACGCAAAGATTTGTAGTAGGTGAAGGTGGTAAAAAATCCTCTTTAAAGAGTAATTGATCTATTGTAAATCATGGATATGTTATAAGATTTCATCAATGGGCATCTGGGTGCTGAGACATTCACCTATCGCTAAAATGAAGGGGCAGAAGTGGTCAGCTGAAGGCAGTGCCTCTTTAGCTTACAGCATTGCTGCTCAGTTCTCCTTGGAGAACCTGGTATTTTTCCATACACTGCATGTGCTGCTCTCCAAGGAAAGCCAAGCTGCATGATTAAAGGGGTGCTTATGTCCTTTGTTTTGCCAAACAGTGGGGGTCTCAGCACCTAAAACCTCACAGATCAAAACTTATCACAAGTAACTATGAACAGTCTGGCTAACCTCTAAAAAGACAAGATTGCGTGTAGACATAGACTTCCAAGATTCTGCTGCGAAAGTCTTTACTTGTCCCAACAGCTGCAAGCAAGAAAACAAGTAAACAGCCCTTCACTATGCTGGCAATGGTTTAGCAGGTAGAAGAATACTGCAGACTGCCATGTTCTGCCAGCCAAAATGCCTTCCTTATGAAGCAGAAGTGAAAGTGATGCCAACTGATGGCACTTGATATCAGAAAAAATGCTATTGGCGTGAATGGGAAACAGCTATGCAAACTGCAAAAATTTAAAAGTATAATGTAAAAATAAAAAAAACTCTAGTATGAATATAGTGACAGATATGCTATACACAAAGCACAGTTTAGACTACAGCCATAGTGTCCCTCAAAGGTCAGCATTAACTTGGGTAGTAAAAAGACAGCTCAGCGCACTATCAAAGCTGTAGCACAAAGATCTGCACTCTTTCTAAGCCTTTTTGAGCTCCACTGCATGAGTGCCCTGTCAGCTCAGATTCTGAGACTCAGACTGACAGCACACCCTCATACATATACAGTAAATGCCTACTTGAGCCACTACACTAACTAAAACTCTCCTGATAACTGCTATTTTTTCGAGGTCCAAATTCATTTTTATTAAGATTCACATTATATCTATTTAGATTTTATTTAGGCTTAAAGGGTACCTGAGTTTTTCTGAAAAGTTTAAAAAGGGATCATGTCCTCATAGATATGCAGTATTATATACCGCTAGAAAGTCGACAGTGCACTGAATTCAGCACACTGTCAGCTTTCCCGGTATGCACCCCTGCGCTGGAGATATTGGTGCTATATCACCGCCTTTCTAACAGTGGGAAGATAACGGCACTGATTTCTCTAGCATCAGGGTGCATACCGTGAAAGCCGACAGTGCGCTGAATTCAGCGCACTGTCAGCTTTCTAGCAGTATATAATACCACATATCTATGAGGATGTGAAAGGTCCTCTTTAAATATTTGTAGCCAGTGTTTTCTATGACTGTAGAAGACTTCATACATGGTGTCCGATCAGTTTTTCTGCTGCTAATATCCCCATTATGGCTGCATCACATGTTACATTGGTTTCTGACGCTATGGGCATGTACAATAAGGAGCAGTCTTCTCCCCTACCCTATATGTTGTAACTACTACTGGTTTGTTTACATGTAAATCTGTCAGGGGTAACTGTTCGAGAGCATGATACAGGAGATCCAGGAACAATGAGCTGCAAACACATGGCAAATACATGCAGGCATGATGCAGATAAAAGTGCAATTTATGAGCACAGTCAGGAAAGCTACTTGCTATCAGAATATTATCCCATCTGAAATCACAAAAGCAGCCAGAAATAGATATAAGTACATAAGTAAAATTTTCTTACATTATAAGCTGTAAGATGTTCAAAGTATTCAGTCTAGTGCACAGAGAAAACAGTTTGCAGATGTGTGTGTGTGTAGGCTGTGAGGAGAATCAGCCCTTTCCCTCTCCATTTGTTGTATGAAGAGAGAACAGTCCCTCTTCTCTCCACTCACTGCAAAGACATCTTGCTTTTTAATGTATCTATGGATGGGACTTCCCTATTAACAGAGAGTGAACTGAAAATTAGCTGACACCTAGTGTCAGGAATTTTAGCGAGGTTTTTAAAGGCAGAAAGCAGCAACATTTTTTGGTCCAGAATTAAATGCTCTATTAAATGAGACTAAGTTGCCTGAACAGTTAGTGACTATTTAAACTAATGGCAACCTCTTTGCTGTTTGAAGGTGAAGCCACTTCTCCTAGAACTGAGAATTGGAGAGTGGGGACGGGGGGATAGACACCATATTTTAAAATGTTACCACCTCAAACATATTAATTTTTTTCCCATGGGAAACAATAGACCAATTGACCTCTTTGGATCTTTGATGTTTACTGAGCACATTGGTATCAAGATCAGCAGAATGTACATATTGCAACACAGACAAAGACATTACTAAGCAGCAGCTTCTTGAAGACCATCAGCACTTGGAATCTAGATTACGTTGGCCATAGGCCAACATGGATATCTTTCCTAATTACTCTCATAAACATGACCATGCTACGTCTACAGAGGGAGGAGGATAAGCAGTCTTAAACCACCTCTGATACTCCTTAACTTTTTGAAAATAACAGGATTGGAAATTCAATCCGTCCACTCCCTGTGACACTCTCCCAAATGGACTGTGCTTCTGGTGAAATCATCTTACGTATGGTCAGCTTTATAATTACTGTGCACATTTTTCAAAAAGTACTGCATAAACTGAGATTATCATACATGGAATTCCACGAGAACTTCATGTGTTCTCGTGGATGCCTCCTGATGGGGCATGTTGGCTATCAGCATGTCCTATCCACTGTACTCTCATTTGGCAGAGCATGCATATTTATAATGGAGTCAAGAGTAACACAGTTGGTCCAAAGAACATTTAACCAATAGCCCTTACAGATCTCATGTCAGCCATGTACTCCCCAGCAAGCTTCATATTACAAAAGACCTAAAGGAGTTTTCCCATCCTCGATAATTATGGCATATCCACAAAGGATATGCCATGAATGTCCAATACATATGGCTCCCAGTCTGTCACATGTCTACTGTGAGTGAAGAGGCAGCTGTTCAATGACAAGATGAGGGATGGAGACCTGCTTCTGTTGGACATTTATGTCATATCCTCTGCACACGTTATAAACCTCACAGATGAGAAAACTTTAGATATGATCATTGAGGATCAGTATAAAAAGAGGCACACATATACAGGTCTTGGTCTGTGGACCACATGGCCACAGTAAGCTGCTAAAAAAATGTTGCTTGGAAAAAGAAGGATAAACTTGTCTTAAAGGGGTTGTCCAGACCAGTGGTTGTCTCTGATAGCCCCTATTCTCGATGCTCCGGAGGAACTCCCCGCCGCACGTGACCACTGAGGTCAATCAGTGGCCTAAGAAAAGGAACCGGGACGTCACAGGTGATGTATGAGAGTGACGTCCCGTGTCCTTTCTGTGACTTCTGCCGGAACAAGCCCTGGGACTCCGTAGGACCGGAGAATAGCTTGGCACACCGGAGCACTGGGGACAGGAGAGTAAAGGTTTTTTTTTTTTTTTTTTTTTAATATATTTCTCAACTTCCCTGGCTTCCAGAGAAAAAACGTTTTTTCCTGCACAAACACTTTAAGTAAGAGTTGATTTATCTGCTCTGAAAAAAATCTATTCTCCAAATGTACTGGTAAAATAAATCTAGAGTAAACATGGACTGCTAATACAGAAGTAAATATAGCTGTGTAAAGCCACATCATGTCCCTTGACTATGATGCAGCCACAACAGCTCTGATGGATTCATTTTGTAATGGATCCCAATGAATCCAAGACAAACCCTATTAACTTATAAGAACGTTTGTTGGGGTTTCAGTATTTTTAAACAGGAAATGGGAAAAAAAAAATACTGATTGTAACCATGCAAAAGAGAAAATGTAACCTGTCTAAAAAGTACATGTAAGGCTCCATGCACATGACCGTGTGCCTTACCAGTGTGTTAGCTGTGTTTTTAACAGCTAGCATACTGAACCATAATTTTTTTATGGTGCCATACACAAGCCTGTGTATTGTTAGTTCATGTAGATGGCCATGAGCCTGGGGACATAACCCAGGACAGGTCCTATTTCTGCGCGTTTATGGCCCGGGCTCATTAATGAAATGAATGCGTCCTTGGAGGGCATGGACAGCATACATATATCATCCGTATCTTCTCATGGTCCCATACATGAACATATTTGTGTGCCTGTAGCCTTAGCCCTTATTCACATGAATGTCGAAAAGCGGTCACACGGCTGTATTTAAAGCACACTGATTGCAAATGAACAATTCATATGTCCACTTTTTTGACGGTCAATCTAAAAATGAGCCAGATTTATCACAGTGACTGATGCTGGATGATAAATTCAGTCCATCCTTAGACTGTCAAATTAAAATATCAAACCACTGACATAATCCTGTAGGGCGGTTTATACACTATCCAAAGATGGCTTTCTTATTTTACACTGCAGCTCAATTTTCATGAAAATCAGGATTTTATTGTTATGCAAATTAGCTGAAAAGGGCTTTAGGGGGTGTTTCTTCTCCTGGTGTGGCATCACTCTTTGCTCTAAATAATCGGCCCTAACTGCGGCCAAGCTCCACCCAACATTGCTTGAGTGACATCTCCCACTTTGTCTGAAGGCAGGGGCGGTAGTGTGAATATACCCTAACTTTGAAAATCTACCCTAATGTCTACAAGCCAGAGACCTCAATAGCTAGTGTAATGCTACACTTTAATGGCAGCTTAGGCTGTGTTCGCACATGGCATACAGTAACTATTACATGCCTAAAACTTTCCTGCACATCCACACGTGTGACACTACTTGCATTGCGATTAATAAAATTTGCTGTAAAATTCTTGGCATTTTCACAACATACAGCACGTGCTGTGGATTTCACAATCTGCATTGCAAAGGTTGAAATGCCACAGGGGAAACCCACAGACATGTTGCAAATCCGCAGCATATGTCAGTTTGCACTGGGGGTTTTAGTTGCAGCATGAAGATGCTAACCGGCTGTGACGTACAGTAGCCGCATAGCGGATGAGGTTTTACTAAATGTCATCCACATGTGGGGGCTAAAATCCACAACACAATCTGACTTGTGCTGTGACCAGCTACATGTCAATTTATGCTGTGGGTTTACAGCATGTGCACCGCTACAGAAACCACCCCATTTTGGGAAAGTTTTAAGGGAGCCGCTTTCAGGGAAACACTGTCCCTGTATCAGAAGTTCACATTGATCGCGGTCATAGAGAGTAACACTTAAAATTAAAGGGTGTGTCTATCTACAAAAATCTTCTTTGATGGGCTAGAAGATTTGTCCTAAAAGTGACATGCAAAGCACCCATCTCAAGGCTTCATTCAGTTTATGGTCATGTAAATCTACGGTCTGTCTTAGTCTCTCTCCCAGATGAAGGAGTCCACAACAGATGGGGCGCAGCACTCTGCAATTAATCGTGATTCTGATTTTCACTAAAATCATGATATAGAGTCTGATATCTTTCATGCAGGTTTTGTCTTACCGCAGTTTCTTCAGTGTAGTCAGTAGTTGGGTGGTAGGACAAGGAAGCCTGCACCAAATATATCTAATAACTTCTCCCTGTGCCAACGCTCTCAACTTTTTAATGTTTTTTGGTGAAAACATAAAAAATTCATTTAAAATCATGAGTCACCCATAAACTTGAAAAAAGGACAGTTTATTTTTGGGCAAGAATCAACCAGGCCTAACTAGTGGTACACTTCTAAACTCTGGTCAGCTGTCCAGGCTGCTCACAAACATCTGATCAGCATTATACAAGGGCACATCAATGCTTATGCTTCATCTCCCTGCACCACTGAAGAATGACAGCATGTCTACTGGAATCAATCCCTTCAATACGTCCTCTGCTGTAACCAACTTTATGACAGCCTGCACATGATAGCCACAGTCTAAGCCACGTCTATCACTGTGGATTCCTACTATAGGTCACTGGCAGTGCAGTGCTAAGACATGATGTGCTGGGCACACACGTCATACAACCACGATAGGGCATATGTTTGTGACGTCATATTTCTACATGTACATGTACAAAAAGCAGTCAGTGCTGCTGTCACTCACAGTCTCGGCTCCAGACGGCTGCACCCCGGAGCTCTGCTGACCTCCCATCACTCCCCTTAGGAAATTCATGGTGAAGGATGATGTCAGGTGTGAACGTATCGGAGAAAAGGGACCTGGGGAACGGCGATCCCCAGAACTGGACAGACAAGGTGCAGGCCCCGGTACTGTGGAGACGCGGCGGGGTGAAGGGTGAAGAAGGGGCGGAGGATCCGGCCAGTGTACACACAGCAGAGGTGTGATGACGTGAGCATTCAGGAATGAAAACCAGGAAGCGGCTGTTGGCGACGCATGCGCGGAGGACGTGGCGGTGACGTGTACGGGTACACCCGATACAGGCTGAGCTTCCAATACGGCAGCTGTTGTCGTGTCCTTCTATTGGAATCAGAGGATTTGGAGGCAGCTGTACTGAGCACAGCACCATAGACACGTCTGCTACCATTAGCCAAAGTCAATAACATAGAGACTCGCTAACGGCGTCATTATTAGGGGCTCAAAAAACTGGAACAAAGCTGTGTCAAAGGTAGATGTCGAATAATGCAATGAGCGCCCCCTAGAGGCGGCTGCCGGCATCGTATTATGCACTGTTTGTGATGGCGCACTCTGTTGACCGTGATAGAATATGACCACTGTCCACATGGAGCAGATTTCTTGCCACGCAAAACTCTTCAGCGTTTACAGTAGCAGATAAAATGGATGGGACTATACCAAGTGTCATCCACATAGTGTGGAAAAAGTCGGTGAGATAGCTGCACAGGAACTGAATTTCACCCCTATACATGCGCAGGGTGAAATCTGCATGTAACTCTGGGAGACTTTGCTGCAGATTTGTAAGGGGGCGTTCACAGTACCACTGGTGACCGTCAGTAGTGCCCGTTGCTATTGTCTGTTACAAGATTTTAGCATCGGACACTAGCTGAACCGTCAGAAATCCGTTAAAATTTCCTTTCGTTTCAATGGGTTTTTATCTTGTGTGCGTCAGAATGGTAGGGGGGGGGGGACTGGAGAAAATTGCGTTTATGCGGCTTTTTTTACGGGCTTTGTTTTAATAGTGTTCACTGTTCAGCCAAAATAACATGTTTCAACCTGTATTCTATGGGTCGGTACAATTCTGGGGATACCAAATTTATGTAGTTTCTTGGAATCGCCATATTCTGACACCTGTAACTTTTCTATATTTCCGTGTATGGGATTGCATAAGGCGTTTTTTCATGCCATGCCAGGTGTACTTTTAGTTATACCATTTTGGTGAATGTCTGATGTTTTGATTGCTTTTTAATCAAATTTTTATGGGAGGCAAGATGTCGAAAAAAAAATTTATTTTTTTCTCCCGCGACGGCGTTTGCCGTATGGGAAAAATATTTTTACATGTTTGTAGACCAAGCGTTTTCAGACGTGAGGATGTAGAATTTGTTTATTTATTTTGTTTATCTTTATTTCAAATCTAGGGAAAGGGGGGTGATTTGAACTTTTAGGGTGTGTTCACACAGCGGAAAATCAAAATCATTTTCCACTGCCGGAATTTTCGCCGCGGTCTGCCGTGACTGGATGCAGTGAATCAGCATTCAGTCACAGCATCCCGCTCCTGATTAGGCCCGGATGAATGGGCCTAATCAGGAGGGAGTCTCAAGCCGCGGACACCGTGGGTGGAATCCGCCTGAAGATAGGTCATGTTGCTTTTTTTTTCCGCTAGAGGAAAAAAAAAAATCTACTGATTCCCATCGAAATGAATGGGAAGCTTTTTTTTAAGGGGAATTTTGAGGCAGATTCTGCGTCAAAATCTGCTGGCAAAAAACTCTGTGTGAACACAGCCTTAGGGTATGTTCACATGTAGTTTTTTGTAAGCTGAAAAAATCTGCTTCAGGAATTAGGAAACGGTTTTTTGACGCCTTTTTTTTGCATGAGGTTTTTGTCTGCTGCAGCACACTGTATGGACCTGGACATTTCTCTTTAAGTAAATGCTAGCAGTTTTTGACGCAGTTTTTGCAAAAAAATGTTATTTTGACTTCAATGGGTTTTTCAAGGCGGAATCTGCTTGAAGCTAGGTCATGTCGCTTTTTTTTTTTTTTTTTCCACTAGCTGAAAAAATCAGCTAGAGGAAAAAAACTGCTACTGACTCCCATTGAAATGAATGGGAGGCATTTTTCATGCGGATTTTGAGGCAGATTCTGCGTCAAAATCTGTCTGCAAAAAACTCAGTGTGAACATTGCCTTAGGTTTTTATTGATTTATTTATATTTTTAAAAACTTTTTAAAATTTATCTTTACTATTAGCCCCCTAGGGGGCTTGAACCTGCAATTTTCTTATTGCAAGTCCCATAAACTGCAGGGGGGTTCGCCACACAATACCCACAATCAGAGTGGACTCTGCTCATGGGCATTAGCGCCAGGTCTAAGCTGTACATTACAGTGAGAATCGGTAGCTATGGTGGCTGCTCTGCTGCAGAGCGGCTGCCATCCTTAAAGACCCAACATCCACTATAACAGTACAGTTTAAAACCGTTTAATAAAATATAATAAAAGGAGAAAACAGAAAACCTGGAGTCCTTTTGGTTCCATGGAGCTTAGAGGATATCTTTTCATGGACTGGGCACACCCAGCTTGCTTGCTTGCTCCAAGATGTGAAAAAAGTTCCAAGGTATTCACAGCCTCTTGTATGCTGGAGCTCCTGGCTTGTGCTTAGCTACGCCCCCTGCCAGGGTGCCCCCCTCCTCCTACTCCCTGAGCTAATTTGTCCTCATTTGGGAATGTTGGGGCATGAATTGTTCTATCTCTACCTTGGAAAGCTGGCTCCCTGCTGGCCTTTGAGGTTAACTCCTGTCACAACCCCCTTCTCTCTTAGGCCTAAGTGAGCCTGGCAGTGACAGAGAGTTGTTAAAGCATAAGCCTGGCCTGGTCTGTATTACTTCAAAGAGCTTGCTGCCAGACCAGATCATAAACTGGCAGGAAGTCTAGCCCCGGGATCACAGGAGGCAAATATGCCACTTTGAGTCCCAGGTCCTTATAACAGGTACCAGTGTAATATATTGATGACACATGCATAAGCATCTCCAGTCCTTTCCTTCATAAATCCTAAACTTGTGGGTATACTCTGAGCTACTCGTACAATTTGTACATTTTAATGTCGTACCATGCCCTCTTACTGGGCAGGTATTAGCGGAATTTCAGCCTCCCTATGAAACGGATCTATAGTAATGTTCTGATTCGGGATGTATGCCTCAGCAAATTTGGCACTGCAATGGCCTGATTTTGAATAGGCGGTCAAAGTTGTTGGCATCTTCAGGCAGGCACTGTGCATTATCGTTAGAATGCAGAAATTTCAGGATAGTTTCAAAGAGTGTCCTGGTCATGGCCATTCAATAAAGTGGTGTGTTATGTAAGACGTCTGTATTCCAATACTGTCTAATTTTTAGTTTCCTTACTATGCCCATATGCAGCACAAGACCCCAGAATATTTTCTTCGCTGCTGTATTTACTTGGTCCACCTCTGGGGCCTGGCATATGAAGAGGTGGCATTTTGTTCAATAAATTGCTGGGCATATAGATTTCTCTGGGCCACCATAAGAGCCCAAAGCCACAGCAAGAGAATCACAGGTAAGTAGCTCACAGGGCAGCCCGGTGACTGCTCTGCTCGCAATTCCCAGAGGGAGTGAAACAAGCAGGGCAGTCACCATTAGTTTGGACCGCCTGCTGCAGCCGCCATTGGTCAGTCTTACCATTGGTTGGTACAATTGTATGCCCCCCATATCCTCGACAGTGATTTGTGCTATGTATAGCATTGATCACTGTAGGAGGCCACTTTACCTGTGGGCATGGTGAGAAGATTCTGTTGTCATCTGCAATCCTATCTTAACGCTGCAGCGTACTATTACAGCTGTTTACATTAAGACTTTGGCAGCCGTGCCGTAATAGTATGGTGCATGTTGCCAAGGGGTTAAGTCCAATAAAAATGTAAACACGAGGGAATAATATTTTTTTAATAATTTCTAATATGTACTGTGAGGGTGTGAACCTAGATGGCGCTTGAGAGCGACCCAAAAACAGGCTTGAAAAGGACCTTGACCACACCCATACCTGGGGGCATCACTCCAGAGGGAGTACACACAGCTGGAGAGTGCTGCTGGTGACCTGCAGGGAGAAGGTGAATGGTGGACCAGTTAGAGACAGACAGGCGGTCTGTCCCAAGAGGACTGGATTCCACAAACGGACTTGGTTAAGCTCAGTGTGAACCAGACTGCTGTGGAGAAACCTCAGCAAAGCATCTTGCCCTCAGAGATTAGTCAGGGTTCAAGAAGTGAGGTATTGCCCTGTACGTGGGATAGGCTGTTTTGTTATGTTTGTTCATGTTATCACTTACAAGCTGAATAAAGCCATTTCTTTTGGATTGCCATTATTTGATATGCTGTTTGTTTGGCACCCAGCGCCACAAACACCTCTGTAAAGTCCAGGAAGCCGCTACCTTTGAAGCTAAACTACCCCCAGTTGTCACAGTACATACAGTGCCTTGCGAAAGTATTTGGCCCCCTTGAACTTTTCAACCTTTTGCCACATTTCAGGCTTCAAACATAAGGATATAAAATTTAAATTTTTTGGCGAAGAATCAACAACAAGTGGGACACAATCATGAAGTGGAACGAAATTTATTGGTTATTTTAAACTTTTGTAAAAAATAAAAAACTGAAAAGTGGGGCGTGCCAAATTATTCGGCCCCCTTAAGTTAATACTTTGTAGCGCCACCTTTTGCTGCGATTACAGCTGCAAGTCGCTTGGGATATGTCTCTATCAGTTTTGCATATTGAGAGACTGAAATTCTTGCCCATTCTTCCTTGGAAAACAGCTCAAGCTCAGTGAGGTTGGATGGAGAGCGTTTGTGAACAGCAGTTTTCAACTCTTTCCACAGATTCTCGATTGGATTCAGGTCTGGACTTTGACTTGGCCATTCTAACACCTGGATACGTTTATTTGTGAACCATTCCATTGTAGATTTTGCTTTATGTTTGGGATCATTGTCTTGTTGGAAGATAAATCTCTGTCCCAGTCTCAGGTCTTTTGCAGACTCCAACAGGTTTTCTTCCAGAATGGTCCTGTATTTTGCTCCATCTTCCCATCAATTTTAACCATCTTCCCTGTCCCTGCTGAAGAAAAGCAGGCCCAAACCATGATGCTGCCACCACCATGTTTGACAGTGGGGATGGTGTGTTCAGGGTGATGAGCTGTGTTGCTTTTACGCCAAACATATCGTTTTGCATTGTGGCCGAAAAGTTCGATTTTGGTTTCATCTGACCAGAGCACCTTCTTCCACATGTTTGGTTTGTTTCCCAGGTGGCTTTTGCAAACTTTAAACGAGACTTTTTATGGATATCTTTGAGAAATGGCTTTCTTCTTGCCACTCTTCCATAAAGGCCAGATTTGTGCAGTGTACGACTGATTGTTGTCCTATGGACAGACTCTCCCCACCTCAGCTGTAGATCTCTGCAGTTCATCCAGAGTGATCATGGGCCTCTTGGCTGTATCTCTGATCAGTCTTCTTGTTTGAGATGAAAGTTTAGAGGGACGGCCGGGTCTTGGTAGATTTGCAGTGGTCTGTTACTCCTTCCATTTCAATATGTTCGCTTGCACAGTGCTCCTTGGGATGTTTAAAGTTTGGGAAATCTTTTTGTATCCAAATCCAGCTTTAAACTTCTCCACAACGGTATCACTGACTTGCCTGGTGTGTTCCTTGGTCTTCATGATGCTCTCTGCGCTTTAAACAGAGCCCTGAGACTATCACAGAGCATTTGCATTTATACGGAGACTTGATTACACACAGAAGGATTATATTTATCAGTCATTTAGGACAACATTGGATCATTCAGAGATCCTCACTGAACTTCTGGAGTGAGTTTGCTGCACTGAAAGTAAAGGGGCCGAATAATATTGCACGCTCCGCTTTTCAGTTTTTTTATTTTTTACAAAAGTTTAAAATAATCAATACATTTCGTTCCACTTCACAATTGTGTCCCACTTGTTGATTCTTCACCAAAAAAATTAAAATTTTATATCTTTATGTTTGAAGCCTGAAATGTGGCAAAAGGTTGAAAAGTTCAAGGGGGCCGAATACTTTTGCAAGGCACTGTATATATATATCTTATATTTACTAAAACATGATCAACTGTATATATGACTGTGTATGAATATATGTAGCTATGTACAGTTGTGCTAAAAAGTTTACATACCCCGGCATATTTTTTGGTCTTTTTTCAGAGAATATGAATGATAAAACAAAAACTTTTTCTCCACTCATGGCTAGTGGTTGGTTGAAGCCATTTATTGACCCTGTTCAAAAGTTCACATACCCCAGTTCTTAATACCGTGTATTGCCCCTCTAACATCAATGACAGCTTGAAGTCTTTTGAGGTAGTTGTGAAGGAGGCTCTTTATTTTCTCAGATGGTAAAACTGCCCATTCTTCTTGGCAAAAAGTCTCCAGTTCCTGTAAATTCCTGGGCTGTCTTGCATGTACTGCGCACTTGAGATCTCCCCAGAGTGGCTCAATGATATTGAGGTCAGGAGACTGAGATGGCCAGTCCAGAACCTTCACTTTCTCCTGCTGTAGCCAATGACAGGTCGACTTGGCCTTGTCTTTTGGATCGTTGTCATGTTGGAACGTCCAAGTACGTCCCATGCGCAGCTTCTTGGTTGATGAGTGCAAATTTGCCTCCAGTATTTGCTGATAACGTGCTGCATTTATCTTTTCCTTCAACTTTGACCAAGTTTACTGTGCCTTTGACGCTCGACCGTGCAGCCCATTTTTCTTCAAGTGCCTCCTTATTGTGCATCTTGAAACAGCCACACTGATAGTTTTCAGAGAGTCCTGTATTTCAGTTGATGTTATGTGTGGGTTTTTCTTTGCATCCTGAACAATTTTACAGGCAGTTGTGGTTGGTCTACCTGACCGTGGTTTAGTGTTTACAGAGCCCCTGAGTTTCCATTTGTTAATCACAGTTTGAACTGATTACAAGCAAACAGGTCACAGGTGAGGATGTTACCTTTAGTAGCCATTCAAACCCCTTTGTGTCAACTTCTGGGCATGTTATCAGGCCAAAATCACCAGGGTATGTGAACTTTTGAACAGGGTCATTTTGATGTTTTTGGTTGTCATTATGATGTAAAAAGAGAAAACACAGAGGTTTGACAATAAATGGCTTCAACCAACCACTAACCATGAGTGGAGAAAAAGTTTTTGTGTTATCATTCATATTCTCTGGAAAAAAAAAATAAAAAATCTGCTGGGCTATGTAAACATTTTAGCACAACTGTAAAGGCCATGCCCTTTGAAAAAGCCACTCCCACTTTTGCCATATTAGGGCAGGGAATAGACTTGACCATACCCCCTTTTACAGTGACCACCAGAAAGCATTTTACTACTATTGACACAACACAGATACAGATCAGGGCACATGAAGATAAGGAATTTTGGGGATCCTCCATGAGTACTAGGAGAAGATAAGAAACTGTCCTCTTGTGGATACATGATTCCTACTCATATTTTGCAGGTAGAGGGTAGTAATCATCTCTGCTATGTTGCCACATTCCCAATAGTTGAATGGTATGGTTGGGTAGAAGAAGCAAAAAATGAATTAGGAGAATATTTTGTGGAAATCATTCCTCACAAGCAGAGAGTGTTGTGCAGGGCGGCATTTTAGGAGATGTCATAATAGGCCCGAGTTATCACTGCAGCAACTGGTAAAAGAAATAAACACTGCACAAACTGAAGTCTAACCAGAACCCATGACAAACTTGCAAGGCAGATCAAAACTAGGAGGATGAATCGGAAGAATGAACATATCCGAGCCAAAATTCAGTCCGAAAAGTAATGTGAGAGGCAAAATCAGAAAACCAGCTGATTTCCAGTAACAAGCCAAAGGTCAATATTAGATCAGTCCAGAACAAACAATCAGGGTACAGGAGCCTCACTAAAGTGCAACCAAATAGCAGACGCGTGGATGAGCTGGCACAGGCTTTAAGTATCTCTTCTCAGCTGCTAATTTGATCACCATAGGAGAGCCCTAAAAATTGCAGAAGCTTCACAGGTTGGCATGGTAACCATAAAGCAATAGCACTGACACTGGGTGTCACAAAGTAGTTGAAAACTACACACATTTAATACTCCCGTCTCCTTGTAATTTATGATCTGGTACTGCACTGTCTCCATTACACTCAATAGCCCTTCATTTCATCGAGAAACTGAATTGGAGCTAAGCATTGCTTCCTCTGCATTGAGCCCTGTTCCCTCTCAAACTTCCTGTGACGTCATGCTAGTGCTTGTAGCTGGTCACCAGCCAGTAATGGCACTGCGCAGAAGCAGGAAGCCACTGTGCCCTATCTGTGTATGCAAGATTTCTGCTAAACTGTTCAGAGCTGCAGTTAATCTTACAAATATAACTAGAAATGAGTTACAGTTGTGGCCATAAGTGTTGGCACCCCTGAATTTTTTCCAGAAAATAGAGTATTTCTATAAGAAAATTATTGCAATTACACATATTTTGTTATACACAGTTTTATTTCCTTTGTGTGTTTGAGAACAACACAAAAAAACTGAGAAAAAAGGCAAACTGGTCATAATTTCACACAAAACTCCAAAAATGGGCTGAACAAAATTGTTGGCACCTTTTCAAAATTGTGGGTAAATATCTTTGTTTCAAGCATGTGATGCTCATTCCAACTCTCCTGTGGCAAGTAACAGGTGTGGGCAATATAAAAATCACACCTGAAAACAGTTATAAAGGAGAGAAGTTGACTCAATCTTTGCATTGTGTGTCTGTGTGTGCCACACTAAGCATGGAGAACATAAAGAGGAGAAGAGAACTGTCTGAGGACTTGACAACCAAAATTTTGGAAAAATATCAACAATCTCAAGGTTACAAGTCCATCTCCAGAAATTTTGATGATCTCCATGGACGCTGACGGAAGAGAAAAATTGATGAAAGGTTACAACATCCCGAACAAAGTCTCTCTCGTTCAGTCACCCTTTCAAACACGGTAAGGTAGGCCTCTATATCATCATCTGGAGTCATTTTCTGCAAAGCTCTTTGCACAGCCTGCTTTACATCTTTGAGCTCCACAGGTCTCTGCGGACTAGTGACACCAGTCTCTTTGATGATGGCCAGCTGCTCCATCAACAAACGGTTGGTTTCTTGTTGCTGTATATTAGACTGCACCAGATGCTTCAGTAGCTCTTCCATATTCCGGGTCTGGTCTTGTCTGGCGGCAACAGCCTTCACCCAGGACATTTTTTATCAAGGAGTTGTGTTGTTGTCCCTAGCAACCCCTGAATGCCCGCATCCTCCACCAATTGTCAGGATCTGGGGTGCTGGGTGGCCTGACATGAACACAGACTCCAAGGTATTAGTCCAAGTATTGAGTTTTATTAACTCAAAACACTCCTTGGCACATACAACATAACAGAAACCGAAAAAAAATAAATACCTGCCCATCTGGGCTCTAAACAGAAATAGGTTACCTCACCTACAGTCATGGCCAAAAGTTTTGAGAATGACACAAATATTATATTTTCACATGATCTGCTGCCCTCTGGTTTTTATGTGTGTTTGTCAGATGTTTTTATCACATACAGAAATATAATTGCATTCATATTATGAGTAACAGAAGCTTATATTGACAGAATGAGTTAATGCAGCAAGTCAATATTTGCAGTGTTGACCCTTCTTCTTCAGGACCTCTGCAATTCTCCCTGGCATGCTCTCAATCAAATTCTGGACCAAATCCTGACTGATAGCAGTCCATTCTTGCAGAATCAATGCTTTAATTTTGTCTGAATTTGTTGGTTTTTGTTTGTCCACCCGTCTCTTGATGATTGACCACAAGTTCTCAATGGGATTAAGATCTGGGGAGTTTCCAGGCCATGGACCCAAAATCTCTATGTTTTGTTCCCTGAGCCATTTAGTTATCACCTTTGCTTTATGGCAAGGTGCTCCATCATGCTGGAAAAGGCATTGTTGAGCGCCAAACTGCTCTTGGACGGTCGGGAGAAGTTGCTCTTGGAGGACATTCTGGTACCATTCTTTATTCATGGCTGTGTTTTTAGGCAAGACTGTGAGAGAGCCGATTCCCTTGGCTGAGAAGTAACCCCACACATGAATGGTTTCAGGATGCTTTACAGTTGGCATGAGACAAGACTGGTGGTAGCGCTCACCTCTTCTTCTCCGAATAAGCTGTTTTCCAGATGTTCCAAACAATCGAAAAGGGGATTCATCAGAGAAAATGACTTTACCCCAGTCCTCAGCAGTCCACTCCCTGTACCTTTTGCAGAATATCAGTCTGTCCCTGATGTTTTTTCTGGAGAGAAGTGGCTTCTTTGCTGCCCTCCTTGAGACCAGGCCTTGCTCCAAGAGTCTCCGCCTCACAGTGCGTGCAGATGCACTCACACCTGCCTGCTGCCATTCCTCAGCAAGCTCTGCACTGCTGGTAGCCCGATCCCGCAGCTGAAACACTTTTAAGAGACGGTCCTGCCGCTTGCTGGTCTTTCTTGGGCACCCTGGAGCCTTTTTGGCACCAATGGAACCTCTCTCCTTGAAGTTCTTGATGATGCCATAGATTGTTGACTGAGGTGCAATCTTTCTAGCTGCAATACTCTTCCCAGTTAGGCCATTTTTGTGCAGTGCAATGATGACTGCACGTGTTTCTTTAGAGATAACCATGGTTAACAGAAGAGAAACAATGATGGCAAGCACCAGCCTCCTTTTAAAGTGTCCAGTGGTGTCATTCTTACTTAATCATGACAGATTGATCTCCAGCCCTGTCCTCATCAACACCCACACCTGTGTTAATGGAGCAATCACTGAAACGATGTTAAATGGTCCTTTTAAGGCAGGGCTGCAATGATGTTGAAATGTGTTTTGGGGGATAAAGTTCATTTTCTAGGCAAATATTGACTTTGCAAGTAATTGCTGTTAAGCTGATCACTCTTTATAACATTCTGGAGTATATGCAAATTGCCATTAGAAAAACTGAAGCAGTAGACTTGTAAAAATTAATATTTGTATCATTCTCAAAACTTTTGGCCATGACTGTAGAAAAGGAACAAGTTCAAACAGATTGTCTTCCAGCAGTAGCAACTTTCTTTGTGGCTTTCCAACCAAGCTCTGCCACAGTCTGCTCTCCTAGCAGACTTCTTATATCCCCTTAACGAGGAGATCCCAGTCAGCTGGGTTTTTTCAGGAGTCTCCACAAGGTGTGGACTGGAGGGGATGGGAATGGCAGGTCCCACTACCAACCTACCCGCCGTTCCATAAATAATCCAGCCCAGTGTACAGCACTTAAATAATGCTCAGCAAACATTGTTGTCTGCTGAGAGCAAACTTTCTGGATTTCCCTCATCTCACCCATCTGAGCAACCTGGGTGAGATGTACATCCCTTCCAATATTTTTCCAGTCATCGGCTTACGCTGTATATCACGCATATTTTTGCTTTAATTTTTGGATTTCAGGGTGTTACTGCCCCTTTAACCCCTAGGAGACATGCGACGTAGTAGTGCGGTGTAGCCATCTGGGTCTAAAGCACAACCGCCATACTATTACGGTAGAGGCCTCCACTTTATTAATAAACTAGCAGATGGACCCGGCTTCGCACGGGTATATTTCATTTTTTGTTTGTGTAGTGACCCCATAAGAATTAGCCAGTTTTGCACTTCACATCCAGTATGGCAGTCCAGTATAGGTACAGTCTATTTATGGCTGTGTTGCTATGGAAACCTGGTTGATGAAATGTGAACTTATATTGGCTGATACACGTCATATGACTGAATATTTAAAGACCTGCGAACTGCTATTGACTCATACAGGTCATAAATAGCTTGGTTGCTATGGAATCCTGGCGTAAAGCTGTGTGTATGTCAGGGCTGAAGAACCTGTGATTTTCCATTGTTCCATAAGCGTCATGTGATCATGTGTATCTCAGTTTGGATATCAGTGAAAGACCTGCGATCGGTTGTTATGGAAAACCTAGAGTAAAGCTGTGTGTATGTGACCTTGTGTAACATCCACAGTGCCCTGCCCCTTTAACCCCTTAATGACCGGGCCATTTTTTGTTTTTGCATTTTCGTTTTTCCCTCCCCACATTCCAAGATCCATAACTTTTTCATTTTTCAGTTCACAGAGTCACATGATGACTTATTGTTTGCGAAACAAATTGTACTTTGTAATGGCACCATTCAATATGCTGTGCAATGTACTGGGAAGCTGGAAAAAAATTCAGAATGAGGTGCAATTGGAGAAAAACTGCATTTGCGCCAAATTCATATGGGTTTAATTTTTACAGCATTCACTGTGTGGTAAAAATGACAGGTTACCTGTATTCTGCGGGTCAGTACGAACACGGCGATACCAAATTTATATAGTATTTGTAATGTTTTGATACCTTTTAAAAAATTTAAAACTTTGCTAAATAGAAAAAAAAATTTTGCGTCGCCATATTGTGACACCTGTAACTTTTTCATATTTACATGTATGGAGCTGGGTAAGGCGTCTTTTTATGCGGGACAACATAACGTTTTTATTGACACCATTTGGGGAAAGATCTGATGGTTTGATCACTTTATATTCAATTTTTTATAGGAGACAAAGTGTTGAAAAAAACGCCGTTCACCGTATGGGATAAATATTTTAATAGTTCGGGCATTTTGGAGCGTTGGGATACCTAAAGTGTTTATGCTTACTTTTGTTTATTTACTTTTATATCTGATCTAGGGAAAGGGGGGGTGATTTGAACTTTTGTGTTTTTTTTTTTTAATTTTTTCATACTTTTTTTTTTTATACTTTTACTTGTATGATCAGACTCCCTAAGGACCTTGAAACCTAGGGGGTCTGATCGATAATACTATTCACTGCGATACTACTGTATCACAGTGAATAGCAAAATGCCTTCACTTCTATTAGACGATGCCTCTGGCATCGCGTAATAGCTGTAATGTAATGACAGGCCTGGGAGCCTTCAATAGGCTCCCGGCTGTTATGGCAACCAAGCACCGCCCTCCGATGACGTTCTGGAAAAATGGCGGCACCTGTGGCGGCTGCGCAATTTAGACGCCGCAGTCCCGTTTGACCGCGACATCTAGAGGGTTAACAGCCGCGATCGGTGCAGGCACCGATCGCTGCTGTTAGCGACGAGTCCTGGCTGCATTATACAGCCGGCACCCGCGGTGTATGGAGAGCGCTCAGCTCCTGAGCTCTCTCCATACATCGTCATGCGATTCAGGACGTACTATTACGCTCTGGGTCGTTAAGGGTTTAAAGCTGACCTACAGCAGTGAAGAAAAATGGCTTGGTTGTTATGGAAAAATGGAGTGCAGCTGTGTGCATGTGGCTGACAATGCCTTGTCAGATTGGAGACGGGCTTGGGTCTGCTGGGTTGTTTCAGCAGCTCGCTGTTGTCTGTGACATATCTTGTCAGATTAGAGACAGGCTTGGGTCTGCTGAGAGTTTTCATTAGCTCGAGCAGCAGCCATGCATTTTGCTCCAGGGGGCATGAGTAGTTTAAAAACGTTTCAATTTATAAGAATGCTGAAATCCAGTATGGCAATCCAGTCAGTGGTGTAAATACCGGGGCAGCAGTGGTAGTGGCTGCCACAGGGCCCGGGATATTAGGGGTCCTGGCGGGCCCATGATGTTTTTTTTTTTTTAATAGGCCATTACCTGCTGGTGTAAAACCAGCAGGTAACGGGCCCTATTTACTTACCGATCCCCGATCCTGCTCATGGCTGCCTGCGCTTCACCTTCTACAGAGACGGCATTGAGCAGGAGCGGGGATCAGTAAGTAAGGCCTGCGGGCCATGAACCCCACAAACACTGCTATCATTATACTCTGGGGTCTTTTCAGCAGGCTTTGGGCATCCTTGTTGACGTCCCAGACGTCGGTGGGCCAGTCCGACGTCATTATGCGTTACGATGCATGCCTGGCTCACGTGACATCTGGTCCAACATTGAAGAGGTAGCGGGGAGTGCGTATTATACTATATGAAGGGGCCACTATGATACTGAATACTGTGTGCAGGAATGCAGTTTGTGCGGGGGGGACGGTTGCCGAGGGTGGTCCCATGTCAAATGTTCTCCTTGGGGCCCAGCCATTCCTAGTTATGCCACTGAGTCCAGAATAGGTACAGTCTATTTATGGCTGTGTTGTTATGGAAACCTGGTAAATTAAATGTGAACTTATATTGGCTGATACACATGATATGACTGAATATTTAAGGACCAGCGAACTGCTATTGACTAATACAGGTCATAAATAGCTTGGTTGCTATGGAAACCTGTGTGCCTGAGGAGAGTAAGCGCCTGCGATCTCTTATTGGCTGATAAGGGACATGTGACCGTGTGTATGGCAGTTGGACTATGAGTGAAAGACTTGCAGACTTGTATTAGCTAATGTTGGTCATTTTTTGGGAATACTGTATCTCAGGAACGGTATGTCCAAGAGAGTTGAGACCCAGTCTATAATATTCCCGGACACCTGATGTACATGTGTGCCAAATTTGGTGAGGATCGGTCCAGTCGTTTGGTCGCGCATAAAGAACAGACAGACAGAAACTCATTTTTATATATATATATATATAGATATGAGATGAATAAAGCCCCAAAATGCCACCTTTCCTATAGAAAATTAATTATATAAAATAATAATATAATATAATACATATTTCATATCGTCGTATTCGGAACAACTCATACAATAAAAGTGAAACATTATTTATTTAACCTACACAGTCAACATCGTAATAAAAAAAAAAAGGGAAAAGAAAATATTGGAAGTAATGATGTCTCGTCATCTCGCCTCACAAAATAGGCTATAAAAAGTGATCAAAAAGTCATATGTTCTCTATAACAGTATCAATAAAAAGAACAGCTTGCCTCGCAAAAAATAAGCCCTCGACCAACTTTGTCCACTGAAAAAATCAAAATGTTACGCCTGTGAGAAGATGGCGATGCAAAAACAATTGATTTATGTCTCTAAATAGGTTTCTGTTCTGCAAAATTAGTAAAGCATAAAAATACAATATAAAGAATCGCTGTAATCGTATCAACCCACAGCATAAAGGTAACTTGTTTACTCATGCTGTCCGCTGCACGTAAAAAATTTAAAAGGTAGAACTCTGCCAGAATTGATGGTGTTTTTTTAATCCACCAAGAAAGAGTTAAGAAAATTTAAAACTGGCTGTGGCAGGAAGTGAATGTATAAGCTGTGCGAGTGTATATCAGGGGACAAACCAGATTTAGAGCTTTCGAGGAAATAGATACCAGAAGTGACACCCCAGAGTGAGCCCCCTAATCATAGGAGCTACTGCGAAATTAGTGGGGAATTTAGTGTTCCCAATATACACTGTACAGTTTACATATTCACTTTTTACCATCCACTGTACATTCATGTCTGGAAAACTAATGCTCACTACATGCCTTGATAAATTCTTTGAGGGGGACAGTTTTCAAAATGGAGTCCGTCCCTAGGGGATTCCAATTTACTGGCACCTCAGGGGCTCTGCAAACATGACATAGCGTCCAGATTCCAAATATCTAAATCTGCGCCCCAAAAGCCACAAAGTGCTTCTTCACATCTGCACCCTGCTGTGTGCCCAAACTGCAGTTTATGCCTACATGTATGACTGTTGTACCCAGACTAACATACTTAATGACATATTTGCGTATAAACTGCTGTTTGGGCACAGAAGAGTGCTATTTGATTTTTGGAGCACATATTTAGATGTTTTGGTTTTAGGACGCTATGCCACATTTGCAGAGGTCCTGAAATACCAGTTAAGCGGAATTCCCTGACACGTGACCTCATTTTGGAAATTACACCCTTGGGGGTACAGTGAAGATTTTTAACCCCCAAGTGTTGCATTAATTTATTTTTCCAGACAGGAACGCGCAGCTAATGGTAAAAGTAGAAAATTACAATTTTTCTACGAATATGTCTTTTCAGTGCGCAATATTTTGTGTCCAGCTTGTTTCAGAGACGAACACTCCAAAAGCTGTTGTGTCCAGGATACCCACTTAACAGTTTTTGGAGTGTGTGTCTCTGCTGACACAACCTAGGTGCAACATATCGGGCACTGAAATGGTGTATCTCTGGAAAAATTGCAATTTTCACTATTCACATAGGGTTTTCTAATATATAGGCCTTTAAAATCCCCTTCAGAATGGAAGTGGTCCCTAACAAATGGGTTTGGGAAATTTTCTTGTAAATCTGGAAAATTGCAGTTACACTTGTAAGCTTTATAATGTCCAAAATACATTCAAGGACGAATAAAAGAGGATGCCTATATAAAGCAGAGAAATGGTAAATAATATTTATTAATTTATTTGGGTGGTATGACTATCTGTCTGAAAAGCAGAGCATTTCACATTTTGAAAATTGCAAATTGTTTATATAAATACAAAAATATTGATCAATGTTTACCTTACCACTATCACGAAGTGATGTTCCACAAAAAAAATCTCAAAATCACTTGGGTAAATTAAAGCATCTCAAAGTTATTGCCATATAAAGTGACACGTTAGTTTTGAAAAATGAAGCCGTGTCCTCCAGGTACTTTTAGGCTGTGTCTCTAAGGGGTATATTCACCTGAACAGTTCAGGTGAATATACAAAACTTTGTAATATATTTTATTAGAGGAAAGTGCCTCTATCTTCTGCTATCAGCTCCTGCCCTTCCTGGTAAAGTGCTCATTTCACTGTGAAGACAGTTAAGCTCACTCACATGAGAAAAATCAGATTACAATGAGGTCTATAGGGAGGGGAGGAGGCAGAGGCCCATTGAGTTAGAAGCAATTTACTATAGCAAATAGTAAGATTTCTTCCTTTTAATAACACTCTGGTGGGAAAGATATCTTACTGTAATCTGCTCTAGTATGCATAGTTAGTTCACCCTCATTCTCACTCACTTTTCTTCCTGCTCCCTCTCCGTAGGATATATAATGCCCTCTTTACTGGCACCCACATGGTATAATTCCCTCTTTACTACCCCTCACATGGTATAACGCCCATTTTCCTGGTTCCCACACAGTATAACAACCCTTACTGACCCACACACTCAGTATATTGCCTCCTTATTGCCAATAAAGGTGCAGTATGCTGTGTGGGGGGGGGGGGCCAGTAAAGCCAGCATTTACTGTGTGGAGGCTAATAAAGGAGGCAGCAAACTGTATGGTGGCTAATAAGTATGTAATATACAGTGTAAGGGTATATACAGGGGTAAGGGGAGTTTTATACCGTGTGGGGCCAGAAAAGGGGATGTTATATAATGTGGGAGCCAGTAAAGTAAGCATTATACCATGTTGGGGCGAATAAAAGGGACATCATACCATGTGGGTGCCGGTAAAGAGGGCGTTATACCATGTGGGAGCAGGGTGGGCCAAGTCAAAACTTTGCTATGGTGTCCAGTCTTTGGTAGTTAGGACCCCTGACTATTATAACAGTGTGTTTGAAAGAGGAAGGAAAGATTCCAGAAGAGAAAGGGAGGTTAAATATTTTAGTAAGGTAAGTAGTGACAGCTGGGAACAGAGACTGGAGAATGTGTGAGGGGAAAATGTCACTAATGCAAGTAGTAGGGTGAGAAGAAGAAAGTAGGGGCATTCCCTACAGTTCTTATCAATTTCGTCATGAAAATAAATGGCCAGTTCCTCAGCGCAAAGATCTGTAACAGGTGCCTACACCATGGGAGTGAGTAAAGAGTGAAAAGTTTCAAAGAGTCATTTAGGATTATGGAAGAAAGAGGAGATGAGAGAGGTGAAATAGACTTGTTTGGTAAGGGGAAGGGCAGAGCAGTAGGTTTTGAACATAAACTTAAAGTAGAGGAAGTCTGCAGGTGTACGTGATTTATCCAAAGACATCTTGCACTCCTAGAGCACCACTGAAGAAAACGGGTATGTGCCAGGATTGCTGCCATTTGTGTTGAGAGTTTTGCTAATACACATTGGAAAAATGTATTATCCCATTTGTGCCAGTCTTTGAGATGGGTAATAATGTGGCACATCTTTGGTGGAAAGCCCTATCAGCACTTCAGTCACTGATTTATTGCAAAGGTGGTGTCTTATGAAAGTGCCATGTCTAAGTTCAGACACAGGGATACCTAATGTTTATGTGTTTCACAGTATTTAAGTACTTTTATATGTGTTCTAGGGAAATGGGGGTGATTTGAACTTTTAATATTTTTTTTTTTTTTATATTTTTTTACTTTTTTTTTTTGCATTTATTAGACCCCTTAGAGCCGTGATGGCGAACCTATGGCACGCGCGCCGTCGCCATGATCGCTCATTAATGGGGAATCTGGTACAGGATTCCACATTAGTGAGCGATCGCTTCTTTCAGCTGTATTTGCAAATGCACATACAGGTGAAAATTGTCAGTGTAGGCCGCGATCTGCAGGTCCTTCTACATGAAGAAAAGTTGTATCCCAAGCAGTGGAGGAACGATTGCGACTAGAATGGAGTTGCTCCTGGTAGGTCCTCCCTCCAGCAACTCCATCTAGTCACCTCACTATTGAACGGTCTAGAATGAAGTTGCTGGAGGGAGGACCTGCTACAACCAACTCCAATGTAGACAATTCTTTACTGAGGTGACTAGAATGGAGTTTCTTACAGTAGCTGCTGCCAGAAACTCCAATCTAGTCACCTCAGTACAGGAGAAGCTAGAGTGGAGTTTCTATAGGGAGGATCCTGGAGTCAGAACTGGCCAAGACGGACATTTTATTTATTTATATATATATATATATATATATATATACATACAGTACAGACCAAACGTTTGGACACACCTTCTCATTCCAAGAGTTTTCTGTATTTTCATGAATATAAAAATTGTAGATTCACACTGAAGGCATCAAAACTATGAATTAACACATGTGGAATTATATACTTAACAAAAAAGTGTGAAAGAACTGAAAATATGTCTTATATTCTAGGTTCTTCAAAGTAGCCACCTTTTGCTTTGATTACTGCTTTGCACACTCTTGGCATTCTCTTGATGAGCTTCAAGAGGTAGTCACCTGAAATGGTTTTCACTTCACAGGTGTGCCCTGTCAGGTTTAATAAGTGGGATTTCTTGCCTTATAAATGGGGCTGGGACCATCAGTTGTGTTGTTCAGAAGTCAGGTGGATACACAGCTGATAGTCCTACTGAATGGAGTAATAGAATTTGTATTATGGCAAGAAAAAAGCAGCTAAGTAAAGAAAAACGAGTGGCCATCATTACTTTAAGAAATTAAGGTCAGTCGGTCCGAAAAATTGGGAAAACTTTGAAAGTGTCCCCAAGTGCAGTGGCCAAAACCATCAAGCGCTACAAAGAAACTGGCTCGCATGAGGACCGCCCCACGAAAGGAAGACCAAGAGTCACCTCTGCTGCGGAGGATAAGTTCATCTGAGTCACCAGCCTCAGAAATCGAAGGTTAACAGCAGCTCAGATTAGAGACCAGGTCAATGCCACACAGAGTACTAGCAGCAGACACATCTCTACAACAACTGTTAAGAGGAGACTGTGTGCAGCAGGCCTTCATGGTAAAATAGCTGCTAGGAAACCACTGCTAAGGACAGTCAACAAGCAGAAGAGACTTGTTTGGGCTAAAGAACACAAGGAATGGACATTAGATCTGTGGAAATCTGAGCTTTGGTCTGATGAGTCCAAATTTGATATCTTTGGTTCCAACCACCATGTCTTTGTGCGACGCAGAAAAGGTGAACGAATGGACTCTACATGCCTGGTTCCCACCGTGAAGCATGGAGGAGGAGGCGTGATGGTGTGGGGATGCTTTGCTGGTGACACTGTTGGGGATTTATTCAAAATTGAAGGAATACTGAACCAGCATGGTTACCACAGCATCTTGCATGCTATTCCATCCGGTTTGCGTTTAGTTGGACCATCATTTATTTTTGAACAGGACAATGACCCCAAACACACCTCCAGACTGTGTAAGGACTATTTGACCAAGAGTGATGGGGTGCTACGCCAGATGACCTGGCCTCCACAGTCACCAGACCTGAACCCAATCGAGATGGTTTGGGGTGAGCTGGACCGCAGAGTGAAGGCAAAAGGGCCAACAAGTGCTAAGCATCTCTGGGAACTAATGAACTAAACCTATTCTTCAACAGATTTGATCACACACCAGCTCCTCCCACCCCAGTATGTCCTTCAGCTCCCCCCACCACAATGACTTCTCCCCATGCGGCCACTTCCCAACAGACCAGTAAATCCAGAAATCCATCTTTATCTGGCCACAGTCTGACCTTCACACGGGCCCAGGTGAGGAAGGAGATGAAAAAGATCAAGGCGAGGAAAGCCGCAGGGCCAGATGACATCAGTGCAAGGCTAATTAAGACCTGTGGGGACCAGCTGTGTGGTATAATTACATATATGTATAATATGAGCCTGAGGCAGGAAATAGTCCCTGAATTATGGAAATCTTCTTGTGTGGTACCAGTTCCAAAGAAACCCCACCCTATGGACCTCAACGACTACAGACCTGTAGCACTGACATCCCACCTGATGAAGATCTTGGAGAGATTGGTTCTCACACATCTCCGCCCTCTAGTGAGCCCCGCTATGGACCCACTCCAGTTTGCTTATCGGCCGGGCATTGGGGTAGATGATGCCATCATCCATCTTCTGCACAGGGCTCTGTCTCACCTGGAGAAACCAGGGAACACAGTGAGAATAATGTTCTTTGACTTCTCCAGTGCTTTTAACACCATACAGCCCAGGTTATTGAGGGACAAGCTGGGCCTTGCTGGAGTGGACCACCACCTCTCCAACTGGATCCTAGACTACCTCACAAATCGACCTCAATACGTGAGAGCCCGAGACTGTGTGTCAGGTACCGTGATCTGTAATACGGGGGCACCTCAGGGTACGGTTCTCGCCCCTTTCCTCTTCACACTGTACACTGCAGATTTTAGGTGCAACTCATCCAGCTGCTACCTACAGAAGTATTCTGACGACTCTGCAATAGTGGGTCTCATCACAGATGATGATGACAGGGAGTACAGAGAACTGAACCAGCATTTTGTGGACTGGTGCCACCGGAACCACCTGAAGATTAACGCGGGGAAGACCAAGGAGATGGTGGTGGACTTCCGCAAAGGCAGAAGCCCTCCTAAACCAGTGGACATCCTGGGGACGGGCATCGAGATTGTGAACACCTATAAGTACCTGGGTTTGCTCCTTAATAATAAGCTGGACTGGGCAGATCATATGGAGGCCCTGTACAGGAAGGGCCACAGCAGGCTCTACCTGCTTAGGAAGCTGAGAGCCTTTGGAATCCGGGGGGCACTTCTTAGAACTTTCTTCAACTCGGTAGTGGCATCAGCCATCTTCTTTGGAGTGGCCTGCTGGGGGAGCAGTATATCAACCAGGGACAGAAATAAACTTGACAAGCTGGTTAGAAGGGCCAGCTCTGTCCTGGGGAGCCCACTGGACCCAGTGCAGGTGGTGGGTGACAGAAGGATACTGTCCGTGGTGAGCTCCATGCAGAAGAAGAAGTCCCATCCCATGCATGAGACTGTGATCGCGCTGAGCAGTACTGTCAGTGACCGACTGCTCCACCCTAGGTGTGAGAAGGAGCGCTATCGGAAGTCTTTCCTCCCCCACCGCGGTTAGGCTGTACAACCAACACCGACCTAAGCGGAGATCATTACACACAGAGAACTGAAATATCTCTCTGCCTGTTAAATCCCCCCCCCCCCCCCGCTACGCCCTATCTGTCTGTCTGCTATCAATGTAATGCCTCTCACCTTGGAACATTCCTGTACATGTTGTATTTGTATTTGTATCTGCTTATCTTTGCTGCTGTAACACACTGAATTTCCCCATTGTGGGACTATTAAAGGACTATTATTATTATTATTATTATTATTATTATTATTAAGACTGTTGGAAGACCATTTCAGGTGACTACCTCTTGAAGCTCATCAAGAGAATGCCAAGAGTGTGCAAAGCAGTAATCAAAGCAAAAGGTGGCTACTTTGAAGAACCTAGAATATAAGACATATTTTCAGTTCTTTCACACTTTTTTGTTAAGTATATAATTCCACATGTGTTAATTCATAATTTTGATGCCTTCAGTGTGAATCTACAATTTTTATAGTCATGAAAATACAGAAAACTCTTGGAATGAGAAGGTGTGTCCAAACTTTTGGTCTGTACTGTATATATATATATATATATATATATATATATATATATATAGATACTGTGTATATATATGCTGTATATATAACGATTATTTTTATATATATATATATATATATATATATATATATATATATATATACAGTATATGATTATCAATAGGAATGGAGGAAAAACACATTCCCGGACATATATGGCACTCATAAATTATATGTACAGTGGGTATGGAAAGTATTCAGACCCCTTTAAATTTTTCACTCTTTGTTTCATTGCAGCCATTTGCTAAAAGCAAAAAAGTTCATTTTATTGCTCATTAATTTACACTCAGCACCCCATCTTGACAGAGAAAAAAAAAACAGAAATGTAGATATTTTTGCA